>JAVYIG010001387.1:0-345444 GCA_035222895.1 Strongylocentrotus droebachiensis | reverse complement strand
GTCACATTGCCTTAAAAAGGCAGTCCACGTTCTCGTCGTGCAGAATCTAAAAGTCCCTATTGTCTGCGATGTGAGACTACAGTAGGCTCTGTACTTTAACTTACGGATCTAGGCTCTGCTTGAGGTTTAAGAAATTGTGGTAAAGTGTCAAAGTCCACTCAGTGTTTGCAGATTAATACAGTGTTTAGATCCTCATGCCCGCCTATTCTCATTAAAACAGCAATGTTAAAATACAATATATGGAGGTATAGGGCAATAAAGTACAATAACAATGATGTATTTTTTTGGCACCGAAGATGAATAGAATAATGAATAATGACCCCAAGGAAGAACAGTAGTGTTCTATAAACACTGCTGAATTGGGCTATCCACCGATTTTTGGTCTATGTACATGTATAAATATTTTACTTTGTATATTTTACTATGTATACTATTTTTATCTGATTTTGGAAATAAAAACAACAACAACAACATAGATATAGAGCTAGGGGAGGGAAGAGGCGGCTGGAAGAGAGGGAGAGAGAGAGAGAGTGCAAGAGAGAGAGAAAGAGAGAGAGAGAGAGAGAGAGAGAGAGAGAGCGAGAGAGAGAGTAAACGAGAGAGAGAGAGAGAGAGAGAGAGAGAGAGAGGGAATACAAATATGCGAAATCTAAGTGTCTGATGCGCAGTACATCAAACTGGTCTTACAATCTGTTATAATTAACTACACTGATTTTCACATTTTCAAGCGTTTGTGGGAAGGCTAATGGGCTCTTATTTTACCATAGGAAACCGATGTTTACTCGCGTAAAGGCCTCCTTAACCAAACACATGTTGGGTTTATTTTATTTCCAAGACATATTCATGTAAACATTAAACACTGTCAATAGTTTTACGTTTAAAATACACAATTACTAGTGATGCCGACAAAAAACTTATAATCAATACAAAAATCCAACATAAAGTTGGCAAATCTGTTCAAAGCCAATCACATTTCAAGATATCATTAGCCTAACGTTTTTTTGTGGCATGCCAATGATTTCCTTGTGACATACCACATTTCCAACGGGATAATTGTACCAAAGCCTTTAAACAAATGTGTGAATGTTTTCATTGTAAACCAATCTATACTGGTGTTAAAATTTGTGAATGTTTTCAATGTTAACCAATCTATATACTGGTGTTAAAATCTGTGAATGTTTTCAATGTTAACCAATCTATATACTGGTGTTAAAATCTGTGAATGTTTTCAATGTTAACCAATCTATATACTGGTGTTAAAATCTGTGAATGTTTTCAATGTTAACCAATCTATATACTGGTGTTAAAATCTGTGAATGTTTTCAATGTTAACCAATCTATATACTGGTGTTAAAATCTGTGAATGTTTTCAATGTTAACCAATCTATATACTGGTGTTAAAATCTGTGAATGTTTTCAATGTTAACCAATCTATATACTGGTGTTAAAATCTGTGAATGTTTTCAATGTTAACTAATCTATACTGGTGTTAAAATGGTTGGCATGTATCCGATCAGTACCGGGAATGGGTAATTCAGCGAAGCTTTCTGTTACACAAAGCAATTCTTCCGTAAATTGGTGGTTATTGTTTTGTGCCGATTGGCACACGTGACGATCAAGCGAATGAACCTTTGAGAGACAATCATACATTGCTGTTCTTTCAATTCGCTAATAGAGCGCTTTCGCAAAGACGACGAAAGCATAGACGACGGGAGAGTAGCTATATCGCCGTACAAAATGCCATTTTCGTAATGTAACCAAATTTAATGCATAATTGTCTTTGTAAAGTGCCTTAATACAAGTTATTTCATTCACCTGATGAGAATAATAGTATTTCAATAGTCATAATTCAAACTGCATACATTAAGTGATCTCGGTTGAGTTCGTCCTCCCGTCGTCTTTGCTTCCGTCGTCTTTGCGAAAGCGCTCTAGATAGTGAATGAAAGAGACCGGCTAAAACAAGTGAAACCCAGGCTTGTATTGGAATTTGCCCTCGTAATATGTCGAGAGGTCAAAAGAACAACAGTAAGATCTTCGAGAAAAAAGAAAATCTATATTTAACTCCAAAGTGCATCAGTCCCCCATAGCTCTCCTTAGCGGTATGTCACAACTTTCAGCTAAGCTTTTTCCCCTCTCTTTCGCAAGTCAAATTGTTTCGCTAGCAAGAGGCGCGAAAAACACACCACGCAGTCGTTTGTTCAGCCTGTAATTTGTAAACACGCATGGCTAGTGCATGTGTATTTTCAGAGAGTTTGGGACGATCAATAAAGGGACAGGAGAGAGGATTTTTTCGTACCAGCGCACACATAATGTGTAACACGAGAGACCATTTGTTCTCAATTCTTATATGCTAGTGTTTTGAACGAAATGGCGTACTATTTTTGGAACTGCACAAAATGAATCTGACACGAGTTACCTTGTTTAACCAATATTTTGTTCTAATAATAATATAAAAACAAACAATACACACACTAGCTAGGTGAACACACCCTATCAAGCCCAAAACCTGGCTTTCATTGTGTTTACCATTTTCCAATTATCCTTGTTTTGTAGGTAGTCTTTACCTTGTTTCTCTTTGATTGCTATACTTGATTTGTTTTTTTTATCTTCTTAGTCGTTTTATTGAAATGTCATTGTGTTTTCATGTTTTTATTGCCCATTGACTGTTTTTTACACATTGTTTTTAATTGATGTTGGAAATTGGAAAAAAAATGTTTTGATTTGATTTGATTTAGTGCGGAGTCAGATTGTGAGACTAAAGTTATATGTTTCAGTTACATTTTTGGTAATGCAAACATTTGGATACAAGAAAGATGATTGATCTATGCGTATGGAGGTAGTAAGAGAAAACAGCCAATTATGGTTGAAACTTAAATGATATGATTTTGTTCCAAGGTGGAAGAAGAGATAGAAGAACAACATCCAGATGTTATGATTACGTTGGTCGTGATGATGTTAATGGTGGTGATGGTGATAGTGTTGGTGGTAGTATTTATAACAGAGACGATGTTGATGATGATGGAGATGATGATGATGGAGATACTTATGGTGGTAGGGATGGTGATAATGGAGATAGTGATGGTGATGGTAGTAATAGTGATGTTGATATTTGTAGTGTTAGTGGTAGTCATGACAGAGATTATGATAATGACGAAGGAGATGATGATGATGATGATCGAGATGAGGATTATTGTTGTGATAACGAAGATGCCGATTGTTACTAAATAATTACGCCAAGAACATTTCTATAACATCAAATAGGAAAAAATGCATAACATTTCATATCTCTTCCAATTTACACTGATTTACTAAAGATTTAAAATTATGAGTAAACCCTTCATTATCATCATATCATAAGCAACATTAAAATGAGCCATTATGTAAACACAACAAACCAACTAGTAAATACAAAAGGGAACATATCGTTGAAACTATAGATTCCGCCAATAACATAAACAAACCTTTCATATCAATCACTAGCAAATGCGGATACCTGATCGCTTATCTCTACGCAATGTTCCACTTTGCCATGCTATAGCACTACACCATTGTTTCTTGTTGATGCTGGAAGGTACATGTTGTGTTTTCAGCATGCCTTTACTTCCAAGATGCGATTGATTATTTTGTTACGAGTTATTCTCTGATGTAGCCATGTAGCCTTGAAAGGACCGGGATCAATGGCTTCACTCGCCAGGGTTCTCGAGTGACGACAGAAGCAACGCCAAAAAAACAAGATGCCATCCCGTCTATTAGCTATTGGAGGAGTAACAAGTTAGATAGCGGGAGGGTAGTGGGGGAGGGTGTGGCTGTTATCAGGTTGTGGTAGCAGTGGTGATGATGAGGTGATGCATTGGGATGGTGGTGTTTGTGGTGGTGGTGGTGATAATGGTGGTGATGGTGGTGTTTGTGGTGGAGATGATAATGGTGGTGATGGTGGTGTTTGTGGTGATGGTGTTAATGGTGGTGATTGGGTGATGCACCGTGGTGAAGATGGTGGTAGTGGTTTTGTGGGGTTGGTGTTGGTGGTAAGTTGGGGACGCGATAATGGTGGTGATAATGAATGGTAGCGATGATTGAGGAGTAGTGCATTGATGTGGTGGTAGTGGTGGTGGGGAAGGCGTTGATTACAGTGTTGGTGGTAGTATTGATTGATTGGTGATTAAGATGTTGATGATGTTTCCTTTGTGTTGTTATTATTGGTGGTTGAGATGGCGATGCAGGAGTGTATAAGATGACGGTGTTTGTGGTAGTCATTGTACTGAATATGGTGGCGGTGATGGTAATGATAATGACTACGATGGTCATGATGTTGATGCTCATGTTGCTCGTTGTTGGTGGTATTTCTGATGATGTTGTTGCTGGAGGAGCTGTTGGTGGAAATACTGAAAACACGAGTGTAGATAGTAGATGGTATTACTATTAATTTTGGTAGATGGTGGATGATACTGATCGTTGTAGTGGTCATGGTGATGATGAGGATGATGATAGTGGTGTTGTTGGTGGACAAGCTGGTGGAGGAAATACTGATAACAGATTTGTAGATGGAAATGGTACTGGTAATGTTGGTGGAGAAGAAAATGGTTGCAGTGGTAGTGGTGGTGGTGGTGGTGATTGCTAAGTTAAAGGATTTGAAGGGACTCTTCTTAGTCATTTGATTATGGTGCCAATTGAAAGGTAGCGATTATCCTGTTCTGTTTGTTGTTGTTGTTTTTTTTTAAGGTGATTTGTTAGTTTTAAATGTTTTATTTTTGCTTCAAAAATCGAAATTGTTGCGCATGTATCATATAATCATCAAGGAGCGCCATAATATATAAGCTATAACATTATTGCGTAACGTTTTGCAATTTACTAATAAAATATATTTTTTTAAATCATTTTTTGGACGTGGAAAGTCGTATTGATATATTCATTAACATTTCTAGTATCCTCCCATTTTATATAAGTGAGAATATCCCTGCCTATCACATTGAGGCGGCCCCGACATCCTGAAAATTCAGCAGCACCGATAAAGACACTGCCCTAATTTACAAAAAGGAGTCGTTTAAAGGTGACCTTATATAGTCCCCAAGGCGACAACTATAATGGTAACCTAAGTTCACATTTTGCACTTACCATGATCATAAAGTATGTTTTTCAAAATCCTTTTGTCGGTAATAATTGTTCTTCTCCCCTTTCATGCTCTTCCCATTATCTGCTAAGTTCTTTGGGCAATTTGCTCCTAGTAGAAGTTTATCTCTATGTCTTCCTCTCTCTTTCCCTCCCCCTCTCTCTCTCTCTCTCTCTCCCTTTCCCTCTTCTAGCTACTCCTGTCTTGTCTCTTTCTCTTCCCTTTTGTGTTAATGGTGCTCCTCCCCCATCATTCTCCCTCCCCCTCTCTCTCTCTTCCCCTCTCTTCCCTCCTCTTCTCTCCACTCTTTTTCTGTCTCCTCTATTTCTCCCCTCTCCCCCTCTCTCTGTTCTCCTTTTATACTTAGACTACACGTAGGCCTAGACATAGATGTATATGCAATGTAACATATCTATATGTTGTCTGCTATGAGTTACATGTTGCAATTCACCCTCTAGCAATATATAATGGTCCGCTTTTAAATATCCCTCAACTTACTCCACTCCCTGGGGAGCATTTCAGGCGTCATTTTACAGACGCTCACAATGCTGAGCAAACTCCCTTTTGGGAGTGGCTAAATCGGCTGGAACATTTAGTCTGTAAGGGAATTGATGTTGTCTTCGTTTACTTTACCTCATCCAGAGGGACAAGACCAACTACATGTATATACCGAACACAAAGTTGCATAACTCGAATGGCCGGTTAATCGGTCGAACTTGAGTCAAGTCGGCAATGTGACCGGGGTCTCACTGTGAACTTGAATCTTCACATCTCCGTCTATCCCGATTCGCTACTTGCCCCAGCAAAGTCTAATGGGTGTGATTGGGATTGAGATAGCTAAAATACCTTTCAAAAATTGTCCAGGGCTTCAACGGAATGTAGAAGACTTAGTGTTAAACCAAAATGGTTTTTCCATCCGGGTGTATTTATGGCGCTATTGGACACGTCAAAAGTGATACAAACTTTATACCCATACAAATTCAATCTCGTGTGTTGATGTCTATTGCAGACAGAGCTGTAACCAGATGACGTTCATGATTAAGGTGATGGATTATATTTTACTCCGAATCTCCGTGTCATGAAAATATTCGCAGGTCTTCTTCGTTCAAAATTTCTTCCAATCTCATTTCATCGATAACAATGACATTTTTCTTTCATTATTTTATTCATTGAAATACTTGGAATGTTTAATGAAGTTTAGCATGTCACGAAAATGATGTGACTGGTGCGCCTTCAATCACTTTCTGATTGTTAAGCA
This sequence comes from Strongylocentrotus droebachiensis, assembly GCA_035222895.1. Lineage (NCBI taxonomy): Eukaryota > Metazoa > Echinodermata > Echinoidea > Camarodonta > Strongylocentrotidae > Strongylocentrotus > Strongylocentrotus droebachiensis. The sequence goes on along the minus strand of JAVYIG010001387.1, from coordinate 339,079 downwards.
GAGAACATTTCTTTGGGATGAATAACAAGAAATATGCTAGACGATGTTTCACATGATACATTGTATCATGACAGGTAGAAATTTTTAAATCCGAAATGAACTTAATTCAATTCAAACTGTAGGTTAATGATAAACAGGGGTATCTACACAATATTCAGTTTAGTGTCAAATTTCATATTTGTTTTGGAAATGCCCCTATAACACATTCAAATGCTTATATATGCTTTATTTATGCACGAGCAATCCACCCCATTAAATAGAGATGGTGCAAATAACGTTCCTATAACAATATCTGGTGCATAATGCAAAATGTATATATTTATTCTAATATCTAAAATAGCTCAACAAATGTCAGTTGTGGGGTGTTTTCGGGCTATCTGGACAACCTCCTGGTGGAGAATTGCTTATTTTTTTCAGAGTTGGACAAAATCGGGATCACATACTTACTTGATTTTGTGACCATGTGATTCCCATAGATGTCGATTCGCCAATGAATGATGGTGGCTTTACAACTCATGTCTGCCCTTCTGTTTGATAAGTCCTTAGTACACCGATTCTTCCTCGAGCTGACGTGGCGCGTGTCCTATGCCATGGCTGCTGGTGTATCCTAGAAGGGTGAGTGATATATACGTGTAATCCATGGCGACTTGCTAGGTCTTCATGAGAAGGTTGCCTGGTAGAGTTGGAGCGCGGGAGGTAGGATTTGGCCGGGTGGTTAGCGCCCTTATCTTCGGTCTACATTGGGATTCGATGCTTTCCTCCAACATGGCTGTCTGTAAGCGGAGAGATAAAAGAAGTTGATAAAGAACGTAGATCTTATGGAGGGGAACCATGGGAAACTCACATCTTCCCGGTTGAACTAACAATATTGGTAGAGGTTGGGTTATAGCAGAAGGTAGAAGGTAGTAGTAGTAGTAGTAGAAGTAGTAGTAGTAGTAGTAGTAGTAGTAGAAGTAGTAGTAGAGTGAGGGTTCGAATCCCACCCTGGCACTAACGTCTTTTGGCAAGACATTAATCTACTTTTGCCAGGAGCGTCACTACGTGACGGACATGTGCGCTATGTATTAGAAGCCACCATTATTATTAGTAGTATTAGAAGTGATCATAGTAGAAGTAGAAGTAGTAGTTGTAGTAGTAGCAGTATCAGTAGTAGTAATAGTAGCAGTAGTAGTAGTGGTAGGAGTAGAAGTAGTAAAAGTAGTATTATAAGAGGTATCATTAGTAGTAGAAGTAGTCAAAGTAGTAATAACAGTATAAGAAGTATTATTATTATCACTAGTAGCAGGAGTATCAAAAGTAGTATAAAAGTATAAGATCTATTATTATTATCATTAGTAGTAGTAGTATCAAAAGTAGTAATAAAAGTATAAGATCTATTATTATTATCATTAGTAGTAGTAGTATCAAAAGTAGTAATAACAGTATAAGAAGTATTATTATTATCACTAGTAGCAGGAGTATCAAAAGTAGTATAAAAGTATAAGATCTATTATTATTATCATTAGTAGTAGTAGTATCAAAAGTAGTAATACAAGTATAAGAAGTATTATTATTATCATTAGTAGTAGTAGTATCAAAAGTAGTAATAAAAGTATAAGATCTATTATTATTATCATTAGTAGTAGTAGTATCAAAAGTAGTAATAAAAGTATAAGATCTATTATTATTATCATTAGTAGTAGTAGTATCAAAAGTAGTAATAACAGTATAAGAAGTATTATTATTATCACTAGTAGCAGGAGTATCAAAAGTAGTATAAAAGTATAAGAAGTATTATTATTATCATTAGTAGTAGTAGTATCAAAAGTAGTAATAAAAGTATAAGATCTATTATTATTATCATTAGTAGTAGTAGTATCAAAAGTAGTAATACAAGTATAAGAAGTATTATTATTATCATTAGTAGTAGTAGTATCAAAAGTAGTAATACAAGTATAAGAAGTATTATTATTATCATTAGTAGTAGTAGTATCAAAAGTAGTAATACAAGTATAAGAAGTATTATTATTATCATTAGTAGTAGTAGTATCAAAAGTAGTAATAAAAGTATAAAAAGTATTATTATTATCATTAGTAGTAGTAGTATCAAAAGTAGTAATACAAGTATAAGAAGTATTATTATTATCATTAGTAGTAGTAGTATCAAAAGTAGTAATACAAGTATAAGAAGTATTATTATTATCATTAGTAGTAGTAGTATCAAAAGTAGTAATACAAGTATAAGAAGTATTATTATTATCATTAGTAGTAGTAGTATCAAAAGTAGTAATAAAAGTATAAGAAGTATTATTATTATCATTAGTAGTAGTAGTATCAAAAGTAGTAATAAAAGTATAAAAAGTATTATTATTATCATTAGTAGTAGTAGTATCAAAAGTAGTAATACAAGTATAAGAAGTATTATTATTATCATTAGTAGTAGTAGTATCAAAAGTAGTAATACAAGTATAAGAAGTATTATTATTATCATTAGTAGTAGTAGTATCAAAAGTAGTAATACAAGTATAAGAAGTATTATTATTATCATTAGTAGTAGTAGTATCAAAAGTAGTAATAAAAGTATAAAAAGTATTATTATTATCATTAGTAGTAGTAGTATCAAAAGTAGTAATACAAGTATAAGAAGTATTATTATTATCATTAGTAGTAGTAGTATCAAAAGTAGTAATACAAGTATAAGAAGTATTATTATTATCATTAGTAGTAGTAGTATCAAAAGTAGTAATACAAGTATAAGAAGTATTATTATTATCATTAGTAGTAGTAGTATCAAAAGTAGTAATAAAAGTATAAAAAGTATTATTATTATCATTAGTAGTAGTAGTATCAAAAGTAGTAATAAAAGTATAAAAAGTATTATTATTATCATTAGTAGTAGTAGTATCAAAAGTAGTAATAAAAGTATAAAAAGTATTATTATTATCATTAGTAGTAGTAGTATCAAAAGTAGTAATAAAAGTATAAAAAGTATTATTATTATCATTAGTAGTAGTAGTATCAAAAGTAGTAATAAAAGTATAAAAAGTATTATTATTATCATTAGTAGTAGTAGTATCAAAAGTAGTAATAAAAGTATAAAAAGTATTATTATTATCATTAGTAGTAGTAGTATCAAAAGTAGTAATAAAAGTATAAAAAGTATTATTATTATCATTAGTAGTAGTAGTAGTATTAAAAGTAGTTCATATAAGAGGTAGTAGTAGTTTAAGTAGTAGTAGGCCTTTAGTAGAAGGAGTAGGAGTAATAGTAGCAGTAGGATGTGTAGGAGGAGGATGATAAAATAGGGGAGGAGTAGCAGTGAGCAGCAGTTTTTGTTAGTAATGTATGCGTATTTGGATATTTTTTGTACCAATATTGTATGTACAGGGTGTACGTGGGTAATAAATAGTAACCATTTAACGTATACAAAATGAAAATTATATTGATGCAACGAATCTAATAAATGATACATTGGAATTCAGTCTAATCAATCATTTTTTGCATGTAGACGGAGATTAATAGAATGCACAAAATAACGAGGTACATTAAAGACCGTCAATACTACTGGGCCAGAAGGGATTAGACCACACAGCGAGGTCACTGATAGGTGGCTATCTCATTAATTCAGCTCTCAATTGACATAAGAAAAAGAGGATCATGGGGGACCAACAGGCACCGAATGGGGAAATTTTCTATATAGAGGGAGCAAGTAGCTATAAGTAGGACAGTTGGACTTAAACACGCGTGATAAGTGATTAAAAAAAAAGTAATCTTCAAGAAAATATAATAATAATAATAATAATAATAATAATAATATGTCTTGTTTACCCAGGGTAGCCTCATCATTATAGAAAACAATTAACATAGTCAAGATATTTCAATACGATTCTAACAGAAAATCCTGTCAAGCCCAGAATTTCTTTAAGGGGGAAAATTCCCCCATGGTACGGTGCTTACGCCAATAATTCCTCTGTATATAGTTTACATATTCAGAAGAGAACAAAAACATTGTCCTTGTCCCAGTTCTGATCTTCTACACATGCTTACTGGAGCAAACTTGTGTTTTAATTACCCCGAAAGGGTAGCTTGCTTGATCGATATAGCTCTATATCATTAAAATTACATCGCGGTTGTTGAAAGAAAATGGCGTCATGTCTGTGGCGAAATCAAACGACGTGTTTATCAAACAGCATAAAGTCATGACAGTCTTATATGCACGTCAAATTACCACTTTTACATAATTCTGATTCATTGTCATTTTATAGGCATAGCGAAATTTCAGTGATAAGATGGTTACAAAAATGAACATTTACCTTTTCTTCTAAGAGAGAAGTAACAACGTCTTATTCATCCCTATACTTAACCTGCTCCCCTTCCCCTTTTCTCATTTTCTCTCTCTCTTTCTCTCTCCTTTTTTTTGTTCTCTCTCTCTATCTTTCTTTCTCTCTCTCTCTCTCTTTCTTTCTTTCTTTCTCTATCTATCTTTTTCTCTCTCTCTCTTTCTCTTTCTCTCTACCTCATTCCCTTCACTCCTCTCTCGTTCTGTGGCTCCATTCATATCCTTTTCAATTTATGTTACCGTCGTTTTCCATCTCATATTTACTTGCCTTGCCTCGCCCTCGGCCGTTACAATTGGTCTCCGAAGTTCTTAAATTGGTTTCCATTGCTTTTATAAATCTATCCTCTCCAATGTTTCAAACGATTCCTATCCTATTTTGCCTTACTGATGAAAAATGCATCAAACCTCTTCGCTTTTATTTTGGTCACATAAATGGTAAACGAAAAATAAATCGGATATTACAGGACGGAGTTCTAACCGTAGCCCGATTTATGTCCATTTTATCTGCTCGAACCATTTCTCCGTACCACTCTACTCTACCCCCCCCCACACGCACACAATCAGTCTCGCACACATCCTTTATCTCATCACCCTTTTTTCAGTTTCTGAAATTTCAAACTATCCATGCTACTTTATTATTTGTTTTCATTTCGAAAAGCTATGTCGTATTTACACATAATTCCTATACCTCTGCCGTTTCTTTCTTTCTATTTCTCTCTCTCTATATATATATCCCTCTTCCCAAAATCAACCCACGCACACTTTGTCTCTCTAGCTAACTCCATCTCTCTCTCTCTCTCACTCTCTCTCTCTCTCTCTGTTTTTAATCCTCCCTCTGTCCTTACACACACATACACGTTCACACTAATTCCTTCTCTCTCTCTCTCTCTCTCTCTCTAGCAATCTTACGTTTTGTCGCTCTATAAATCCTCTCTCCTTCTCCATTTCTTTCTCACCCACTCACTCACACGCACACTCTACCGCGCACACAATTTCCTCTGCCAGCGCTCTTCGAATCCTATCCACACATACATCGCGGTTCTTGACCTACATGCAATCCTTTCTGTCCCCTATCGTTCGTTACATGTCGGGCCCTGTGCATTCAGTCCTCCCTTTCAGCTGCTCCAGTGCGCCTTATGACGCACGGATAAATGAGAAAACGAGAAACCAATTACTGGTCGGTTGATGGAAAAAATTCAAATGAGCAAAGATATACTACAAGGGTATACTGCTCAATCCATTTTTCCATCAATTTTCTGAGATATAGATAGCTTTGTCGGGGGAAAAGGTTTACGCAGGATCTAAATGTATATTTTTCAACAAGTCCCACGATTCGTATAGTTATGTCTTGTATATGCTTTTGATCGGAGAAAAACATTCGTCATTACTGGCCTTTTTTGTCTGCAGGAGCAATAAGCTGTGCCTCTTCAGATTGAAGATAACAAACATGAGAATGTTGTAGCGATAATTTTGCATCCTAAGAGACTTGAGGTGATAATATATTTAATCAATTTTATAGTTGAGCCTACTAGATCTCATATACAAACTGCACGTTTTTACCTAATGAGCAAAATGACACATAACTGAGACTATAAACTACATTTCTTTTTGAGAATTATGTATAATATACAATAAAAACGCAAGTTATTTTTTGTTTGTTTGTAAATTAAACGATGAGAATTATCCTTGTGATATCACGAACAATCCTATTTATAGTCTATGAACTATGTATGAGATTTGTTGTATTATTACCAACGCTCCTTCTCTCCCCTTTCCTTTTCTTCTCTGCAAGTCACTCTTTTTTCATTTCAATTTTTTATTGTTGTATCTAAGTTGAGGGCTGCGGGCGCATCAAGCTACTTTGCGTAGTTATGTAGCCCTCCTGCATCTAATGTATGTTTATTATGCATTCAATATTTTTGTTTAATTTCGTTTGTTATCTGTATAAATTTATATACACTTAAACTGTTGTATCAAACCAAAGTATGTTCATGAAAATGTATGATGAAAAAGAAAATGCAGAAACCAATAAATCAAATCAAATCAAAACAAATCAAATCAAAACTATGGTCTCTTCGGATAGACTATCTGCTTGATTTACAAGTCTCACTATTTCCAAAATAAGAGAGAGAGTGAGCAGATCGGGATGTGTTGCACACGTGAAAATAGAAGTAGGAGATTAAATGATTAGCTCGACAGCAGAGAGAAAGGAGGAAAAGAGTAAGGAAAATAAAACCGAGGAAGAGGTGGATAGATTGTATTAAGGAGGACGGTGGAGGAATTGATTTGAAGCTGGCTACAGACAGGACAAGATGGAAAGTGGTTAGGGCGAGACCCCTCCCCCCTCCTCCCCCTTCCGCCTATGGAGGGGACTCATGGTATGATGGTGATGACTAATTTCTAGCCATTTTGATATATTCTGAGTGAAAAATGAATTGATATGGCAGATACCGTTTACCTGTCGTTATTGTTGGTTGGCGAGCTACAGGATATAATGTATAGCCAATACCTCTATTTTTATATAGATGGGTAATAATTGCCACTGATTTCATCATAATTGCTATATAATGGAAGTGCATTGAAATTGTTTTAAAGAAAAGTTTCGTATCAATCATGGTTTAAAGGTTTAAAGTATGGGGTCATTAATTCGGTTCAAGTGAACATAATATTGGAAGCATATGCGATCCTACAATATTCAGTAATCGTTGTCGCGGTTGAAATCGAGTCTAAAGTTATGACATTTTAAATAATAAACTCTTTATGTTGTATAGCTCCTTCTCAAGGTCAAGATATTAATTAAGCTATGAAACTATGTTTCTTGACTAAAATCGACCGATTAGCTATATATCCCAACTACATATTATGAGATTTTCATGGTCGCAGCTACTAATGTACGGCCGTAGGCGCTATTTGAAATTTACCGGGAGCACCGGTAAATATTCAATTTTTCATGAAAGCAGAAGTGTTTTAGGGGATAAACTTTCTAGTGCTTACGATACATCCACAGGGGCATCCAAATATATCGAAATTGTAAGGAATCACTTTCCACCCAATTTTAAAAATTTCCCAAAACTTTGCATTACCTTTAAGAAAAAGAAGGAAAGGGTTTGAAGTCAAAGAAGAAATATTTGTCATCTAACATTGGTAGGCTGTTTGAGAATAACAGGGGCAGATGGCTCAAATTCTACATGACAGAGACCCAGACGACTGTCGTTTGCAGGGGGTACCAGTCGTAAATTAGCCATGTAAAATCTCAAATGCTATTTTCATGTCTAAATCTAGCTGTTTATGTCACATGTCATATACTGGAATATATTGATCATACAAACAAACGAACGTAAAGAAGGACTTGATTTATTTGATAAAGATTTTAAAATCTAAAATGGCAGCATCGTGATTTTTATAGAAAAGGACAGTATTTGACAGAAAGGTATTGATATTGTGAGAAGCCGGTATGATAGTATATCACCCTTTGATTTTGTTATTACAGAGATCCTAATTAGCTCATTAAGTTGCGTGCTGTCAAAAAGACACCTCAGTTGCTCGTTTGCCCGTTTGCAAAACACATGCGATTTTGCACAAAAAACGATAGGCACCAATTGACGTAAGGATTGTTTTGTGCAACACAATGACTATGCAGAATTACTCATTTCCGGTCTTGACGACCTTCATGACAACCCTTTTAACACCAGTAGAGATTGTTCTTGGACTGAAAACAGTTAGATAGTCTTGGAACCTTTCGTATATCTATCCAGTGATAAATTTTCCTACATTGTGGCAAAGGGATATTATTTTGTGGGGCATATCCTAATTGGCTCATTAGGTTACATGCTGCCAGAAAGAAAGACACATCAAGATGAAGATCATATGTGCCATTGTTGAGAAGGAGTAAACATGTCAACTGACTAGATTTCTCCCTCATTCTCAGAAATGTTTATCCAATTACGACTTTTGTTATTCGTTGCGGAACACTGTTCTATGAATAGACGAATGGATATCTAAATATATACAGGAACCATTCAATAATAAAAACACCGTAATCGTGGTCATTCAACACGCGTTGTTTTTCTTCGTATTTGTCATTCTTCCTAACCCAAATATAGAACATGTATACAAATGCTAGTGAAAACAAGCGGATCTAATATCAGAATACAAACATGTTTTTTGTCACAGTCCATATCTGTTTGAAAAAAATCTTTAAAACGTTATTGTACCTTGTACTAATGATTCTTAATTTCCATGATGAATGATCATTCAACAGTCAACAACGTAATACATTGATGGGTTTGTAAGATATCGTTTATACCCCCACCCCCTCCTCTTTATTACGTCATACTTCGTAGCGAGTGGCCAGAGTTTCACGTATCCTCAGTAGTAGCTGTAGATATGAAGACACTTCCACCCAGCACCGGATGTAATGTATCACTTCCACATGTTCACTCTTGAGAATATTAGTCATTTAATATTTAGAAAGTGTTGCCACTCGCTGTTATCCTTCATTATGACTTAATTTCAACCATCATTTAATATTCATTCACCGAGTGGGAAAAATAATTATCAAGAACATAATAAATTGGTGGGTTCTATAAGATGCCAGCCCCCTTTCCCAAATCATTCATCACGTCATAGTTTCTAGTGAGTGGCCAGAGTTTGCTAATGATTACCCACTGACCAACACGTATACTTAATAAAAGCTGTATATATAAAGACATTTCGCCACGCACTGGATACACTATATCTCTTCCTATGAGTATGACCGGTGTTTTATAAAATGAGTAATTCAATTAGGAAATGTTATCATTGTGTAATGCTCCTTTATGAATTAATTTGTAAAATCATTGTATAGTCTAATTAACTCGAGGGGAACATAATTCATAATACACAACACCATACATTGATGGGTTTTATAAGATGCCAGTCCATACCCCCCCCCCCCCCCATCTCCCCTCTCTTCCACCATACCTACCCCACGTCACAGTCTGTAGTGAGTGGCCAGAGTTAATGATTACACACTAACCCACACGCATACATGTATCCTCAGCTGTTGATAATAGATGTAGATATAAAGGCATCTCGCTAGCTGAGCACGTGGTGTGTAGTAACTTGATAATTCTTGGCATTTCCCCGGCCCTGTCTGTCTGTGGAGATTCGTGCCCTTGGGTATTAAAGGTAGAGTAGACCTAAACTCGGTTTGCATTTGCAAATCCTACCAACGCGGATCGACGAAAACATTTTTCAAGAAGGGGATGTACGTTGAAACATAAAGAATATAACTCTATACTCATAATAATAATCAGCTTTTATATAGCGCTTAATACTAAATAATACATCACTGGTGTGTCTAAGCGCTTTACAGATATATCATTACCCGGTTATCGGAATCAGGCTTACCCACACACAATGTATACACATTCTCAACTCTCTGGGGAGCATTCCAGGCAAATATGAAAACAGATCCCTAAACAATTTGTTGTTGTCAAGACCAAAAAAGAGGAAACAAAGAATTAATATATTCATCTTAAATATAGTCATTGTATAGATCCCTCGGATCAGATGTGACAGACAAAACGGGCGTGCTATCTAAGTAGGGATTATTAAAGATAGGGCCATACAAAGCTAATATTGTCCATCAACAAAGTGTCATGATGATTTGTGTCACTCTTTTTTGAAGAGGACAGTGTGTATATTGCGGATTCCAAGACAATTTCTTTTTTTTATAATTTTATGTATTAAGTGAGTTCATATCTACGGCTGATAAAAGGATAAAAATAAATTCTACGGTTTGAATTAATTCAACTAAGATGAAATCAAGCAATAATGTATTTTTTAAAGAGCTAATAGCGTCACAACAGGTTCAAGCAAAGGTCATTAATATGGTTAAACACCAAGTCCTTTACATTACATTCAACAATTATTCTAGAATCGTCAATTCAATTATCTTTTAAAGGGGTTAAAGTTCCTCAATGAGTACATACGTCATGTTGTAATACGTGTTTGACATCCACTGTGAAGTATAGTTATCCTTTTTTTCTTCCAAAGGTACCATAACCGCTATCGGTGACATTTAACCAGCCTTTCATCTTTCCATGTAATTTTTTTTCCTTAAATAGGACTCTCTCACTAGTAAATCATAGTTTTTAAACCGTCAATTCAGCTTTATATATACAACTGCGAATCGGATTCAGAAAGAGAAAACACAGGCACCGCTACATTAAAGAAAGTGTTATATTATATACACTCTGAACACATCTCGCTACGGTTGGGTAGGTGTTACAGCTGTTTGGATCGCTCAGTCTACCCGTCCTTCTAACCTTGCATGATATGAATGTAACTTGTGACGTTAGGACGCCCCCATGCTGTTCTGTTCTGTTTAATGAACAAGACAAATAACTATGTTGTGTGTGTCTTTAAGCTCGGGGTGTGCGCACCCATGCACAAATGTCAGTGTGTGGTGTCGTGCAGGGATCGATTTTGATATAAATTGAGTATATTATATGACGGCAGCGCGTTGCCGTGAAACATAATTTGAATAAAATAATGATCAAATGCATTTAATAAGCTGCATGAACACAATGTCTAATATGTAAAATAAACCCTTTATTTAAGACACATAATACTCTCCCTTAATCTAATGAGATCCAAATATATTAATGAGCGTTATTTCTATTATTAATACAAAGGTATACAACATTTCATTGAGCTAAAATTTTCTATTTTGTGTTTTCGTTTTATGTCCAACTGTTTGAGGATCGGTGGAATATTTGGGACACTAATTTGAGTGTTTATTTAAATCACCATCCTGTTAAAACAAAGATAAATCTGATTTAGTTTTTCTTCTCCAAAACTAATACGAATGATTTACTTCATAATGTTCTATAAAAGGTGTTGAATCGACATTTCACCACCACTCCCGTCCACAATCACGCAAACACAAGATTAATTAACACTTAAGATGACGAACTTTGAGTTTCAAATTCACATTCGACATACTAGATTGCATTTAAAACGCACACGATGGGTCAAAATATTTCAGCTCAAGTATGCTGCTGATCGGACGCTTAGTATACACAAAATCGAGTTAGTGATGAGAGTATTTCCCAAGCAATGTGTGTCAAGGATTGTCGAGTATGATTTCAAGATTTCCGCTAAATTGCATTAAACCTAGCATCAGGCTTAAAGGGATAGTTGAGTTTTGTTGCAGAGGGCACTACACAAAACAATTTCATGTGAGGTATTGAAAAACTGAGTGTCAAATTTGAAAGAACAAACAATTTAAATGACAGAATCATCTGTTTAAATCAAAATCGGTTCAAAGACGGCTGAAATTTCCATAAATGTTACGATTTCTATTATTTGTGGTGACCCACAAATATTCGATAATTTAAACCAGCCGTTGAACAAACGATATAGCGCCTTATACGTTTTATTCCAGCCAATGCAGATTTTTTGCTGGCTTTTTCGTGATGGCTATAATACGTGCACCCAGCCGGTCCGTGTATTGCTATTATTAATTAATTGATCAATTAACGGTCATCGTATTTATTTGTAAGTGGAGCTGAATAGGTTTGATCGTATTGGTTAAATTTCACACATGTTGGGGTCTAAAATTACCTTCATAGTAATGTAACAGTAATGCCCCATGTGTGTGTGTGTGTGTGTGCGTGTAGTCACATTACCACGATTATGTGTACAGTGCATGTGATGCAGGATAAAGTCTATTTCTTATCATTTGATTATTCAAAATGCTCGCAGCATACATCAACTGTTACTTACTACATGAGCAGCCTTTCCTATATCGAGTGAAATTTGTCTCATCATGTTTGCTATATAATTTAATGAAAGGAATTCAATTTATCTTTAAGTTGGCAAGCTGAAACCATCGCATCTCCTAAAATCTTAAGAATATTCTTGCAAAAGTGATAAAGTACTTCTAAATTATTTGTCAACAACATCCAGTGTCTCTCAATCCAGACGTAGGAAGAGAAGAGACTTTGGCGCCAAGGGATGAAATATGAATCAAGACTCATCAGTTCCATCAGACTCTTCAAATATTATGTGCTCCTACATTTCACTAAGTAAACATTGCCCTGGATATTAAAAAAAAATGACAATTTGAATATAAAAGAAGGTAATACAATAATGTTGGATGTCCCACATGTATTCTTGCACATAGGACATGTACATACGATTCTCTGTTTAAATGTGCATGTACAGTTTACCCCTTTTATCCTCTGTTAAATAATAAAAATAAGAAGAGGAAGAAAAAGCAGAAGAAGAACCACAAAGACAATAACAATAAAAAAAAATAAGAAGAAGAAGAAGGAGAAGAGGAAGAAAAGGAGGAGGAAGAAGAAGAAGAAGAAGAAAAAAGAACCGCAAGATTATAATGATAGGAAAAAGGAAGAACAAGATGAGAAGAAGAGGAGGAGGGGGAAGAAGTAAAATAAGAAGAAGCAGAACAGAAGAAAAATCAGAAGAAGAACTTTCAACGAAAATAATAATAATAATAATAATAAGAAGAAGAGGAAGATGAGGAGGGGAGGAAAGAAAAGAAGAAGAAGAAGAAGACGAATAAGAAAATGAGAAGAAAAAGAGCAGCAACAACAACAACTACAACAATTATAATGTTCTTCCTGAAAGCCTTAACATTGATTATTACCCCGCAATTGCCAGGTACATATACATGGAGAGTGGATTAATGTAATGCGAAAAGAAACTATTGCCCGACTGGGATTTGAACCCCCCCCCCACCATTGGATTGACAATAACAAGTGGATGAACCAGTATACCACGACACCTCTATAAGCAATAATCCATAACAGGCACAAGCTATGATGCAACTATAGCATACTGGATGAAGGCCAGAGACTAAAAATATGGTGGAAGGGCAGTTTTAATCTAGCCATGTCTGGGAAACTAGTTTAGCTTTCCAAATCTGAAACCGATCGATGTACCAGCTTGTGTTATTAAACTTGAGTAGAGCTGAAATTGACAGTAGCCGAACACATTCCAACACAGGTTATTAAAGGTATGCTTCATCGCTGTCTCTCACACGTTGAATTGCGAGTTGGTCTGGAGGTAATAATAATAGTAATAATAATAATAATAGATGATAATATTGCTAGTATTGTTTACATAGGGAAGCCTCATCAGCAATAATGCTGTTCTTCCCGAGGGCACTGTAATTGGTGTTACCTAGCAATGGTTAGGTACTCATTTACACCTGGGTGGAGAGTGGCAAATGTGGATTAATGTCTTGACAAACAGATAGTATTGTCGTGCTTTGTTTCAAACCCCCAACCCTAGGACTGATGGTAAGCTCTGTGTATTTGCCTACACACTGAATCTGATTGGATCCATGTTCCAAAGCGAGTCACGTCTATGGTATTGTGACGTTAAAGGGACTTTGTTAAGATGAGAGAACGTGGTGCTAAAAAAGTGACCCCAATGCTTAATGTACAAGTAAAGATAATATGAAAGTTTGAGTGAAAACAGACCATTATTAATGATGACAATTGGGAATAACTGTTTCGATACCTTAATTCTCCCAACTATATTTTTACAATTTAATTATATTTTAAGTGAATGTAAATCGCCACAAAGCAATGAACTGGCTCTATATACCATTCCAGACATATAAGTGTTTTTTTAGAGCCTGTCTTATGTCTTATTTTCATGGAAAAACGGTTGGGTAAATTCAAAAATAGTTGGGAGAATTTACTGTTAGAGGGTATAGCACAGTGACGCCTTCAAAGAAAACCGTAATATATTTGTGGTTTGAGAATTTGTTAATGGTTTGTTAGGATTGGGTTTAGATAAGGGATAACTACTACGTGTGATTTTGTATATTTACATGTGGATACATTCAAGGTGATGACAGAATGCAACACTGATTTCAACGAATAGCAGTTAAAGGTAATACAAAGTTTTGGTATGGGGTCATGAATTTGGTTCAAATGAACATATTGGAAGCATATACGATCCTACAATATTCAGTGATCGTTGTCGCGGTCGAAATCGACTCTAAAGTTATGAAATTGTAAATAATGAACACTTTAAGTTGAATAGCTCCCTCTCAAGGTCAAGATATTAATTATGCTATAAAACAATGTTTTTTTTACTAAAATCGACCGATTAGCTATTCTCGTTCGGAAATTATATACCTCAACTATACATACTCTGAAATGTTCATGGTCGCAGCTACCATTGTACGACCGTAGGAGCTATTTGACATTTATCATAATTTACCGGGAGCACTGGTAAATCTTCTCGAAAGCAGAAGTGTTTTAGGGGCTACAATTTCTGGTGTTTTTAATACATCCACAATGGCATCCAAATATATTAAAATTGTCAAGAATCACTATCCACCCATTTTTCAAAATTTCCCAAAACTTTGTAATACCTTTAAGATATAGATGTACTCTCAGATGCAAGAAGATGCCCAAAGTCTAGTACATTGACATCAAATACTATTTCTTTTTATTATAATTCGGAGGTTGTCTTATCACAGAGTTCCAGTTATTTGTTCCGACTATGTTCTCAATGAAGCCATTATTTGTTCACAATGACTTGCTAACCTTCTAATGACAATGCAAATGAGCAACAAACAGATCGTTATTGGTCGCTAATTGACGCAATTGAGCGGAATTGATTGGCATGCTATAGGTCAACATGTCAATTTGTCACCTTGTTGTTAATACACTAACCCTATAGCCATGCGTCTTATAGGTTCAACCCTCAAGCAGGAATACTAAAAATAACGTTAATAAAGAGATGATTGGTAGTTTTGGTACTACAACATCGGATACTTTTGACAATGATTATGATGATAATAATCATGAATGATAATTATAAAACAATAATAATAACAGATAATAAACTATTTCCGAATTCTACGCAAGCGTACATTTTCAATAGTGTTGTGAGTCCATTCTTGTATTTATTTATTTATCCTATTCTCTTATATTATTCCACTGTGTAAAAACGATTTATATCCGTGTTTCCATATGAATATGTCATTGTACATTTGCTACTTTGTATTATCTGTTTGTGTATATTATTCTCTATTATGTATTGTTCATGTGCTGTATGTAATGCCAACAACTGAATTTCCAAATGGACCAATAACATTTATCTGAATCTGAATCTAAAGAATAAGAACGAATAAAGACATACTACAGCTTTTAGTATTAAATTCAGGACATGCAGTTTGTAAAGGATTAAATTGTTAGCGTATTCTTCTTGAAATTGGCAACAATATTATGTTTTTGATGATATATTGTTCCAATAAAATGCAATGCATCTGAAACCAATATACATTGGTGACCCTTTTGGCATAAAGAGAAAGAAAAAACGTCAATTTTGATCGCAAAACAATGATTTTTATCCGCTCACCGTGTTGCAAATTTAAGAAATGTAATGCTTAAATTCTTTTTTTAAATTCCTGGCGTCAGAGGCGATGTGGTCATGTAAGTTAAATGGACACAATCTGTGCAGAAATGGTTTGCCCTTCCTTTAATCACCCGGATTACTTTTTAAGGGATTGAAACCAAAGTTACTCAACCAAACAATACAATGTGTGATGCTTGTCCCGAAAGGGTGTATGCATGACATCATTAATTAGGTTCTAAGCTAGATAGTTTGAGCAGGGAGCTGGGAGGGAGATAAAATCAGCTTTTATTTTAATATTTTTGAAATACATATACAATCAAGTATATTTATCATTGCTGGTAATTTTTCGATGACACATTGGCAATATTTTGAAACTACATTTGTACCTTTTCTTTTATTTATTCATTCAATGTACCAAGAGAGATAAATGGATAAATGTGTATGAACAATGGTCCAGTGTATTCGATTATATAATCAACCCTTTATGTCTGTTCTTATATCCCAGTTTTTCACCACATGCTGTTATTTATAGATTTAGTCCATGTATTGTATGTACAATGTATAGACGTTATTGTTCGCGGCACTCTTGCCACAAGCGTTTAATTTAAAAATGCTACCACCTCTTAATCATTTCACTGTATATAC
Organism: Strongylocentrotus droebachiensis; assembly: GCA_035222895.1. Taxonomy (NCBI): domain Eukaryota; kingdom Metazoa; phylum Echinodermata; class Echinoidea; order Camarodonta; family Strongylocentrotidae; genus Strongylocentrotus; species Strongylocentrotus droebachiensis. The sequence continues at coordinate 322,725 of JAVYIG010001387.1, read as the reverse complement.
ATTTGAACATGAGGAAACAATAAATGTTTACTTTAATTACTGAAATGAGAATGTGATTAAAGGACTATCATGTTTCGATAACATGGATAAGATTGTATTTCTTGTCCATTTATTATTAAGTCATTCTTGATTTAAAAATATAGTAGGCCTACATATATGACACCGTGACAACTAGTCACTGAATGCATACGCGCAGCCTAAGCCCCTTTAAAATCAGATGAAATTATATGAAAATAGCAACCAGTCCACAATGCAGGTATTCCAAAAATACCACGATGCAGCTGTCTGTTTCATACGGGGGTGGAACATATGGTAGACCTTTTGAAATACTTTATTCACGGCAGTGGCGGATCCAGGGGGGGGGGGGGCCCGGGCCCCCCCCCTTGAGAAAAAAAATCATGTAAAATCACGTGATTTTTACCTTTTTGGGGGGTTGGGCCCCCCCCCTGGCGCTCAAGGGGGGGGGTGCAAATTGAAAAATTTTCGAGGACCACAAAAAAAAAAAAAAAATGTGCTCACTACCCCCCCCCCCCCCCCCCCCCCCCCCACTGAGCGACTTTTCGGCCGGCGCGATTTTCAAATTTTCGGGAGCAAACAAAAATGAAGAAAGTTGGGCCCCCTCCCCTAAGAAATCCTGGATCCGCGCCTGATTCACGGAGCCAGGCTGAAAAATACCTCAGTCACTGACGGACTCGAAACCGGCCGATTCTTGCCCAATGGTCCTGATTATAATAATAATGATAGTGGGTACTTGTATGGCACTTATGTCTGTCAGACTAAAGAGTTTTAAGAGCTGGAGTCCCAACTGGCAACAAATTATTTCAAGCAGCTGCCGTTTTCTAAGGTTGCACAATAGAATGTACAGGTGTGCTGTTACCTTTGATGTCAGAGGTTCGAAGCCACCAACATCATTGGAAAGCTTGAGTAGTTAATATTTTACCTTTTATTTGAACTAACAAGGAAAAAATCGAGCAGATGATACAAAAGCCTAATTTTGTCAAGATAGTACAGAGGGAATGAGCTAGATATGACTCCATCTCTTAGAACTCCTTGGTAAGACTCGACACTCCTGGCGCTATACAATTTTTGGCCCAGCTTTCGCATGACAGCCATTATGGCGCTCTAGCATTTCCAAAAAATAATTCCTGCCAGGTACGCACTTACCTCACCTGGGTGGAGAGCGCCAAAAATAAAGATTATTAATGTCTTTTCGAAAGACATTACTGCACGGTGGTACTCGAACTGCAAACTAGTATTTGATTCACAGTCCGGTGACGTATGCAGAGCCATCTATACACAGAGTTTGGCCAACCCGGTTCGAGCGACTACTGCTTTGTTGGACAAGCACAAAACAAAAGAATTATACGCCATGTTGCGACCCAGTGAAACCAAGTTGGTCAAACTCTGTGTATAGGTGGCTCTGGACTGGACGTATCCACCAGACCACGTGATCTCCACGTAATGTGATGTCGGGCCCAAAGTCTGTAGTTCATAAACCTAGCACACAGGTGTTACCATCAATATCGGGTACATTCAAACAAAAACATTTGCTAAAATTGATCCGTTTGAAATCGTACACAAATTCAGCAGGACAGAAACAATAGCGTGACCAATATTGGTATTATTGTTACTAATACTCCCACTTTGCATTCCAATTGGACTATAATTTGAGATAGTATTGTATTTATTTTCCGTCATTTAAAAAACATCAACAAATATATATATTTACAATCATAAAGACACACTTTAAAAGACGGAGTGATGGCCCTATGCAGCGTTGTTGGTATAACAATGCTGTTTTACAGAGGGGGCCCTATATAGACATTGAAAACATGAAAATAGATAGTACAGAAGTAAGGAAAACTTACAGCAAAATAACCACTTACAATAATGATAAGGGTAATTTGGAGTAAAACAAGAAACAGGAGAGAATTATTTACGATATATACAAGAGAAAAAGCTAGATTATATTTTGGGGATATAAACAGATTCACATGCAGTTTGCAGCCCTTTACATTTTACGTATGTTTTCTTTTCTTTGTTTTATCCTAAAAGAAACTAAAGGCAGCACTCATCATTAAACGGAACTAGTTGCAAAACCTCTACAATATAGGTAAGCCTGTACAGAACGGGTCAAGCTCGCTATTCATAAGGACCGCCATTCATAAGGACCAGTATCCATATCTACCTATCTGGCTATAGTTCATCTAGACGTTGGACAAAGCTCTCCTCATAACATTGGACATTGGGCTATCCTAGTCCAAGCGGTCTCCATCTTCTCTTCTGCCTTCCTCTTCTTCTCTTCCCCATCCTTGACCACTATCCATAACACGTGACTAAATGATTGGCGGTCTTTTATAAATAGCGGTCCTTATAAATAGCGAGCAGACCCCTACAATGCGACACGTAAGATGTAACACTTTTCCTCACACAAACACGATTACGTATCACACCTACAATGAGATTTTGAACACAAATTCGATTCCCTAGACTGTACTATTGGCTAAAGAAATATTTAAGAAATACAAACATGTACATCATATGAAACATAATCCAGTCATTATCCAGCACTACGTAGATGGTTACGTAAACAAAATCAAAGCAATCACTGACAGCAACAGACAAATAAGCTACCAGCACAATTACAGTTACATTTTGTTATTCAATCTCATCGAACCCTTACATTTTCCAATGACATGTCATAATGGTACATGTGCTTCTACGTCACATATCATTCTCCTGTGTGCAGTTATAAATTCAATACACATTAAAGATAAGGTGAATACAGATCAAGTAGTTTAATATATGCAGAGGTCTCTAATGACTTTGTTATCCTATTTGTAGTTACATCAGTATCTACTTTTCAGTAAGACTAACGTCAACCTACTCCTGCCGTCCAAGATAATAATGTATTAGAATGTACCTCATGGCATTCGACTAAGGCATGTTAAGGGGGAAATTACTACCAGGTGTTCACAACATGGCTACAGGCAATGGCGTAGAAATTGATTGGTACTAGACAGGGGGTGGGGTGGGGGGGGGGGGGTAACGGTTTTTCTTAATGACCAAAATACAAAAATACGAAACACAGCCAACGATAAAGGGGTTCTTAGGATCCTATCCACTTTTACTTTTACCCTTCCCCTGTCCATTTCCTCTTCCTGCGTCTCGTCATTCCCCCGCCCCCTCTTCAAATTTGGGGCGTGTCTCTACCACACCCCACCCCCTCCGAATCTACGCCATTGTCAATTACTGCTGTGGTGATGCCTTAACAATAGAACAGAATACCTATCAGTTTAAAGGGTCGTGTATGAAAGTGGTGCTTCGTACATGCTGCTCTGCTGTGATAACAATCAAATCATTAACCCTGAGTGAGGTGTTGTTGAGTGGGTCTTAAAGATCATCCAATGACTAGAAGTCCGATCCAACCCCATTTATTTCATAATATATCTGTTTAACTGCTTTTTACTAGATATTAAAAAGTCCCTCGCAATATTCTCCGAAAAGAAGTGTAACGGCCACTTAAAAGGATGAGCGCCGTGACTATCTTCCCCCTAAAATTGAAATCAAATCTGCAAATATTAATGAATAAAAGTGTCATATTCAGAAACAGGACAAGGGATAATTTATTACACAGACATATAATGTTAAGTTATGGTTTAGAATAATGAAACAATTCAATACCACAAATCAATTATTCAGTTATTATTATTGGAAGGATATGGTCTTCTGAACTTTTTAAGCAATATTCTACTACAACGAAATATTTTTTCTCCAGATTGTCCAGTTCCACTCGTTATTGATGGAAACTTAAATTGTTCTCTGAGAATCCAATAAAGCTGCTATAAGATGCTTATACAACTACTGTTACATGTATACATATTGCCGAGCAAGTCTAATGACTCATAAATGCTTTCTATTTTTGTACCTATGACATAACTATGACAAAACAGATTTTGTTTCCCTTACTTTTTGTTTTGCTATTAGCGCTTTAGATCTTAACATAATCAGACACAATAGTTTCATAGACATGGCAATGTCTTCTCATTGGGATTTATGTAGATTGTTTTAAAACAACGTTATGTGAACCAGACAGAGTTATGATCACAACATATGATTGAATCAAATAATGTATTTTACAAAGGCCAAATATTATAGTAAAACAAATCATGACAAAGTTGAATGTTTTGATCATATTTTCATGCTCGGAATAAGATGCACCTTTTCACGCGTTGTCACCAAAAATGGTACACAAAAACAACAACAAAAGAACCCCCCCAAAAAGTCATATGATCGGTGTTCATTTTATATATGACTTCCCAATATTCTTCCAAACGTAAAATTAGAAAACGTCCATAGTTTTTGGCGACTTTTATTTTGTCTACAACATTTACAATAGCGTCTTTGAATATACCCATTTTCTACTGATATCGGGTGTTTCTGTGTTATATATATATGGGAATAATTAATAACAGCAGTCCATGGATTAATAATCAAAAGGTGCCGAAAGGCGTTGTCGCGATTTTAATATCCTCAATTATCAGCCCCGGGAAGTTTGGGCGCTAAATGCTCTTGATATTTCCATTATGCAATATTTCAATAGCTTGAGTGGCAGCGATAGACATTACGAGAGGTCAGTGCAATAACTTCAATGGTCAGCTTGACCGGGTAAAATCAATAGTCACGTGGTATTATCAATGGTCAAGCACCTGTGATGCAGTGGCCCTTTACACGTCCATCTTGACCCAAGTCGCTGAATAGAAGGGTAGGGTGATTCACATCTATACAGTAATCGAAACTAAATATCAAGGGGGTGGTCACAAGGGTAAGGGACAACTCCCCCGCACACACATCAATTGAGTTTGAGTTTGAGGACAATATTGAGGACAATATTCATTTTTCTTCTGGCTTCCCATTTCAAATAATCCTTCCTTTTCGTGTGTATTTTGTTATTTCAAATTATCCGTCCCTTTCTAATTATTTCAATTTATTTACTCATCTTCTTCATTATATTACATGTATTTTTACAGTTATGCATTTATGAATACTGGTCATTTTCGTAATGTAACCTAAATTATATTTAAGTTCCTCAATACGAATGATTTCAGTCATCTGTTACAAATAATTGTATTTTATTAGTCAGAATGTTAACTGCATATATTACATGCTGTTAGGTAGGGAGGTTAGGAGGTGCACACCCTCTTATTTCTTGCTTGTTCGATCTTATGTTTGATCCTATGTTTGACCTCATGTATGTTTGATCTCACTCTTATTTGTATTATTATATATGTATGATTTATTGAATAAAGAACAGATGTATATGTTTTGGTAAATAATTTTGTAGTCAGTCTATAGTGCGCTTAGAGACACCAGTATTAAGCGCCTAATAAATATTATGTATTATTATTATTAAAGCCATAGGCCCGAATTCACAAAGGTGGTTTGTCGTCAAACCTAGGTTTATGTGTGTCATATGAGGCGTTTTGCCCCCTTTTTTTTTAACAAACCGAGGTTTGTAAAAACGCGTCATAATTATGACGTACAAAAACCTAGGTTTGTCGACAAATCTCCTTTGTGAATTCGGGTCATTATGCTTGTCCTACCTAGCAACAACTAATGTATGCAATTTGAATTCTGACTATTGTGATACATTTGTTCGTAACAGGTGAATGAAAACATTTGTATCGAGGTTCTTAAAAAATGTATTTGCACAAATCTGGTTACATTATGAAAATGGCGTATTGTATATTAAAGATACTATGTCCCTTTTGCAGCCAACATCACATTCTTTAGAACTTTGCAGGAATTATGAAAATGCCATGTATGTCCTATCTGTGAAAGTTAAAGGTTAGGAGTGTCCTAATATTCAAATTATGCAAGGAAACCCGTTTACTTGCTAGACTTCACTTGCAGACACTATTGAGTGACTGACTGGCTCTTTTTCCTCTTTGGTAATAACATACATAAAATGAGCTGTAAAGGGTCCATGTACATTTTTCTACATCAATAACCCACTTCTTGTAATGGCCAACATTAAACTGATTGAATCATTGCGCAGCATAAAACGAATGACCATTTAGTACAATGGTCTGAAAATCAGACCATTACTTTACTGGCTCTATAGCTCTTAAGTCGATTCGACAACTGATAGTCGTTATTCTCCCACTTAAAGACAATTTCAAGCTCCCTTTTTTAGGGAAGTTTTAAACTAGTATTATCTTTCAAATGCTGTGGGAATTTAACCTTTTCATTTTTTTGGGCCTGTAAATGGGACATAGTACCTTTAAACAGTTTATTCATTCAGGTTGTTCATTGCTACGACTCGTAGCTGTGTCATATAGGTTAAAATGTCAACAAGGAGCAGGATGAAAGTGCGATGTCATTTAAAGGTGTTAAATGAACTCTACGATTGGGTAATGAAGGAGATAATGAACATCGTGATGAAAGGAACAATCAGATGACAAATTAATGATACATCGTTAAATTGCAATTTTCACAAGAAAAGGAAAACAAATTGAGTAGGCAATCTTACCTTATGATGTATGCTGTCCTGGCACCCCTCTGCTTAGAGTAGACTCGTCCAGTGTGCATATTGATTTGTCCTCGGCTACATTATTCCATTTGATAAGTAGGTGGGCCATCTTCATGTCAGATGGTAGAACATACACAGCGATGTCATTCGCCGAGTGACGTCCTCTTGTGTATTTATATTCCTTGAATCACTTTCACTTAAAAAATAATTTCTTCCATTCCTTCGGGAGCTCCTCTGATATGCAGAGATGAGGCATTTGAACGGCAAACAGATGACACTGAATCCAGGACGCCATGTTTATGAAGATGTGGTTCGAGATTTTGGAGCGGAGGAGGGGGAGGGGCACAATTACCCATGTAGTTGAAAACGAAATGTAAATTTGCATAATACGGAAGGAATCAAGTTCATGAGGACTTTTCACGAAAACCTCATCAGAAGCAATAATTTGTCGATTCCTCGTTTGCATTGAACGGTTTGCAACATTGGTTTCTTATATGAGCCTTTTCATATAGTTTTGGAAAATAAGGGTGCGGTACAAATGTCTCGATATCAAATATACATGATGAAATGAAACCTGGCTGTTATACAAAAGAAGCCGTATACTAAATACATCCTCCATCTATCTATCCTCTATCTGGACACACGTAAATATTAATACGATACTTGAATCTCAAGGATTTTATCTGAAACACTATTATGATCTGTTATGAATCCATTTACTACAGAGGTGGATTGTTTAGCTTTCTTAGCATCCTCTTTCATCTCTTCACTATAAAACTCATCAATGTTTATATAACGTGGGAGGACGGCAATGGTGAATTGGTAATCGTTTTCCAACCATTGTCGGTTTCGCCATCGACATGCAAATGGCCTTCATACAATATTGAAGATCGGGGTCGATAGGGTGGTTGAGCTGAGCGATGCAACGTGGAGCGAAACACCGTCATCATCATTGCCAGTCATGCAAACCAGTCAGCGTGTCTACTGCTGGTAATCAAATTCTGCAGCTAACGTTTTCTTCAAGCTCTTCACTCGCGTCTAAGGGGTTGGATCCTCGTATGCGGAGAACATGTCCTGCCATATTTTCTAAGAAGCTATTAATATGCTCGGCTTCACGAGATTTTATCATCATCGAGTGACCTCAATTCAGAAACAAGATGACAGCTTGTCGATGATCATCAGTAGATAGACTGTGAACCGACATCCTTGGAGCTCTGTTTTGCTCAAGCTTTACAGACTAGTTATAAGGAGATGATAGACCACTCTATACAACAAATTGGTATACTTGAAATTTCTTCCATTTAACCTACAATTTCTCATATAAACCGCCATTACGAAAGAGCCGTTCTCTTTCCGGTTTCAGTTCCCGATTCTGCTAAATAGTGTTAATGAGTTTAATAGCTGAAACTGGCTAATATGCTATGCCTTTCATTATTACTTTGAAATTGCTATTTATATTGACAATCAAAGGAAATTTCATATCTACTATTGACAAACGCATTGTCTTCGAGAGTTGCATGGCATTTTCTGAAAAGTATAACTCTAAACCCTAGTATGAAAAGTAGTATATGACAGTAATAACTTTATTGATAAAAATAAATAATAAGATGTTGGTGTCTCTTTAAAATAGATATAACATCAAAGAAAGGATTTTTTTTTTAAATGGCAATTTAGATAGTCAAATGGTGTCTTTATGGTTGATATCTAGTATTGCCTAAGAAAACAAATCAATATAAGCGACTGAGTAAAATGTAGCAGAAATTCTTTGCTTAAGGGGGATTATCATGTACATTGGATATTCATAAAATCATTAAGAGCATTTGAGTAACTGTGCACAGAACTAACATAACAAATAGCGAAATGGAATGCGCAGATGGGTACGTAGAACATTAAAGAGAACTGGCTGAATTTCATAGGATTAATACCTATTTATAAGAGTAAACGATCAATGAGTTGTAGGAATAAAAATGGGGAGTTGGATGGCTTTTTCGCCTCGTCGCATTGTGCACAAGGAATCTCTCTCTCTCTCTCTCTCCCTCTCTCTCTCTCCCTATCTCTCTCCCTCTCTCTCTCTCTCTCCCCCTCTCTCTCTCTCTCTCTCTCTCTTTCTCACTCTTGTTAGCAATAACAACGTCATCACAATGTCATTTCGTCGCTACTATCTCACGCTGGCATTGCATCTCACCATTTGTATTGCATGCACTATTTCCCCTCCGAAGCCCCCGCTTCCATTTGTGAAATTAGTCATTCCCCAAAGACCGCAGTACGCAGCAGAGCCGAGGGACCAATGCTTGATGGGTATAGGCGGGCATTGTTGAGAGAGTACTACATCGGTTTCCCACGCGCACACACACATCACATGCAATTACCACCGCGCCTTATCATGATGTGTGTGTGCGTTACCGAACGAGCGAGGGTGAGATATAATGCGCGTGTGTGTTGTGTGTGTGTTTGTGTGAGAGAGAGACAGGGGGTGGGGGTGCTGTGTCATCGGGGGCACTAAAAGGCAGTTAAGCAATGACATTCGGGCAGTGGTAACAACCTTGAATTATTCATGCCTGGAAAATTGGGTTGTGCTTCTGTGACGATGATGAGAAAAAGGCCGCCATCAACGTGCTAATGGAAAGGCAGGGTTAATACCTCAGTCACACCTACAAGAGCCGACACCAGACCGACCACAGACCGAACAAGCAATTACATTGCCTCCAATGGCCACCAATTAGGCGGTTTGGAGTCAGTCTAGAGTCGTGTTTGGTGGTGTGACTGAGGTCTAATCGTTTCGATGGGTAGATCACTAGCGGTGAATGAGAAGTTCATTAATAGTCGCTTCCCTAACCCCGGTCTATAGAATCCATGCCATTCAGTACTTTGCATTTCACTTTCGTGGAAATATCCCTCCCTTATAAATAGTGAATGTGAAAATTGCCGATTAAATTGCATTTAGGAATATGAAGCTCGTTTTCATTTGTGAACAGTAAGCTATTTCTCTATCACTTAACGAAAGTAAAGTTAGTGTGATGAACATTAAATATGACATTTGTATTTAATGTCATAGTTCGCGATGGTGGTAGTTAGATATAATTCAAATTTCAGGTGTTTCGAACACATGAAAGGTTAGCAGAGGACTGGTATTAACTTTATTGTCACAGGCCTCTTTCATTACAGCATAAATTGGTACGAAGCCACGCGTGATTAGGACTAACTCGACAGTTTTTGTTATTTAGTGCACCGATTACCATTTGTGTCATAGTTTTAATCAAAGAGACAATCAAAATTGGACATTAAACAGATTAGATCGTTCACCTTGTAAACATCTTTACAAAACAGCCTTTTCTTTACTACCGTTTACACTTTACTAAAGAGCATTTTCAAACAATCCTAGATCCTGCCGGTTCAAGAGGGGACACTTCATAGAGAAAAACTTCATATTCAATTAAAGTTATTTATCTTAAGTTGTGCAACCCTCTGTTCAAGTCTCTTTTGACTCTGCGCGACTATGGGCGGTAATTGAAAGGTGAAATTAGATCCTTTGTTTTTTGGCTCATAAATCACCGTTAATACCTTAGATGTCAGACGGGGCTCAGTAGGTACTGGCGCAGGCTCGTCAAGGGATTTCCCGCCTATTTGCCTCAAATCTCCTCCATTAGACATCCCTTTCTCGCGCCTAATCTCGCACCAAGAAACGCCATACGCTTTTCATATTGAAAGCAGCAATTGCATCGGCGGTTTTACATACATGGTAACGTGTAGCTTTGAAATTGAGTTTTGGTCATGCGATTGCCTAGTGAAAGAAACAATGTGAAAATGATTTCAAAATATTGCAATTCGTGCAGCACATTAGGTTGTTTTTATCATCAAACTGATTTTACAAAAATAGCCCTGTCCTCCTTAAAGTCACATGCACCGCGCATAGAAATGTGTGTATGAGATTTCAACCTTTAGCTCTTAGTACTGATTATTTCAAATATGAGGGCGTTTGAAGGGCCACCTTTTCATTGCTTGTTTTTTTTCTTTTTATTATACTTTATCATACTTAAATGAAAAAAATGAAAAAGGCCAAATCTCACCCTGCCCAGAACTCTACCTTCTCTTTAATGCTTTATATTTAGACAAACATGTCCAAACATGGCAAGATTCACGCCACACTAAGCCTATAGAAAATAAATATCACCGTATTATGTTTTTATTTTCTTTCCCATAAACGTATTTTCTAAAAATATGACGCACGCGACGTGATTTTACACTTGGGTTTTCTCCACTAGAAAGCACAGCAGTAAGGAAAGGAGGAAGAAATAAGAAACAATGGCTTGTAAGAAAAAAAGAGAATAATATGGTATTTTTTACTTTTGAATGCATTATATTACGGCTCGCTGGTCCCTTGCTCGTGGTTAGGCAAGGTAGAATAACTAATGTGATTTAGTATTAATGGACATTTGCAGGATTTTATAATGATATGAAGACCACTGATCAGTTTCCACCCAAAGTGACGGCTTGCATGTTTGTTTCAAGAAAAGGATGGAAAGAAACTATTTATAAAAAAGAAAACTTCATTAAATTTGGACCCGTTCTTGTACAATTGGATTACTTTCGATGTCGTCACCGGTATTCAAAGTTCGTTGATTTGATTTTAGAAATGGGTGTCACATAATTTCTATCCTACCCCTTTCTCTCCCTTTCTTTGTCTCCATCATTCTTGTTTCTTTGTGCTGAATATAAAACTAACGGGTAAATGAAATAAAGAGAATAAAGGGCATCGGATCCTGCTCACATCGCTTACACGAAATTGCCACATGTTATCGATATTTTGTTAACGCTTAGCTAAAGCTAGAGACAAATTTAGCGGAATAGCCGTTGTTTTCGTTTAATAGAGCTGTTACACGGTTTTTACCGAATTGCAAACCAAACTATATTCTTCCAGTTTCGATAGAAATTGGAAGCTCAACCTGTACGTCATTCGTGCTTCAGATTGTGTACTTTGATGACATTTAAAAGTGATTACACTGCAATCGTTCCATTCAGAATGAACAGGGACTAACTTCGTAGTAGATCCTAAGTATGATCAGCGTATAATGATAATAGTCTTTTTTTTTAAATTGATGTATTTATTAACGCTTTTACCAGAGCATACAGTGCGCTGTCCGTTCATATTGGGACAAATTAAACAGAATTGTAGAGGTATGTTTTCAGATGCTCTTTTTGTGAAGCCAAGGGCGGTACAATATCTTAAAATTTGCATGGAGTTTGTTCCATAGTCGTGAGACAACGGATTGCAAGGATTTAAAGCCAGCTTGTTTTCGGGATTTGGGAATGCGATAGGAAGGGGCTGATGCATAGGTGATAATGCAGATGACGAAATGAACCGGGCAGGGCTACGGCAGGGCTGGATGATATGTGATATGTCTAGACAGTCGGATATATCAGCTTCAGTATCACTGTTACATCTAAACGGTATCCAGTCCTTCAATGTTTTAAATATTTAAAACACTTTCTTATTGTCTAAAGTTCGACGCACTTTGCTTTATCCATTGAGGATGAAGTGGTGTATGGCATGGGTATGTATGCACCCATAGCTGCACGAGGTAATGGGTATAGAGGATACTGACTGAGTTCACACGTGTGTGGGAGTGATACACACTGACTGGGTTTACACGTGAGTGGGAGTGATACACACTGACAAGTGAAAGTGAGATGAGGTGAAGTAGAGGCCAATGTCAGGGGATGATAACACTGGGTCGCAGGTATCAAATGAGGAAGCGCCAATGACGCCATCAGTTAATGTTTAATGAGAGCGGTCCAGGGTCGTGTTTACACATTGAATAATTATTATGATGCAGAAAGTTGTCCATTATTTTCGTCAGGTGAAGGTGTGCAGGTGCAATGATATACACCTGTAAAGAAGGGTCGTTGACTTTGGTACCCCTTATTTATAGTTTCTCCGATCAGTCCTGGTTCAAGGGTGAATGATGAAATGACTGCTTATGACTCTACTATACGTACATTCTTTCAAATGTGAAAGCAGTATTCTTATTTTTACAAATGATGGCTAAAACGCAATATATGAACACGGCTGGTCGTTGACGTACACGAAGAGACGTCGGTGATTGTTCGGTTCGGAAGAGGATGACTGATGTTCCATTTTAGGATTTACGTGTACTTTGGCAATCCGGGAGACCACTATCGTCCATTTAACGATGAAAATGAAGCATTAAAACGTCGGGCGGTATGCTATGAATCCATCACAAGATCTACATCAAGCTGGGGCTTGTAAAGGCAGACTGAGGAGGGCCATTTCTGCCGAGGTGAAGGCTTGTTTGCTTCAGGATGAGACAGAGTACTACCTTAAAACTGCAATTTGCGAGTGAATGTGGCTTCTTTACAATCGTAGTCCCGAGTCTAGCAAATACCCATGGCCGCCATGATATTACAGTTGCATACACATAGTAATAGGCTTACACATTTGGATGTAATACATGTACCAATTTTAGAATGATTCCACTATAGTCTGACCAATGCCTAGCTACCATGAGCCGTGAATAACAATCTTGTTTTGATGCGCAGCGTAATGAAAGAGGGATCTCGGGGCTTAAATTAAAGCTTCAACACAAACATTGTCAACTCTTCTTGGGTTTAATCTCAACTTGAAGCATAATGGGCAATCGACACTTTACCCCAAACCCACACCCACATATATATATTGTGCAGGTGGACACAAGCCCAAAGCACAGATACGAATGCGTGCTCAAATACATTTCGACATTGTTTAGAGTTCAATTCGCCTCGCTAAAGTACAATGTTAGTCAGGATGCACCCAATATTGTTTTTTTCCTGGTGACTGTGATATAGTCGAATCTGTGGCATGACCTTTGACCCCGCTCGGTTATGGGATGGTTACCAGAGGCGGAGCGCAGAGACCCTTCATTTCTAGCAGTGCTAGGAGTCAGGCAGCATGTTCAAGGTTACTTGTTATGAGGGACCTATGTGGGTCACGTTCTCTCCAAGGTTGAGAATGTATTTCAGAATGTAAGGTACATCGAAACGAGATAGTTTGTGAATACGTAGATTGTTAACACAGTACATGACTACTTTAAGATCTACCGTAGATAGCGAAGGTTGATATATCAATATGTTATTATTGTGAAGTTATCTGGTAAAAACTGCACAGTGGAAATTATCAACATGCTTTCAGGTAGAACTTTAAGTTGAACTGCCGGTTCGTTGTGCCATACAAAGCTTCAGATAGATATTTCTTTCACGTCATACCACATTAAATCACTCACATTTATAGAAAGGATAATTACTAGAAAAACCCTAACAAAATTTCTTCCAAAATATTAATTTCCTTGTCTTAGCTTGTCCCTGAATACATGATTACACCAATTGAGTATTTCTCGGTAGGAAACCGTTGATGAGCGGATATTGTTATGCACTATTGAAGAGCAACACGTTCCCTGACGCCATTCTGATATCAATGTATTTTTAACTCTATTCACCGTAGCCTACATACATCAATAACTATGCAGGGTTTTAGCCAGGTTTGAACGTACATACATATATCACTATGGATGCATCTGACATGTTTGAGCATACATACATAAATTGCTACAAGTGGGTCCGACACATATACTCTAAGCGTACTTACATCAATATCTACGTCTGGGTCTGACAGGTTTTAAGCGTATTCCATAAAAACAAAATGGCCCCTCTTTGCCATGGGGTGACGCCCATAGACCACCAATCCTTCATGTTACCCGACTTTTACGCGCTTCAGTAAGTTTGCATGCACGATATAGAGCCTGATGATCTAAAGGCGTCGACTTAGCCTCTAATCCAGGCTATCCTACCTTTTATTTCCTTAACCTAGTCTTTCATCCAGGCTATTCTAAATTGTATTTTTATCATTTTTGTTTCATTCTTTGAATCGTCTTTTCAGGCTGTATTTGAGTCCGAGACTGTGCCCTTTATTCTTCTGTAATGCTGAGATGTCATAACCTGCAAGCAACCGTTTCCCGGCGCCAAAATAACATGCCTTTCATACGAATGTGATGTGAACGAAATCGACCGGATTTGTTTGCATTTTCCAACCAAATCGATTATTGTGAGATATGTTCAGATTCTGTTTAAAGCGGATAAAAATATGGGAATATGGAAATCAAATCTACGCCAACACTACTTGATGAATAAGTGTTAGATAGTTCTAAAGATATTACGTAAAACAGCATCCAGATGTGTTAGTTGGTGCTGCAGTCAGCTAATAATAAAGAAAATCATATTTAAAATATTCTCTTGAGAAAATCCACAAATAAACATGATAAGGCGTATATGAAATTGACAAGTGTTAATGGTAGTATGTGTTGCCAATTTGATAAAATAAATCGGTAGGTAAAGATACATACGGCATAACTGTGCACGCCTTGCGAGTGTGCGCAATGATATAGTCGGGCAAGCATGAAAGCAGGCGATAAATACCAACATACAATAGGGGGAGGTTTCACAAAGATCTTAAGTCGAACTTAACTCTAATTTAGACTTAACAATTATAAAAAGCCATTAGCATTATTTAAAATATTTTGTAAAAGATATTTTAAGAGGCATAAAATGTTGATTTGAGTCATTCATATTTCTATTATCATAGGAGATGTCATGTTCTTGATGTGGAATTCATGAACAATTTAAAATAACAAATTTGCTTTTGAAGATATTTTATTTTAAGGCTACAAATGGCTCTCGAAGATATTTAAGTCCATTTTTAAAAGTGTCCATGTATTGATGGACTGATTTATCGAAAGGAAAACAAAATATTTAAGTCCAACTTAGAGTTAAGTTCGACTTAGAATCTTTGTGAAACACCTCCCTGGACAGGTTAACAAAAGCATACTATCTGACCTGATAAAAGCGTGCGAAAATTAAAGTAGCTTAAAAATAGATATAATTATGCTACATCTAAAAGCAATGGTTCATGAAAACTCAAAAACATATAAGAACATAACAGCACAGAACATTTATAATATATTTGCGTATATTCATACGTAATAAATGCCACGCACTGTTTTATTCAATGAAAAACGAGTATTCCAAAACCGTTTTGTATAGATATGATATAATATTATCTTTTAAAGCATATAAGAAATGTAATTGCTTCGTAAAAAGGAAGGGTTTAAAAACACACCATGCTTCAAACCAAACTTATATTCATTTCATTTTCTTTCTATCCCTTCGTGCACTTAAATGCCAAATTGGTTCAAGTATATTGCAAAAGAGGACACACATTATATTAATAATAATGAAATAATGCTAAAAAGGACTTTAAACAAATGTCAAAGCTGCAGGGCGTGTATAGATTGTTTTAAATGCAACTGATAAAAACAAAATAAATACAGACGCTTTCAAACCAAAAGAAATGTATGCCTTAAAAACTGCAACGTGCATTTGCACGCAACCAGGGGATATTTAGGAAATAAATAATGCAGCATAATCTGTGGTATTATAAAGTAATCAAATTAAAACTATTGTAACTGTGAGCGATATTATTTTTTAAATTTAAATATAGGTATGATATCTTGTAGAGAGGTCTTATATCATTAGAGTTCTTAGAAAACCACACATCAGTGTTTGTACAAAACACAATTTTATTTTTTCCACACAGCCTGAAAACCAGAACTTCATGTTTTTTTGTTTTTTTTTAAACTGAATTTTGGGCACATTTTAATGATCACAGAGATCACAAATCCATTTACTACTATATAATTTATGGTAAAATTCACGCTTTGATAATAAAAAAACAAGAGTGTTGAAGTAACAAAAGCTTCTTCATCATCCTTAACAATTACGGAAGAGCTGCATTGTTCGCTACTCTGTGGAATTTCATATTTCATTATTGCAAAAATTGGTTTATTGTGTAATACACTTTGCTCAGTTAAATAATAGCTTTTGGTAGGAAGGGAAAGGTGGGTCATATTATTTAACAATGTTAATTGTTTAAAATTACACAAACAGAACTAATATACATGTCACGTAAACAAAATTGTCTGTATATCTTAAAACAGGTTGTCACCAAAATATAGGAGGTAAAACCATGTTTATTCAAACAAAATAAAATGAACTTGTTAAAGCCACAAACAAAAACTGTTTATCAAAAAGTGTTGAAATAGGTCAAATTTTGCGCAGTGAATTTTGTGTGTGTTCACGTGTGGGGTTTGGGAAGGATTTTACAGGAATTCTTAAGTGTTGGTTAATTTGCAGGGATTTTACACAAGTATCAATTACCAAGAGGTCAGGGTAGGCTTGTGTGCTACTTTCTAAGCTGTGAGTTTGTGCAATTTTTGTCTAAAACATGAATACATCACAGAGACATCTCCTAAACTCAAAAGTAATAAAAAAAGAATTTACGATTTTCACTACGCTCGGTGAAAACTGGACAAATAAAAACAAACATAGAACAATGCACAAAGAGAGGGCCATTTTGAATTTTGGTTACCATAGTAACTTATTAAGAGGAACCTGTAGTCTTACATAAACCCAAATAGAGTACACCTAAACAAATCCATTCTTAGTACATCTATAGACATTTCGTATTAGTACACAATGAAATAGGGATAAAGCGAACTGACATTGTGTATATTATATACAATCAATATTTTTCGGAAGATTAATAAACGAAAACTATAGCGTGCTCCCCTTATGACAAAACTGTTTACACTCATAACGAGACCTTTAAGTCCTAGAACCTCGTTGATGTAGATGTGGTGGTTGATTGTGATGCTGTACTGACAGCGAGGCGAGTCAAAGGGTTAAAGTTCAATTAACATTCCGTCATCCTTCATAGAGCTTCTAATGTAGTCAGCAAATGAGTTTACAGGGTTAGTGGACTGGTGATTGCTTCTCCGGCAGACTGGGGTAATTTGAGCATGCAAAACAATATCCGCAAGATGTGTACTTGCATCAGTCTTTTTACGCTTGATCGATGATTAATATTTCCTCATGGATATGTTTATAACTGGGCTTATATTGTGCTTCATTCTAAAATGGTGTTATCATATCATGAGAAATGGTGTTCGTTACGATGTATTCCCTTGGAATTATTACTTCTGCGTCGTATTGTATTTCAAATTAATATTTAGCCCACCTCGGCCTATGCATGATGTCACTTTACACACTTAGGTGAGAAGTAACTATACTATGGTGTATCATTCGGATTTTGAATGGTACTAAAAATAGGGATCACCATTCTCGTGCTGCAGCAGACGGAGGCGTGTCATTTTAACAACCGTTGATTGAGAGATGTGTATATGCACCAGTCAGGTTTCGGGGTTGTGAACTTGCTTAGCAGGGCAGATGGCGCGGTAATTAAGGTTGACTTGGCATGGAGCGCGCTGGTTAACTTGGTATAGCGTCACTGGACTGAGTAAAAAAAAATGGTGGAGGGGAGGGGGGTGGGGGGGGGGGGGTGGGGTCAGAAAACAACGCTATAGTGCGTGAGCGGAGACAGGATGGTAGTGCAAATAACTCGCCTTCGAAACACCGGGAGCGGGCCAGCATTACACGACCGTGTCTCCGCAAAGGTTACACGCCTACCGAACAGACGAGTAGCCACGGTGTTTTTGAGAAAGACAAATTATTTACAATCCACTCTGGACTATCTTGGAAACGGTAGGGTTGGTCGAATCAGGTGGGTTTTTAAGTGTGTAATTCATATCGAGTCACTTTACTCAACGGTGTTTGTTCACCAAAAATAGACCTTCTCGTTAAAGACACATAGATTTTGGCGATGTTATAAATAATAAAGAGATTCTAAAACTGACCTGCCCCCAACTTTTCTCTGTTATCACATGATAGGGTTTTATATTCGAGTCATGCTCGTTATCTTCAATGACACATTCCTTATCGACAGGCAAGAGGCCATTCACGTTCGAGATGACGTCACAATACAAATTAACACCGAGCACTTGAATTAATATCATATCATTCAAAGGTTTCATTCAAACTTATTTTGATTAACTCCTGTACCCCCACTACCCCTTTACCAAACCTCTTTCAGTCAATGGAGACTATTATACCTTTTCTATTACACCCCTTCCCATTAAATTCGTTACCCTCTACTACTAAATCCGATCCCATTTTCTCCAAGCATTACCCCCTACTATCACATCCGTTCCTATTGACTTAATTACCGCTATTAATTGCACCCCTCCCCATCAACTCCATTACCTGATTACCCAATTCGAACACACCCCTTCCAATGGATAAACTCCAAGCATTTACCCCCTACTACCAGACCCCGCCCATTTACTTTGTTACCCCCGACTACCACCCCCTCCAAAGGATTGATACCCTTCCCCGTATCTCCTACTCCTTGCACCCCATTTTCATCCACGGATGATGCTTGACGACAGACATCATCATTGCATTGGATCGTCTAATGAACTAAACTGAGTATCTACTCTGTCAATTAATGTCCAACTGGTACTTTCAAATGAATTAAAAAGCCAATCAGCTCTCCCTAGCAAGGACAGGTTCCGAGAATAGAATTAATTCCTTCAAAAGCGACAAACAATAGTTGTCTTTAAGATTGTAAGAAGAAAAAAAAAGAATAATGATTGAAGGAGATACCGTTTTGACGAGGTGATTTTCAAGATTTGTACAAATATTTGTATTAACAAGTTACGCCTTAAAATTGAATCAATGGCTTGCTATTATCTATTAAAGTTAATTGCCAATAGCTTATGGGCCCTTTTACGATTCAGAAATAAAGGTTCTTCAAAAAGCAATAACAGAGACAGCAATTAGCTTACACTCTATGTAGAAGAGTGTTTATGCTCTTAGGTTGTTCGGTTATTGTAACTTTATCAAAATCAGGATCGCACCAACCAAAACTGAGAGACATTAGTGAAAGGAATAATATTTAAATAAAACAAAATCTACCTTTTATCTATTTCGACTTTTTATACTGTACATTTATTTTTCCTTGTACTATGCAGTCTTTTACTGTGTTCATTTTCATTTCGTCCCAATTGTAGCTATTCCCCTACACATGAACGTAAATCGTCTGTGAAAGCTTTCCATAATCATGGAGGTTTGGCGACTGAACCACTACACATTATTACAGTCCTTGATTATCAATCTGCATTCATATAAGCATCGCAGTACATTTCATAAAGCCGGCATAATGCAATGCTCTCCCTCCAATCTACGCAACAAAAGGTCAAAGGTCATTGAGGTATGGTATCTCGTAAACAAAACACACACACACTCAGACATCGCCCATTAAGAAGGGAGTATGTCTTATCCATGGCATACATACATCTTTTACTATCAATACAAATATACAAACACGACCTAAACGACACAAATCGAGACAATCACGTGACCTTAATGGCGCTCTCGTAATTCAAGACATATGGACAGCATTGTTAATCATAAAGTTGTTAGTATATGACTGACATGGACGTGAAAGAAATACACAATAAACTCAGTGACAACTTCAATTCAAAAGTATGCCTCACTAATATTGACTTGATACAAAGGAGATGTTAGGTTTTAAGGGAATTAATGATGTGAGACAGTATTCAGACATGTTACAACTAAATCAAAAGTGGTGTCATTGCTGGAAAAATTAAGAAATACAAATGACCATGCTCAGAATTAACAAAGTTAGCGATCCATCCTTATTTATAATCATTAATCACCAAATTTGTCATTGAATACAAACATAGCCTCTTAAGAAATTGAGGCGAGATTACTTAATGGACGATTTCGTGTAGTTTACAATATTTCTGTAGTATATTTCATATCGTTAGGTTTGAGTTTCCAAAACACATCTACCCCCACGGTCAGGATAACAAGCGATCTGCGCTGCAATGACCAAGCCAACCTTTTATCTACATACGGGTACTTCCTAATCACTGGCCTCGTAGTAATCACTAGAACACCCGGGATATGGCTGAGCAAAGTGACCACAAATGATATCAACTAATTCAAGATGTTGCTGGACATAACCTTGCCTCGCGTCAGTCAGGCAATCTGCGCTGCAATGACCAAGTCGATCCCTAAATCCAACATTGGCATATCTTAAACTATGAACTCTTTCTCTCATCAACTTTGCAGTTATTGGTGAACAGGGTATTGAGTATAGCGTTACATACACAGAGATACCGAGCGTTATCATCCGTTTCAAGAAGCTGCAACACAAAATGGTGATCCCTATTACTTTGCACAAAAGCCTATGTTTCTATAGATGATACGGCTTTAGTTACTTGCCATCAATGGCTTCCTTTAAATGTCGAATGAAACGGTCAATGCGCTCAACCTCGAAGTCTGTCTCTCATCATATGATGCAATGACATTTCCGTTACCATTTCCACAAACAGATGTCTCTCATTTTCTTCCACGCTACAATAATAAACCAAGCCCCATTTCATACACTGAGTAGTTGTAGTACAGTCAGACAACATGGCCATGTTCAATGTATCTTCTATACATTGCTATGTGTCTATTACTCCCCTTTGAATACCTAGGGATTATGCTTAAATTACATAGTTTGTCATGTGGGAATTTACAAAGTGCTTGCACGTTTCATATTATCTTTGTTCTTGCGTGTGTATAGGTCACGTGATTGTTTTGTACAAGTCATGTGATTAGTTTGTACAGGTCACGTGGTTATTGCGTACAGGTAATGTAGGATCGCCTAGCGCTTTTTTCCGGGCGCCTTAACCATCAAAGGAGTCGGATAGCACACTCGAAACCACCGGGCCCATGCAAGCCTCTTTAGCGTCTGCACTCCATAGGGTGGCGCGTGTAAAGAGGCGCCATTTGCCCACATGCCTATATACAGAGTATCCGTATTCCAATAAAGGCATGGGGCGCTGTGGCGCGCGCACACTGATGCCATTACCCACAATGCAAGGCATCATTTCTAAGTATCGCTTTTCAACCGGAGTTTTTGAGTTCGAAACAACAAATTCGGGTAGAATTCCCTTTGACCTCATGAACATCTAAAAAGGAACATCTCATGAGGTAAAAATGAACCTTTTTCGTCATCTTGCCTTAAGGTCCGAATCCCGAATCCCGAAGTGTCCCTTTGAAAGATGACTTTGAAGGTGGAGATGAGATACAAGCGAGGCGCGTGAGTCCGGGTGAACCGAGTGGCTATTTCGCAGAGGGTTAGAGGGATCCAGGACAGGAGTTGGATCGTCAAAGAATAACAGAACATCGCTAACTAACTATACTCGGTTTGGTGAGAACGGCACGAGCCATGGAACAAAGATAAAACACAGTGTATACCTACCCAGTGGTAATAAACTCTCTACACTGCGTGAACCGTTCCTTAATTTAGAAACGTAGACTTTACTTTTCTTTAATTGAACCTTATCGATTTCTCTGAACTTTCTTTCTCAAATATCAAATAACATGTTTTGTCCCGTTTCATTGGGCAATCGTTTCCTTTTTTAAACCTCTTTGAAGATGTACTACTCCCTTGAAGATCAGAAGTTGATACTGGACCCAGTTTCATAAAACTGCAACAGATACATGACAACTTGAACTTTGCTCTCAGCCAATCAAATGCTAGGATTTCCGTAGCTTATAACAGTCCGTGCGACTTGTTATTGATTACAGGTTTCATGAAACGTGGTCTTGGTTTCTTTGGTGGTTTCACTGGTGGTTTATCTTTTTTCGCTGGCTCGCACGTCTCACTTTTCTCTAGATATCCGCTACTAAGTACAGTCTATCTTCGTAAACATGTTTGGCATTGGGGCTATAATTATCTATACTAAATCGTGTCCAGTTCCACGCACATGCATACATGTGACTGTACCTTTGAAAAAATGGGGGGAGGTAGGGATGAGGAGGGGGAGGGCGGCAAACCATGCTTTCTCATTGAACTAAAATAAACAAAACTTTCTACCATAATGATCATAGTCCTTTATGTCAGTGATGTATATCACTTTCTGTCCTTCCTTTCTACCTCCTGAACTCTTGTAGATTCGAGGAAGAGAGGTAAAGGATGATCAACTAATAAGGGGATGGGAAGAGGGTGGGGTTGGTATAGGGATGACGGCAGTGAAGAAAACCAACAAACTCTCTTTCATGGTTTTTCTCTTTTTTTCGACTACTTTACATTTTTTTTTGTCAGCTGCCCGTTCCAATAATCCAATACTCGCGGTTGAATTAATAATAATCATAACTTGTCACCTTAAAAGGGCTTCAAGTTTATCAATTCTATCCGATATATCTTTGTATCCGTGCTAACTATGCTGATAAACCCTACTGCTGCCCGAAACTTATTGAAATGAAATTAACCAAGATGAAACAGTGAAAGCAATCTGTCGAGACTGCTTACATGTAACGGTTCGTACAATGTTTGTTGACACAAGATGTGTAGTATGGTCTTTATCTTACCGATTTGACCTTCGATTCCCATACATCTTTGAATTGATGTGTGCTTGCAAAACGAACAATAAATACTGCTCGTCGAGTGCTTTTTAAGATACAAATCGTCTGCTTGCAAAGGCGTTAAATCTCTGTTAACGTAACGCCCGCGTGGCGTTAAGCTAACATGTATGTGTATGCTCGACGAATATAATCCACGGCGTAAAATAGGAAAGATAATTGAAACTTTAGGAAGCATTTTCATCTGATATCAAATCGAAAAAAGAAATAATATTGTGATTGGTAATGAAGGTTCCTATTAGAAGAATTCGGTTTTTGTGGAGGTGGAAAAATAAGGCTCTTACTTCCATACGGCCTAACATACACAAAATCTATACTACAAGATTTCTTTTGCCAGTATAAGTCTCGTAATCGCATTCTATACACTCTAAACAATAGCTCAAACTGTACCGATATGTGATCTAAACAGAAAAGGGGTAGCATATGAATGTTTGTTCATTTAAATCTAACCAAATATTGAGTAAACATCTCCCCAATATTATCACCATTAAACTTTTACCCTTCACACTTGAATGTTCCCTATGTTAACCCAGTGTGGGTACTTTCACCCAGATTATATTAGACGTGTATGCTATAAAGCATTTTTTTAGTTAATCTACCGTATTTCATATTGGTAATTTAGAGACATAGTTTGTTTACTAAAAATAGAATTCGTTGCCACGCTTGCATTCATTCGTACGTAGCGAGTGTAACTATTACAATATTATGTGATAATGTTAAAAATCATCAATAGCAAATGAAATTTAGAAGTTCAGCAAAATTAAAAAGATCAGTCGATTTTTTTTTTTGTTGTTGTAATTTTGTCAATGCCTTCGCTACGTTTTGTTTAAAGAAATCTAGAAATATATTATGAGGAGCTGCATTGATGTACGTGATGATGAATGTGATGTTGATAATGATGGTGGTGATGATGATGACGGTGGTGCAGAATATGTTTTAAACGATGACGACGATGATGAAGGGGATGATGATGACGATCATGATGTGCGATTATGAAAAGCCGGAATTTTGTTCACTATTAAGTTTTCATCACTATCATTGCGTCGATGTAATGCAAAAAGTCATAGCTAACTAGAAATATTCATTATGAAGCAAAACCTACTATTAAGTTGTTGGTCATGATAATATCATGTTACATTGCATATTGGTAGCGGCTTCGATTGGTCGAATGAGATGCATAGTGCAGGACCCACTTCAGTCTGTGTGAAATAAAATGTAATCCAATCTCTATAAATTATTTGTATCGTCGGATAAAAGGGTTCGCAACCCTACTTAGGGTTGGGTAGGACGTGGACATGAGTTTTATTGAATTATATGGCACTAGTAACTTAATTCACAATGTAATTGCCTCTCACTTCAAATTATTATGATTAAAATGCCGCACAAGCTTGTAGGTGGAAAGGAGACCCAAAGGGGGAGTATGATACGGAGCATGGTGGTATAGTATGTTAGACACTGAAGCATCGAAAGAGACAAAGGGAGGGGGTAGAGAGAGAGAGAGAGAGAGACAGATAGGGAGAAGTATGATACAGAGCAATATGTAACAGTTTATGTATCAAGTTATACAGAGAAGCATAGTTAGAGAAGTGGTAGAGAGAGAGAGAGATAGAGAGATGAAGGGACAAAAAACGATAAAGAGCATGATAGTATATTATATAAACTATGTAACACAGAGAAGCATAGAGAGAGAGAGAGAGAGAAAACAAAACAGAGAGGTCAGAGAGAGAAAAAGGTGCAGGGAGACAATGATAAAGAGTAAGAGGTTATAGTGTATACATCAATTACGACAGAGATGCATAGACAGCGACACAGAGGTGTGGCATAGAGATATAGAGAGAGGAAGCAATACGAGTGTACATGCCAATGTATTAGCACTGTGGAGAGGGGAGAGACAGGGAAAGAGAGATATATAGCGGAGAGAGATGGATAAATAGCAACAGATAATACGAATGAGAGAACGAGAGAGAGAGAGAACGAGAGAGAGAGAGAGAGAGAGAGAGGGAGCTGGAGAGAGATGGATAAATAGCAACAGATAATACGAAGGAGAGAACGAGAGAGAGAGAGAACGAGAGATAGATAGCGGGAGAGAGATGGATGGAGGAACAGACAAAGAGGGATAGCGACAGAGAGATGGAGGAATAGCTGCAGACGAAGAGGGACTGAAGGAGAGAAAGAGGGGGAGATAGAGTAAGAGGTTAGAGTGTATATATTAAGCCGAGGTATTAGGCGGGAACCAACCCTGGATGATATCAGGAAATGGCAGGATGATGTAGGAGTAACCATGGTAACCGTGTTGAAATGATCCCTCGCACACACATCCGTTGTGATAATCTAATGTCACAGGATTAGCATATATCAGACAGCGTATATTGGATGTATGCATCGCCAATCCATTAACGGCAGATTATTGAAAACGTACGAAACCCTTTTTTATAGCCAATCTTGGCAGCTTCATTATTATCCGTGAACTTAGCTTCATGGTTTATCTTTTGTCCTTTTTCTCTTTTTTTTTGGTAATTAATAAGTTCTCCAATATTCACAAAACTGCCATTTTCAGACCGCGCAAATTGAGTGTATGCATATATAGAACAATCATTGAAAACTTACAATTTGTGGGAAAACCCTTTCAACGTTTGCATTTCCAGCCCATTATGTCGACAAATTATTGATAACCCTAAGTTGCTTGTGGTTGGGTTCTCAGTGACAAAAGTACAGATTACCTCACTTACGACAAATAGTATAAAAAATGATGCTTTTTACAGTCTTCATACGTAGACTAAGTTTTGCAGTACACTGCTTGTAGTTGAGATGGGTACTTTAGATATCTAATGGGAACCCGTTTAGATGTAACTTGTGATTAAATGGATCGCTATCTCAGTCATTACCAACCCGGCTGATGGAGATAGGTAATGGCATGAGGCTTTGATCGAGGCTCAGGCAACCTATTTGTAACTGCCAGGCATATTTTGCGATTATAACGTAACCCTGTGATTTAATTCATACCAGGAAGGGGCTGCTGATGATCTCAAAGCATGATGGTTCAATGGAATTAATAGGGGAAATCTAATGTCGCAACCTCTATGCATATTCATGAAGGTCTCAAACCCATTTCATTATGTCATTGTTAATTCACATGAATATCGAGCTCTTAATATCAATATTTTTCTATGAATTTTGTAACCCATGATTTTGCTTTTTTCTTTGTTAGGTTTTACTTTATCATGTTATATATGAGTGATTGGAAATATACATGAATGCTGCTTGGGAGAATATTATTCAACGCTAAAACGACCCGGGTATATAATATAAATGTATAAATAAAAATACAATACCATTCATTAAAATTGAAAGGGTTGGGTTCATAATTTTAAAGAATACAATAGTGTATTGAACACTCCGTACGTATGTGATCACAATTTACAGCACAGAATCAGACCGGTATGAATGGTATATTCGGCTGCCCCACGGTCATTTACAGAATAGCTTTGGAAATAGGATTATTATAATTGTATCGAAGGACTAATTCCGTTCGTGTGTTTGGTTTAGTTTGTTTGTTTTTTGTTTTGTTTTTAGTTGCTATTGTATGTTTATTATTTCATCTCTTTTTTCAAGTATTACGCAAAAATAATCCTGCAGAAATAAGTGTTGTGGTCTGAATGTATAAAATAAGCAACTTCAACTAATCTACCTTTTTTTCTTCAAATGCGGTAAATACAAAAATAACACAAGCAATAACGCTTCATATATATTTTTGATAATGTCTTGTTCATTATTAATGGAATAAAATCCTTCGACTTCAGAAAAATAAAACCACAATTATGGTTACCTTCGAACCATATGTTATTGAAACGTGTATTGCCGGCAGGGCTTATAGTGAGTAAAATAAACAGTATAGGGAACATTATGAAGACCAACTGCAGTCGCATGTCATATTGTATTGCACCGTCATTGCTTCCTAATATATATTTATTTTCAACTAGAATGAAAGGAATGAATCATGGTATTAACATACGAGGAATGAATTTTGTTTAATTCTGTATACATATTTCTGTTCTTCTACCAGTCTTTTACTCACTCCCATCTTCCCATCAATAATGCTAATGTTTTAAATTGTTTTAAATGTGGTAGATATTCGGTTGTTTTGTTTTAATTGCTTGCTCTGCTTTTTTATCTCGCATCAATTTTCACATTTATATATAATAACATCAATAAATATTCACTAATTTATCTTCCAATTTAATAATATCAACTACATTTTGTCAGATTTTTTTTTTTTTTTTTTTTTTGTTGTTGAAAGCATATTTAAAAGGAATGTTATAAACATGATCACTGAACGTTTTGTAATCTCTGAACTACATATACTGAAAGCTAGAAGGGAGTGTAACGGCTCTCGTTTTTATTCAAAATAAAAAACACCCTTCTGGATGTTACTAGGATATGTTATACTGTATACCTAACGTGTCCCGGGATTATAGCTCGGAATATGATAATGTATATGTGTTTGATTTCTCCGCATTACTCCCATTTGGAAAGCCTTTCTACCCTGTATTAATGTCGAGGGATAGAGCGGCTGACGTACTTTGCAATGCCTTCTGCAATTTAAAGTCAAGAATCCGGGTAACATCCTAGCCTTGCTCCCAGTCTAACAGCCTTAATTATTCAAGTTATGTGTACGTGATCCTCTTTTAAGTTCACCCTTTGGTTTATTCAAAATTGTTTCTGTGACATATCTCGTTGTATGGCGCCGACGTATGTGTACAGAGATATTGCTTTAGAAAGATGGACAATTGTATTCATGTAGCATACATGAACTTATATTTTGTTAAAATCAAGTGACCTGAGAGAAAGGCTAATTAATTTCAGCTAAGCATCTGCTAAAGTGAGTGTTTAAATGAGACAGTCCATTAACTTCGTGATAAAGGTAAATTCGGCTTTAAAGAGCAAACAACGATAAAGCCTTAATCAATGCATTATTCCTCTCTATCCTCTCTCCCCGTCTCGTTTTCTCGCCTCTCTCTCGCTCTTCCTAACTTGCCTCTAATATTTCCACCCTATTCTATCTATATCGCTCTTTTTTATCTCTTCTCTCTCACTCCATTATTTCTTTCCTATCTGTCTACATCCCTTTTGTGCTATTCTTATATCTATTATATCTACCACCTTCTCCTCTTCTTACTTTCTATCTCTCTATCGGTCTTCTCTTTCATCTCTTTCATTCTCTCTTCCTTCTTTTTTCTCTCCCTCTCTTTCTGGCTTTCCTCCATCCCCATGAAGAGCACTAAAACCATTGGTGTTCGACTGTTGCTGGATTTATGCTGTTAGGTAATATACAACTGACTAAGAAAACATGTTTTAAGGGCTCAAAATCAAAGGTTCCTGAGCCAAACCTTAAAATGTGGAATGATTTAATCGAAAAGGTCAACCAAAAGAGACATGTCTCCTTTCCTACATGAAGGGATTGAGTACGTGGTTGATGAAGAGTTCTGATTTAATTGATGTTATCAAGACACATGTTTTAAACTCGCTTTTAATTAAGCTTGTTATTAATTAAGACATGGTTTCACCTTAACTGCGTTTAAAGCTACCATTCTTCTTGAGGGTTAGTAAATTATGAAAACTGAACAAAAAGGATGATATTATAATACTTATATTATTACCACTTCAGAATGACTTCTACAATAATTTGAAGTGGGTCCCACTATAAGTGAGAGTAAAACCAACGGAGTAAATATCTATATGTATATGAATATATACACGCATTTAACCGGATAAATATAACTCCTAAAGGAGTGGAATTCAATTCCTAATCCACTCTTACGTATTACGAGTGTGTATGGCCATGGCTGCCCATGTGAAGGCATGCGCAACGCCCTGCAAATGAAAGCATCTCGCTCTATCTCTTTATGTAGACAATCTATAACCTTGTCATCTCTATCCCTTAATTAACTAATGGCGCGACTGAATCTCATTAGCAGCTATGACTAGTCTCCATAGAACCCCACACCCACACCCATCTGCCATAGCACAATAACCACCTCCACACACACACACCCACCTTCACATACTCACCCACCTTCACATTCACACTATTCTATGCGAACAGATTTGGGTTTGTCAACCAAAATGAATAGCGATCCCTTCCTAAGTTCGGTCTTTGAGGTTTTTTTTTTTTACTATTACAGTGTACAATGTGCCATTTTATATACGGTGTTTAGGTATTTAGGGGATACAGGCAGATACAGCATGTTTGGTGTTAGGGTTTGATTGAAATAACATACAACGAGCCAATCTCCAAAATTCGGTGTTCAAGAGTTTCATTGACACCATCAGCGCGTCCTTAGTTTTAGGTACGGTGTTTAGGTATTTTGGTGTTGAATAACAGGCGTAGCAAGTTTGATGTTACAGTATTATGAGAATAATATAAAAGAGCCATATAGCTAATTCGGTGTAAAAGTATTTCATTGACACTATGTGCCAAGTTAGGTATGGCGTTTATGTATTTGGGATTTACATGTAGGTGTAGGCAGAGGCAAAGCGTTTTGGAGTATGGCGTTGGTAATTATCTTTGTGTGCCATTTTAGCTTCTTTGTATTGGCAATTACCAGTTCGCCATTTCCTGTGAGGTATTACACACTCGTGTATCAATGAACCGTTTCATTTTAGGAGTTGTGACATTTTAACGCAATTTGACTGGTAAATGTCGAAGCTTACATGTACTAATAAACGTGTTTCTTTACGTAAATATAAATATCGCTAGTAACAAGTGTTCTCGGCTCGAAAGTCGAAACAGCATGCATAGTTATTTACCTTATCTTTATCATTCGAAAACTAAAACATTATATTTCGCTTTGCTGAAAAACTTGAGATGTATTTTCATGTAATAAATATCCATAAAAACAGCAGAGCTCTATTACACATTTCTTAGATGATTCTTCATTTTTTTTGCGGCATTTTTGTTGTAGATTTGTTGCTGAGAATTAAAAATATGTATATTTCCCGTTCCCTTACAATTTAGAAGTGCCTGTCTTACGATATTATTACCATTTATTTGTAAAACGCTTGTGTTATTATTGTTCCTGTTTGAGGCGCCTAGTCATCAATTTCATTTTTGTGATAGAGGTTGGGCGCTAATAGCACTTCTAGTAGTATAGGATATACGACCTACTGGTTAAAATCCAATTACATATACATTCAATCAGAGTTTGAAGTGCCTGAGGAAAAATGAATAACTGTAAAGGTTGGAGGAAAATATGATGAGGACCTGTGTGTGTTGCACGGGGATGTGAATTGGCTTTACATTCATCTAGCATGCCTAGTACATTGAAAGTACATTCATGTGATGTATAAGCCGACTATGGGGGTCGTATATCTCATTGCATGCTTCCGTGTGGGCTATATTGTGTAAGCTAAATACAGAATACACCTGTTATTACATATAGTTGAAAAGAAATTGGGGTTGCGTTATCATTTGTTTGAAAATTGTGTTGTTGTTTTTTATGTAGAAAAGAAAAAACAAACACTCCAGAAAATAGTGAAAATATTCATACTTACACCGGTTTTGAATTTTGAATTACCATTTTACAAGGGCCTGCAAAGATGTTAGGATCGTGATGGTTTTGTTTAATGTCGTTTATCTTGTTGAACAAAACAAAGTGAATAAATGCAAGAAAAAAACAAGCTCTTTGCCTGTTCTAAAGAAAGAGGAGAGGTACTAAAAAAATTAAAATTGATATCATAAGAAATTATATACCCCTAGCAGATATACTGTTCAAATAAAGAATGTAAGCTTGACATAATATTCTGAAGTGCTTTTCTTGAAGAGTACTCGAAGAAGGTATTTGGAAAGGTCAGTTTTGTTCAGGTGTTTACTTAATATCCAGCCTACGTTAACCAAGCTTGTACATGAAGCGATTTGTAATACAGAATGTCATTGCAATTGGCGAACATTCATTTTCTAAACGGTGGGGTTCCTAATCTGTAGTGAAATGTAAGCACATGTTTGTTACAGTCAGCTGTCGAACTTTTTAAAATGAATTCTTTTTCAAGGTCCTGGCATATCTGCAGGTTGGAATGCGTGCGGGTATAGCAGCTGTTGGGAAATCGACTTTACTTCAAAGCAGGCCTATTACATTAATATTCCACTCATTTAAGCGATGGAAAATGAGTTTTCCCAAATCTGGCTGCACAATGATTGATGATGAAAGAAATTGTCGTTTATTTAGGCATGGGTTATGATTAAAAAAATTGTTCGTAAAGGGTAAATCTACCACAGAGCAATGATTATTAGATTCATCATCGACATCGACATCAGCATCGACATTATCATCGACATCGACATCATCGTCACCATCATCGTCACCATCATCTTCATGTTATCATTATCATAATTATTCTCATCTTCGATATGTCAATACTTGGTAGCAACAAAACATGTTCAATATAATAGATTTTGTCATGAGATCTAGATATTTCATCAATGTATTTTGTTCGTCGTCAGAAGATGTTTTCATTCTTTTTCCAAGTTGTCACCTTCATCATCATCATCATCGCAGTTATGTTGAGTTGTGTGTATGTTATAAATGCTAAGTTGTAAAATGTAAAATATAGGTGCGATAATCTATTTCTTTTCATTTCGCCATATTTTTTTCTATTTCTTAATTCAATTTGGTCGTGAGATAACGTTGTCCTTATTTCAGGTTCTCAGTGATTACAAATACGACTTCTGAGAAAATGTTACAGCATTATTTCCCCTTAACAATCGTTTGTTTTGCTTTTAGAATTTGGATGGATATATCACTTTTCACATTATCAGGAATGAAATAGTCCCTTCTGTTAACATTAGGTATATGAAATGGTATTTGATATGTATATCTCTCTCTCTCTCTATATATATCTTCTTTTCTCGTTCCAATGTTTTATCTCTAATCGCTATACTATATGAAAGAGATATGTCTACTATTAATATCAAAATGTAAATGTTAACATGGATAGAGGTACAATGTGACTATAGCAGGTTCCCGAAAATGTTTCATTTGATGTGATTTATTTGTAATAATATATGGAATAAGCTAATATATTACATGATATATATATTTATAAATATCTATGTTCCATGAATGCCTAAATGTTTGGAAATGCTAACAATATGATATGATATGATTGTGTCACTATCCTTTAGTCATAACCTACTAAAATACAATTCAAGTGAAAAGATGATATGCAATCTATCTATTCTTTATATAATATCTATACTGAGTTTCAATAGAAAGACTTCAAAAATCCCTTTTTCTAACATCAAATAACTCTAAATATAACTCACATAATATCCATCTGTTCCTCTAAAGGATATGCATAGAGCAAATTGGTTCTTTAAAGTGTAGTTTGACTACGTTTTTAAGGTAATTTTCCCATATTTTTGTATATAAAAATCAATACAAATATGAATATAAATATTTTCCTTATTTACAAAGGACAGGAAAACATAATAATGCTAAGTTCGAAAGTGATAAGTATTGACCCGACAGTAATTGCAATTTAAATTATACATATTTTACATTCGGCATAAATTGCAAATATTGTAAGGTTAAAAAACAGATGCATAATGTTTGTTACTAAGTGTTTTTGATATATTCCAGGGGAAGAATTGAATGAGGTTTGTATATATATATAAATACATCATTTATATTCCCGATCTTAAAGTAGGGCTATACTAGGCCTAATCACTGTGATATTCAGTATGTTTTGTTACAAACACATAACTACTTAAGATGTGTATAGCAATATTACAGAGCATCGAATATTATGCCGTATACTTATAAATGTTGCATAACATATGGACGTTTATATTGCGAAATGTACGTGAGTGATACATAAAAGGGATAATTCAATTATTAGCAGTATTTGTTCTTTTTAGATCAGGATTATCATGTGTACTTCTCCGTGAAGCTACATGTTTAATTCCCTGAATTTGAAGCTTATATGTGTTTGCATGTATTTAGATATTCTCCTAGTTCTGCGTATTGTTTCATTGTATATCATCTGTATTTTTTCTATAAAGCATTCCGCTTCATTTAGTAATTTTGGTACATAGTGACACATTTTTAAAGCGCTGCATTACTTTAACAAGCCCCATAAACTGCAGCAATATAGTGGTACACAGCGTGAATGAAGTCTTGTGATGTATAAACGTCTATAATAATAAATTTGAAACTCAATAAAACCCCAAATGAATGACAGTACTTCTTCATTTTAAAATCAACCACTGTTTGCTGAACAAGGCACTGCTATATCTCTCAATTTTTTAAATTGCAATAGCAACTACGAAAGTACCACAAGAGTCTTCAATCTAACATACCGCTTTGAAGCGCACTATTTGTAATACATTCCTTGTTATTGGAAATGCGTACTGATCATTATCTGCTTGATCTTGTGTTAATAATGTAATTGTTCATAGACATATCATTGCATGAATATATTTTTGGGAAGAACTTCCAGTATAGGCTCGTCCAGATATCACCCGGTAAATCACAGAACCCCAAAACGCACAACAACAAAAAACGCCACAGCTTTTCCCCCCACGTTTAACTCTTAAGCTGCCACCCATACAATGCACCCAGTGCCACAGTGCTAATTCCTATTGTGCCACAGTGCTAATCTCCTGCGTGCCAAGTTAATTTTAAGGTTGGTTCAAGTGCGTGTTATTTAAATCTTTACAAAAAACAAATCGCTGAATTACTCGAGAAAATCCAATCTGACTGTTGTATACAAAGACGCGTAATCCAAAGCCGATAATCTGATGCACGCGATGGTACTTTCAATAGCGCTGCAAAAGCACTCAGCACGGTGCAATGGGCATGAACAATGACTGTTATTACATCTGCTTGCTAGCGCGCACGAAGCACCGTAGCGGTGGCTTGCTAGCATGAACGTGGCTTTCAATCGATAGCACGCTCGCGTGCACATGGCACTATAACAATAGCGCGCTAGCAGTCTCATGGCATGATAAGAGTTAAATGAATGTCGACTGCGCGCTAAATCCTGCGCGTATTGACCGAGCTGTGTGTTATAGGATACGGAAATGTGACGCGTATTACCCTTCATGTCGTCATCATTAACAAAAACGCCGCGGTTTTGACGCGTGATACCTGAACGAGGTTTAAGACTTTAATTCGCTTTGAATGCATGCAAGGTACTAGTGGCAAATTGTATAAAAAATTGAACACAAACAAATGAAATACCTTAGTTACACGTCTGTTTCTATGCTGAGCATTTTAAGATTATTATTTCTTATACAGTTGCCCTGAACATTATTTGGCCTTGAGTTGCCATTGTGATTTGATTTTCTACTAGATGATTCTAATAGCCCCTCTTCCATCTCCACAAAATCATGTTGATCCAACTCACTATTACCTTCACTTTTATCGTCGATTGAGGGCGCTTGTTGGAACGGACAGCTTGATACATGTGAGTAGTTTGAGGAGTCTTCACTGTCTGCCTCCCGGTGGTAAAAATAATTGAAATTGGACACGATTACGGGAACAGGTAAGGCGATCGTCAATACGCCCGTTATTGCGCACAGCGACCCTACGATTTTAGCACCTGTACTTTTTGGTTTCATGTCACCATAACCTACGGTTGTCATGGTAACTACAGCCCACCAGAATGCATCCGGTATGCTCTTGAAGATAGGTTCGCCGTTTTCGTCCGAGCTGTCGGCATCGGCGAAGTACACGGCGCTTGAGTATAGGACAACCCCAATACATAGGAAGAATATAAGAAGGCCCAGCTCACGCATACTAGCCTTTAAAGTTCGACCAAGGATCTGTAATCCCCGAGAATGTCTAGATAGCTTGAATATTCTGAAGACGCGAACAAGTCGGATAACACGAAGGATAGCTAAAGACGTAGCCTGGCTATTGGTGTCTGTGGATGACTGGGCGACCATGGTGCCCACTTGTATAAAATATGGAAGTACTGCTATGATGTCAATGATATTCATGACGTTTTTCGTAAAGGTAAATTTGCTGGGGCTCGAAAGAAACCGAACCAAAATTTCAAAAGTGAACCAAACAATGCAGCACGTCTCGATTACAAAGAACGGATGGCGGAAGTATGCCGCCAGTTCTGCACTTTTGATGGCAGCATCTGCTTCCTCCGGTGTTAACGTTCTGTTACCTGAAAGAGTAGGTGTGGGCACCGTAGTCGATGCCATTGTCGTTCCACAACGGGCCGAGCCCGATCCACTCTCTCCCGGCTTACGCGCATCTTTGAACTCGGGCATTGTTTCCATACAGAAGATTACAATTGATATAAGGATTACAGTTACAGATATGACAGCTACAACTCTGGCCATCCTCGAAGACTCGGGATATTCAAATAGAAGCCACATTTTCTTTTGCAAGGGATTCGTAGGCAATACTTTTTCCTCATCTTGAATGAAGCCTTCGTCCTCCCGGTACTTTAGCATTGCTTCATCACCCAGTTCGTAGAATTTGATTTCCTCTGTGAAGACATCTATAGGAACGTTGACGGGTCTCCGCAGCCTGCCGCCACTTTGGTAGTAGTACAAAATGGCGTCGAAGCTAGGTCGGTTACGATCGAAGAAGTACTCGTTCCGTATGGGATCAAAGTACCGGATCCTACGCTCAGGGTTTCCTAGTAATGTGTTTGGAAACTGGTTAAGAGTCTTGAGGTGTGTTTCATAGTGGAGTCCACTGACGTTGATGACGACACGTTCCCATCCTGGGTCCTCACTTGCCATGTCTTCACCGCTGTCACTACTATCGTCTCCCTGCTCCAGGAGTCGGGGTAGTGACCGACAGTTACTCATAGCTCCAGAGATGTTGCCTCCGCTTGGCGTATGAGACATGGACCTTCCATAGTGTCGTGGGGTGGAGGCATACGGGTTACCTGATGCAGCCTCCAGCCCTGCCATTGCCGCTTCCATCCTTGGACTTGCCGCTGAGGGCGCCTCCAAGGAGGCCTTGGGCTTGTTGCTTCTGCCCCAGGATCTATTCTGTCTGTTGTTCGAGCGAGACCAGGCAGGGTTTAAACCCCAACGCTCGATTAAATCTATTTTATTGAAAATGGTGGCGGTTGGTGTTTCACGATTAAGAAAGAAAAATAATGGCGCATTTAAATCAGAGAGCAACTAAAGCTCTTAGCGATTGGGCGGCTTGGTAAGCGCAGTGTTCGATACTAAGGGGAAAGGGGACAAGGGGGAGGGACTGAGTAACTTATGGTTGCCACCAAGTACTGGTTCGTTTTGTTTCAGGCACGCTGAAGATAAATTCCTAATCTCTTACTGAGATCAATATCTAGACTAAAACTATACACTGCTAGTTCTGTGCACAAATTACAATGTCATCATATTTAGAAAATATTATGAGAAAAAAAAATCGAAAGAGCTAAAAAAAACTCTTTATAGAAAAAACTGCAGCTGCTGCAGAGTACGGCTACGCCAAGACTTGTAAGAAAATTGTTTCTGTACTTACCATAAAAACACCAAATGATATATATTACCAGAGTAAGAAATTTGTTCGAACAGAACAGAGATTAACTTTCCCAAAATAAGAATGCATAAATTGTAGATGATGAAACCAAGGAATGGGACTTCAACACCTGAAAACTTATCCAACCGAAATCGAGACACCAGCGGTGTTTTCCTTTGAAATCGTCTTGAAAGGAACTTTCCGGAAGTCTTGTGATCGGAAGATTCAAAGCTTTAATCGTGCACTTCACTTCGTATGAAAGCGATGTTCACTGTGTCTTTACATCGAGATAACATTGAACAGGTTATGAGTGTTACGTTCATGTACACGTAATATCGCCGGGCATGAACGTTTGCTTAAACTTCTTATGGTATCCCTGTTATTTTTCCACGCAAGAATTCAGGAATCTAATCTCCTTAGATCAGGTAGGTTCAGTTACCAATGTTGCTAGCGATTTGGTTGTTTACCCCTCCCCCTATCAATAACGAGATAGGAACAGCACATCTCCATCTTTCATCTCTCGAACCACGGGCGAGTTACACAGAGGGTAGACAGCCATGAAGAGAAAGGCTGGTTAGTGTGCGGTATGTTTCTATCTACCAAAGCTTTCCTTCACCCATTCAAAACACACAGCAGACAGGCCAGCCAGCAGCCACAATAATGGCGACACCGACTTGAAATAGTCACGGGCGCGATAGAGCTAGCGTGAACTCCCTATGCTAGTAGCTAGCAGCGCCCGCCTAGTCCTCTATTCTTTATCCACCAACCTGAATGGCTATTCGCTGACTTCCAGTATGTTGGCTACGGCCCGCTATATGAAGAAACGGCCGAACTGTGTTGGTGTAACTTTACTCCAATGAACATAATATATGCCGGCCTCACGGCGTTGTCTGCAAGCCCGATGCAGGCATCAGCGCTATTGTGTGCGTGTTCAATGTGTGTATTACAGCATTGCCATATCTAACGGGCTCGCATCACTTGTGTGTTCGGTTGGAAGGGGCGATTGCAATGACAATGAACAAGGATGCATTCGAAATGAGATGTTTCAAACTCGTTCATCCCCCATTTTCTACTGCTCACTGTGGCTAGCAAGGGGCTTAATTACGTGATGTCGTCACCACGCTAAAACACGCATCGTTGACGGCGTTTTTAGAATCCATGCTTTTTCATTTATTTTAACATGACATTCTCCGATTAAGCTTATGGAAGGAGTAATATTGGCGCCGAGGTGGAGACGTTTGGCGGCGTTGTAGCAAATGTGTGTCTGGTATGAGTGCGTTAATTGATACTGAGGGTATGTGTGGTGTATGGTAAAATTGATGATTGTGGAAAGTTCTATCGATGTTTTTATTCTAGCCTAAGAATCTGATATTAATATTAATGATACTAATCATGATATCAATAATGATAATAATTATGATAATGTTTATCATTATTTAAGATATCATTATAATATTCATAATAATGAGAATATTATCATCATCATCATTACGATACTATTACGAAAAAGGGAAACAAGGAGGAGGAGGTGGAAAAGAATAAGAATAAAAATAAGAATGAACATAAGAATAGGAAATATTGTTTGACATAGCGCCGCTTCTTTTCAAGTACCCTCTATTATGCTGAATACAAAATATGTATTAACCCCAGCTTTAGCCGAGCTATACCTTCGATTATTTCTCGAAGTTTTTCTGCTAGATACTAATTGACTGTTTTGCTAAATGATGTGATCCACAGTCCGCTAATTCGTCCACTATTGACCACAAAAGCTCCAATCTTTATCATTCGTGCTTGAAGGAAGATTAAACATCAAAGATTCAATTTATTTCACATTTTCATAAACATTAATAGCTGAACAAGCTATGAATTGATATAATGTACCTTGATCGAGATTGTCAGGAAACTCGGAAAAGGATCGGTCCGTATTGAGTCTGATGTCGAACAAGAACAATAAGAACTAACTATTCCCGTAGTGATAATGTTGATAAAAACAAGCTACCCATCAATAATCTCTCACCTCTAACGTTAATGACAAACATTTCCCTAATCACTTCAAGATGCTGGATATAATTTTAATTAGTGCAAAATAGGGTCATACTCATTGATTATTTAGTAATCAGTTTTCATTGAAATTACAAATAGGCTTACTTGGACATATGAACGAGTGGTAAAAATAAGGTCATTGACAACATGTATTTCGTAATTTTGAATGTGTAAATTCTGGCACACGAACTTATGTTAGGAATGAGCAAATTGAGGTATTAATTTAGTTTTTATATCAAAAACTGAATGTTTGTGACACAAATACATCAAAATATATATCACATTAAAGTTTACATGTATCCAAGGATATTGGATTTTTGTTTAAACTAATCGAGATATTTAAGGTCCGAAATTTCGCAAACCTTTATAATTCAGAGAATACTTTCACTGATAAGATTCGAAAATATCATCTATCTATGAATTCAAACACGAGTATGTTAATAACACTTGTTTAGTTCATGATCTGTATCCGAAGTTCCAATGATATATATTTGTCATGTTTATTACATTCTGTTACTCAAACTTGAAGACAAATTCAATCAAAATCATTTTGTTGAAATCATAACTTTGACAAAAGTAAATAACTTGTTTCTTTTAGAAATGTCATGTTTATCCATTATAAGTATATTACCGTGTGGCCAATTCACCGCTTTATTACAGCTATGCGTACACCGATCACAGCGAATCTCAAATAATATCCTACGAACGAGAGGCATCTAGAAATGCTAAGCTATATAGAGTCGGAAATTCAATTTAAACTAGCTCTTTAAAAAAAATATATAACAACTGCCCCTCTTCCCATACAAGCCTATTACAGCATATAATCCTTCTCTGCTAACATAGCTCCATTACATTGTGAATCCTGGCTCTATACAATGTAATATTCGGTTTATTACTTTATTGATATTAAACTGAGAGAGCTATGAGAGACTCTGGTAAATTACATTGCAGTATCTGCACACAACCTTGAGCGTGGCTACAAACCATTCAGGTACAGGGTGTCTCAACAATAGGAAGAGGAATAAAATATGTATTATTCTATATAATTTCTATTCATTTATTTGGTTCGTAAGTAAAAAAAAGTTTATTCGTTAAGCAAGGAAAATGAATTTGTGACTTAAGTACCGTTTAGCGCTTTTTCTTTCTTTTTGTAAATTTATATATAGATATGTATACAAATTTGATTATTTATAACCATGATAATATTTTATATAAAAAGTACCTTTTGCTTTTTGAAATAAATATTGCAAAAAGCGAAAGGTACATTTTATAGATGATACAGAGTTTCATTCCAAAAGGAGCTAAATCCACTTTGGGTACTTCTGAGTAAATCGCCTTTTTTAATTTCTCCACTTTCCCTTTAGCCATGGACCTTAATGTTGTTATATATTTTAAAGGTGTCACCCTGAACCAATAATATATGATAAGAAAAAATCTACCAGTTTTTCCTGATTTTTGCTAAATTTTTAGAGTTTTTTTTCTGGTGGATTTAGCTCCTTTTGGAATTAAACATGATATTGTACCTGGAAAATTTCATATTTTCTCAATAAAATCACTGACATTTATTCAAATTTAGTAGCAAACCTTTCCTTTTAAATAATAATAGTGAAATCACAACTAAAAAAACCTTTTGAAAAGAAAGTAAACAACATATCAAATTTTCATTCCAAAAGGAGCTAAATCCACAAAATCTAAAAATTTAGTAAAAATCAGAAATAACTGGTAGATTAGATGATGTTTGAAGGTTTGCATGGTGGTATGAATAATCGCGAAAGAGGTTTACGGTACACCATGTGTAAAGTGCTAGAAGGACTAAGGAAAGTGGATAAAAATAGAAGTGAAATGGAAAGGCGAGAAAGTGGAGGTTGGAAGGAAGAGAATCTTTCGGAAGTGAGTATAGTCCTGAAAAGGACTGTAAACCAGAAAGTTGTAGACCTCTCATCCTGTCTACAACTTTCTGGTTTACAGTCCTTTTCAGGACTATACTCACTTCCGAAAGATACTCTTCCTTCCAACCTCCACTTTCTCGCCTT
This sequence comes from Strongylocentrotus droebachiensis, assembly GCA_035222895.1. Taxonomy (NCBI): domain Eukaryota; kingdom Metazoa; phylum Echinodermata; class Echinoidea; order Camarodonta; family Strongylocentrotidae; genus Strongylocentrotus; species Strongylocentrotus droebachiensis. Next base: position 282,184 of record JAVYIG010001387.1, on the reverse strand, counting down.
TCCATTTCACTTCTATTTTTATCCACTTTCCTTAGTCCTTCTAGCACTTTACACATGGTGTACCGTAAACCTCTTCCGCGATTAACTGGTAGATTGTTTTTCTTATCATATATTATTGGTCCAGGGCGACACCTTTCACATATAAACCAACATGAAGGTACATTGCTAAAGGGAAAGTGGAGAAATAAAAAAGGTGATTTACTCAGAAGTACCCAAAGTGGATTTAGCTCCTTTTGGAATGAAACCGATTTGGATTTAGCTCCTTTTGGAATGAAACATGATATTGTACCTAATTTTTTTTCATACTTCCTGATGAAATTCTCGAATGTGACATAGTGCATTTTGTCCCCATGTAGGAAATCATTATTTTAAGACAAATAACTCCATTCTGATAAAATATGGATTTAGCTCCTTTTGGATTCAAGCTCTTCAAAAATTTTGTGAATATATCCAAGTGAATATTCAAACATATACGTTGTATGTATTCTGTATTAAGGGACCGCTTGAACATAATAGAACATTTATCTTAATTTTGTTATCATTTAACTCCAAGTGATCACTAAATTGTGGAATGCGAGAAAAAGCATAGTGATGTCCTAAAATAAAGCTTTCGAGGTATTATAATCTCTCTCTCTCATTCTCTAACGCAAAACACAAATATATATAGAGAAAGAGAAAAATAAAGACAAAGAGAGAGAGAGAGGAATCATCTGTCCACCTTTTCGACTCACTTTAGATATACGGCTATTAAAGATGTATTAGTATGTTAATTGTTTATAAACGAAAACGTAATTTATTACTTATATTCATAAAACACAATTCATAACAATAATAGACACTTCAAAACATGAATAAAGTAAACACAATCACTGTTATTTTATTTCAGACAATGGCACTCATTTTTATGTCACACCGTGTAGTTGATGCTATCCTTCAGTGTTATGATATCAATTCGACCAGTCGACTACCAAACACACGATCAATAGGTCAACTTTTTAGTTCCGATCGAAAATTCGATGATAATAAAATCTTGTAAGAAAACCAAACGGAGTTTCACAGTAGGCAGATGGCAAGAGCATGATCATTATAAACTCTTGCAGTGCAGAGAATTACTTAATAGTACAGATTCCACATTGGGCATCGCTTCACGCAGGTGTAGTTGGGTTAAGGCTGAGGTTTGTGTGTTTCCAGTAAAGTAAATATATTGTAGAGATGAAATGGATGTTCTAATTTAAATTACAGGAATTTATATAACATTAAATAAACATAAATGCACCAAATATGTGAGAAGAATACAAACAAACGTTAACAAGTCTTATAATATATTGAATTATCAATATCGTATTCATAAGTTGTTTATTCATGGCACTAATATGAATAAATCTTTGACACCGAAATACTGACGAATTAAAATAAACAGTATTTTTCTTTACCTTGTAAGACTTGATTTATAGTCTTTTTGCTTAAAGTGACTTGGTAACATTGTTGAAGGTTGATGAAAAAAATTGCTTAATTTTTTGTAAAAAAATGTTATTTTCTATATTCCTTCTACTGTACTTACCCTCTGACATGCAAACAATCCTGACAAAAATTCTCAAACCACAAAGATATCTATGGCTTTCTTTGAAGGAGTCGATGTATGACCTCGGCGTATGACACCGTGATTAACAGTAAATTCTCCCAACCATTTTTGAATTTTCCCAACCGTTTTTCCATAAAAAAAGACATAGAAAATAGGCTATACAGAATCTGTCAACACTTAAATGTCTGGAATGGAAATGTAATTAAATTGTAATAATATAGTTGGGAGAATTAAGGAATCGATAAGATCAGTTTTTCCCAATTTGTACCATGAATAATGGTCCGTTTTCGCTCAAATTTTCAGATTATCTTTGATTTTACATCTAGCATCGAAGTCACTACCTTAGCACCACTATCTCTCATCTGAACAATGTTACAAAGTCCCTTTAATACACGTGTACATTAAAACCAAAACACAAAAAGAAATAAGAATTGATAGACATATTAAAAAAGAGGTCTATTTATTAGTAATGTCATGTTTACCTTGTTGTATTTAAGAGGTTGTAGGTGTTAAAGCCCGTTTCAAATGTACTATACTCATTTTGCTTTCTGTTTTAAGAATGTTACAGATTTTGGGAAAAACAACCTCTTCAAATTGAATTGTTAGAGGAAAGTTTAGCTCTTTGAGGAGACGCAATACTTTTCATTGGATTTTCAAAAAGTAGAAAAGAGAAATAAACTGATAAGAAACTTCAAATGACTCGAGGTACACAATACAGAAAGTAAAGTATGCCTTCATGGAGTCGGAGAGAAATTTGAGGTTGAAAAGAAAAGAGGTAAAGAGCCATTCCAACGCAAGAGGGCGTAAATTGTTTTATAAATCGTTTACACATGGGCCGCGTTCAGAGATGCGTCAACTCTTATCGGCTACATCAGTCCCTAAATGAATCGAACAAAATAAAATCATTGGAGACAAAAATATTAGTAATTATTAATCTAATTTTGATCACCGTATATCAATTACAATATTGTATACATTATAACGTTAAATGTAATGTAACGAATTCATTTATCAATTCAGTCAATTAATGTCACATTCCTCGCGGTGGTGAAGTCATACGTCGCTTCATATTCAGACGGGTAACACTTGATCGTTAGCAATTAAAATGACCTCCTATTTTCGGACATTCAAAAACATTGTCCATATATAATGATCCCTTTTGGTATAACATATGGTTACAAACTGTTCTTAAACTGACACCCTACATGCAGTTATACTTATCAAGTACAAACTCACGGCACAGCAACACGCTATATTTTTGTAATAATTTATACGAATCGCGGGTTCCGTCTTGAAAAACTTAACTCTTTTTTTGTGAAATTTCTAGATCTTTGAAACAATGAAAAATCCTGATGTTTTTCAAATCCATTAACTTCCGTTAAGGCCCGGTCACACAGAGGGGTACGCATGGGGGACGCACGGCCAGCGCATTGAAAATTTGCAATGTTGGCCAGTGCGTTGTCGTTCGCTAGATGTGCGTCATCATTCCTTACTCGTTCGTCGAGCCCGCTGGACCAACGCTGGACCAACACTATGCATTCGTCGTCATTCGCTGTGTGCGTCGGGAGCTTGCTCAAAAGTGTGCGCGGAGCTCAACGCCAGACATGCGCGCGATATCCCAACGCCAGACATACGTGGAGCACACGCCCTGTATACGCGCAGCGCGCTAGCAACACGCTATGCATTCGGTGTCAGCTCGCTAGCTTCTCCCAAATCCTGACAAAAGTCGGAATCACGACTTTTTCCGATTTTCAATGCCGTGCGCCTCCCATGCGTCCCTGTGTGACCGGGCCTAACGGAAAATCACCCTTACGAATTTGAAAATAATTTACAAAACCGTTATTTTGCCTTTGCTTGACTATGCGGATAATTATTGTATCGGTTCCTCTACTCAGAAATATACCTATCAATTACAGAAGCTACAACATAGGGCAATTCAAATTATTCTTTTTAATAGAGTAAATCCCTATCGACATAGGCCTACTGCATAGTTCGGGAAATTGAAGAGCCCGGGAGGGGCGATTCAGATGGGTATATCGAATTATATCCATGTGAATTAAGAGGGAGAGAAGGTAGAGCGAAAGGTAAATTGAGTAGAGGAGAGGCAAGAGAGACAGAGAGAGAGAGAGAGAGAGCACAGGGAACTTGACAGAGTGAGAGAGAGAAAGAGAGAAAAGAGAGAGAAAACTGTGCGTGTGTGTGTGTGTGTGCGTGCATGAGCGTGTGTTGGTATTAAGAGAGGGGAGAGAAAGAGAGAGAGAGCAGAGAGAACTTGAGAGAGAGAAAGAGTGAGAAAAAGAGAGAGATAGAGAGAGAGAGAGGGACTGCAAGAAGGGGGTGGGGGCTGGGGAGAGAAGACGGTTGAAAAGTCGACAGCCGTATCTACAACTACACCCTGCACAAATGTGAAAAGTCAGGAAAAACAGTCAGTTATGGAAAGATAGGCACAGGAGAGGCACAGGCACAGGAGAGGCCTGGGTTAAAAGAAAGAAAGACGGGAAGAGCTAGACATGCAGAGAAAGAGAAAGGGGAAGAGATAGAGGGACAGCAGCAATCAACTAACAAACATAAACAACCAGACAATCAGATAAAAGAAAAACCATGTTCTAGGTAACCCCTTTTTATTTCTTTCCTCTCATTGCACTTTTCAAGGAATTAAACGCTGCATAACGGTTCCCAGTGGCGTACGCAGGATTTTTTCAAGGGGGGGGGGGGGGTTAAAATCGGGCCCAAAATTTGCTCCCGAAAATTTGAAAATCGCGCCGGCCGAAAAGTCGCTACAAAATAAAACAAAAATCAAAAGGGGGGGTTTTTCACTAAAAACATACACAAAACATACACATTAAAAAAAAATCGAGGGGGGGGGGGGGTTTCACCCCAAACCCCCCCCCCCCCCCTGCGTACGCGCCTGACGGTTCCCTTATTTGAAGAAAAAATATAGTTTGACTATCGTCATGCTATAGCACATTACACCTGTCCTTAAAGGGGAAGTCCACCCTGATATTATGTTGGATTTTATAAAAAAACAGAAAAATGAGAGGAACAGGTCACTGAAAGTGTAGGAAATTGTGGTTAAAAATAAGAAGGTTATGCATTTTTGAAGTTGTGATCATGTAAACACAAATTGGACACTCTGTGACGTATCTTGCGAGTTCCCCTCCCTTTTGCTCTGTATGAACTAAAACAAATCAGAAATAATAATAATTATAATTATAATTATAATATTATTTTAAATATGTTATTATTCAAGCCCTGTATAAACAAATAAATTTCGACAATCAATAACGACGAAAATGAAAGTTCATGAAATTCTTGTTGAGAAAAAATGGGAGCTCGCAAGATACGTCAAGGAGTTGCCAATTTGTGTTTGATTGGTCGCAACTCCAGGCTTAATACCTATGTTCTGGCACTTTAAAAATGCAGTAAGTACAGTGACACGTTTGTATTGTTTGGCATCAATGGAATGACACTGAGTGAATTTATTTCATAAATAATCTCAAGTACAAACAAACACAATTATGCAATGCAAAGTGGTACACAGCGCATTCAAGTGAAACTTGTCTTGAAACATAATAATACCTCCATCATATTATTTAAGCTTTTTGTATGGGACGGACTCATTAATCTATCTATCTATCTATCAGGCTATAGTTCATCCAGACGTTGAACAAAGCCTTCCTCATGAAATTTCCATTCTCTTCTGTCTCTAGCTGTCCTAGTCCAAGCGGCCCTTCCCATGTATGATGTTAGGTCATCTCTCTATCATCTCTTCTGCCTTCCCCTTCTTCTCCTTCCCACCCTTGGTTGCCATTGTGTTAAACGATTTGTCCATCTATTGTCCTGAAGTCTTGCTACATGCCCAGCCCATCTCCACTTTGATTCTCTGACTTTCTCCATGATGTCTTTAACCTTTGTTTTCTGGCGTATGACTTTTGGTTGATTTTGTCTCGCAGAGATAAATGCGACATCTTTCTCTCCATAGCTCGTTGAGTAGTCACAGGCTTCTCATTAAAATCAATTACAATTACAATTACTATATTTAATTAACAGACTAATGCAGAAAGATATCAACCAATGTTTTTAGATTTTGATATCTTTTTTAACATTGTCATGACATAACTCAGACCCCTCAAAATCAATCACTTTAACATTTTTAGAATTAACATTGTCATGTAGAATATTGAATCAAATGCCGTATTAGGTTATACAAAATCAATTGAGATATGGTACATGCTAATCGTTAAATTAAAAAAAATATATATAAAATGCTAATAAAATCTTGCAACCATCATGGTTTGTGCAAAATATAAAATAATGGAAAATTAATTGTTTGGAATAGGTGAATGAAATGTTTCAGGCTCGAAGCTGTAAAAATGGTATTGACAATATCGATAAACCATGACTGTGTAGTAAAACTAATAGAGCGCTTGATACAAATATTATTTTAAAGCGCTTTGATGTAGGAGTTGTAAAATGGTATCGTATTATAGTATGTACATTGTATATAGCGTTCATGGTTCTAAGTGCTGTACAATATTATCATAACCCCACCTTTAGCCGGGCTAGCAAACGTTTTAAGAAAATATGACATTCAGATTTCTTTGCACCAAGTAAACATTTCCTACACCAGGGTGTAGAGAGGCACATGAAGATTAGTGTCTTTCCAGAGGATTTTCGTACATTGGCCCAAAACAAAAACGCAAATAGGCCCACGGCCTAAAGTAAACTTTAAAGATAAAGACCGGTTATGGTCATGCGATTGCATTGTGAAAGAAACGTTGTGGAATCGATCAGAAAAGGTTGATCATCTAGCATATAAATATTGGTGTGTACTTCAATGTTCTGGAATCATCAACATGATAAGAAATTTGGCCCAGTCTTCGTAAAGTTACAAGCACTGTACACAGAAAGATGTATATGGGACTACACACACGTGCGCGACACATGCGTTTATCTCTCACACACCAATATATAAATTAATTTACCAAATATATCAATTAGTAGGCGGTTTCCCGGCAAAATTGTTATCATCATGTATTAGTCAAAACATACTCTTTCACATGATTGGTAATAAGAGCTTCCATTTCATTTTTTTTTAATTGGGGCGTTTCCAATACATAACTGGTCTTAACCTTTAAACATCACATTTATTACACTTCATAATCAGTAAATATGATATTAACATTTGTCCATCCATTTACAAATAAAGAGTGGCATAGAATATAACCAATATATAAAGAACATGTAAACAAAATTGCATAGATCCGAGAGGTAATACTGTTAAGATGAATGCAGTATTATTATATAACAACAGAAAGCAAGATATCATGAGAACTATACAATTTCAAAGTCCCAGCAAATTCATCAAAATGTATGCCAATAGAAAAGAAAAAAACCCTGATGACTTGTATTGCATAATTGATTGACAGTTAAGTACTTGTAAGTGTTTGCATAGTAAATTAGTATTGCACTTATATGTAACGGTTGTTTAGAGGTAGAATGGCAAGGATTCAAAGTAGGACATGTTATAATTCAAATAAGTATTCCATCAGTGTGTATGTAAGATAAATTCTCGCTACCGCCGAATTCCGCTCTGGATGTTATTCAATAGTGCTATTGCTTTTCATCCTAAGGATTCTAAGGTGAGGAAGGTTGACGATCCGTCTTAGCTCGTCGTTTTCTTGGACGTTGTTCCAGGCTCTCATCAACTCTATCACCATCATCATCATCATCGCCGTCATCACTGTGAATGCGTTTGCTATTTTGATAGAGAGACAGATAAAGGGAGGGAGAGGGAAAGAGAGAGAGAGAGACGGAGAGACATAGATAAACATTAAAAAAGAGACAGAAAGAGATTGAGAAAAAAAGACAGGGAGAGAGACAAGGTGAGAGACAGACAAAAAGATAAAGAAGAAAGAGAGAGGGACAGAGTGAGAGACGGAGAGATATAACGATACAACGTGAGAAATAGAGATTTGAAGAAAAGGAGTAGGGGGCATAGAGATATTGTGAGATACAAAAAAGAGAGGGGCAGATGGAAAGTTAAGAAAAAAGAGAGTGAGGGAGAGAGAAACAATCAACATTAAGATAATAGTGTTTGGGAATTGGAAACTTTAAACGGAGAGAGGGTGCGGGATCGGAGAGGGGAGGATGACAGAGGTTTAAAAGCCAGGTTGAGAGGGGAAAAACTGGGATGTGAAAATGTTTTCAAATATTCAAACCTTTCAATTTTGGATACTCTACATCCATTACTAGCTCATATCTAAATTTCTATATATAATGTTATGGCAAATATGGTAATAATATTCAGATTTCTGATTATGTAACAAGCAATCTGCCATAATGTGCAAGGATGGCGACCCGTTACTTGCTCTGGCAGAGCTTGCTCCAGGCTTTAGTTCATCAGGAATGTGGGGTTGGGGTTGAATTTTTATTTCATTTTAAAGCCAACCGGATTTCTTTCAATCATGGCATAATGTCATCGAATGGCATTAGAAAGAAATAAAAAGCATCACGGTAAGACAATAGGGGAGTGAGATGAAGGCGTAAAAGTGTGTCATTAAATGCCCTTCTGGCTCTAGATGATTATACAAGTACCAAGAAATGTTGAAGACAGCAATATAAACAAAAAGATGGAGAGAGAAAGGGGAGAGCGAGAGAGTGGTTAGAGAGGGCGAGTAAGAGAGAGTGGGGGAGATGAGAGAAAAGGGTTATTGTATGCACTGAATTATGTTACTTACCGATGTTCAGGAATTTGTTCGATCTCGACTGGAGCTGCAAAAAAAAAAAAAAAATACAAATTATAAATATTTTATTTTATTTTGTATTAACATCTAATGATTCCTATTCTTTTATGATTAACGTATACAGGTTAAACTAAAGCATATTTTTGTTTAACTTGTAATTTGACAGAATACATATCTGTTTACTAGCTATAAAAGGTTGCATCATGCAAGAAAAACACATTACTCGAAGTAAATGTTTGATCTTAACACACTAGACAAAAATGGTTATAAACTCTAATTACCGAGTATCAATATAACACCTGGAGAGTGGCAAATGTAGAATGATATCTTGCCAAAGGACATTAGTGCTGTGGCGGGGTTCAAAAATTAAACTGTGTGATACACAGTCTGGTGACGAATTAACGTTAATCTTTCAACGAATGAAAATATTCGCACTATTGAACGAATGAAAAACATTCACGGCGAATGTAACCAAAAATGCACGCCCGTGCAATATAACATCTATTGAATATCATGTGACCAACAATTCTTCAATCAAATGACAAGGATCCACGTAGGTGTTGTATAAAACGGCCCTATACAAATTATTGAGCCTGATTTTCATACCTTCATCAGTTCTGCTGGTTGAGGGCATGGCAATGTTATCATCATTCTCATAGATTGGTTTCTGTCCAATTGACAGCCCTCCTTGATACACCGAAGTCAGGTAATTGATGTATTCTGAAGATGATGATAGCGAGGTGTCATCAGTTTCTATTGGGGTTGCATATTCCTGTCTCTGGCTTACAGCAATGTCATGTGTTGCTTCTCCTAGACCTTGGTGTGGCAAATGTTTTTGTGTTTCTTGAGAACTCGATTTTGCTGAATATTGAGTTCCATGACCATTATTCGCATTACGCATATGAGATAGAAAAGACTGTAGATACTGTTCAAACTCCTCTTTGGTTAATTGATCTGGTGCAAATGAAGATTTGAGTGGCATTATCGGTGAAAGTTGCTGATAAGTTGTGGATTGGTCGGTTTGTTCTGGCTCTGATTGAAACCCTCTGTGAGGATAACTCTGGTACTGTCCAGAAGGTGGTACTGACTCCAGCAGGGGAACATGGTGAGGGAGGTATGGCTGTTGGTGTGTACTAGGCATTGGCCTTTCACACTGGTTGAGTTGTTGTTGTTGTTGTTCTGACCACCATTGTTGTTTTTGTTGTTGTTGTTGTTGTTCTAACCACTGTTGTTTTAGTTGTTGTTGTTCTGACCACTCTTCTTGTTGTTGTTGTTTTCTTGCTGGCCACTCCTGTATCATGCTGATATGCTGATTTTGCCTCAAGTAAGGATTCTGACATGACAAGTGCACACAGATTTTTTAGAGAAAAAAGGAAATAAATTAAATGTGATTGCCTGCAAAAGGAGGGTAAAGAAGACAAGTTCCGTTTCCCCCTATAAATGCACTTTTATTTTTCTTTGAAACCACTATTTGTTGGCTATACATGTCAATCTATGAGCAAGGTTACAGCGTACATGTAGAGTTAGTAAACAATACCATTACAATTTATTAGATATTATTCATTAGATACTTCAAATTGAACAGCAGTAATGAGAGGGGGCGATGATGTACAAATCGAGAAGAAAACAAATTTATTGTGTGGTTTCTCAAACAAAAGGAGTTTCAACACAGTTTGGAAGAAATTACTTTGTCATCATGGTGTAGCTCTCCACCCCCTCCCCCCTCTCAATGACACAGGGTGAATATGATAGTGTCAGCTTATGTATATTCATTCATAAATTATCATGTAACATCTAACCTCATTAACCCATATGCTTTCATTTAATATTTGAGTGGTTTTGGTTTTACATACTAGGTTCGATTTTTGTTAAATAATCACAGTAATAAGATATTTTCTGGAATTCTTTACAATTTTAAGATCCTATAATCTTTCACATTCATGACCTCTTACACTCGAAATCTAATCAGTCCATCCTGGTATGCTCATAAATATTTGTCCAAGATTACCCTAAATTGCTTCAATACTTTTAAAGTTGACACTGCAACAATATATTTTCCTTCTTGTTTGTAATTTCAAACATTTTTGATTACTTTATGATTATTGACGTTTCCCCTCTATCACTATTAAATCAGTAATCCTTATATAGTAATTTATTAAAATTTGTTTTGCATTGCCTTAATACTTTCCAAGTCATCGTGGTAATGACATATTATCTGTATTTTAAATACTTTTTTAGTCTAAGATCTTTAACATTACGCCTGTTCCACACACAATCAAATCAGTTCACAATAAATGCTCATACTCCATCCAAGTTTGGTAAAAATAATAATTACAGTGCTTATATAGCGCCTAACACTTACTTTGTCAGAAGTCTCTAAGCGCTCTACAATAATGCAGCATAACTACCCTGGCTTTAGCAGTGCAGCTGTTACGCGCGCTGCGTTTCAAGGAATAAATTTCTACCAGGTACCCATTTACTTCGCCGGGGTGGAGTGTGGCAAATGTAGATCAATGTCTTGCCAAGGGACATTAGTGCAGCGGCGGGACTCGAACCGCGGACCTTGTGATCGACAGTCCGGCGACGTATCCACTCGATCCATGTAACTTTTCTCAAGTTATCGCGGTAACGAAAAGCGGGACCGATGGACAAGCCAAAAACATTAGTAATGCCTCCATGCATCACCTTGTGTGACAGAAGCATATACACAAAAAAGGCAAGTACCTTTGGATTTTATTTGTTCTACTTTGTTTTTACCAATTGATTAAAACCCGTCTGCACTAGTTTGGCCAGGGGGTTAGACCTCCCTGCAAGGTCACTGACAGGTGGTTATCTCATCAAATCAGCTCTCACTTAAGATAAGAAAAAGAGGATCATGGGGGACCAACAGGCACCGATTAGGCATTGTTTTCTATATAGAGGGCGCAAGTAGCTATAAGTAGTGCAGTGGGGCTTTAACATTGGGTTGCCAACAAAAGTTTATTTCGCTCGTTCTCTCTTCCTATCTCACCCTGATCTCTCCAAACTAACTCACGCCACGTGATGAAACCACCAATTCGATAAACTGAACCGACCCAAGGTCTAGTTAACATTGGAAAAAGGATAGAATATTTTGGGGAATTCAAATATTCATGTATACAATATTTCATACATGAATTATAAAGGTCTCATGCTTACCTGGTATGTAAATTCATATACAATTCTATAATTCCTGAAGAATAGTTACTCAGTATATTTTTTTCTTTTAATTGATTCGTAACCCCAATGTTTCTTTTCCTTTATTTCTTGCCCGATTTCATCCTGTTTTTTTCTAAAAAAACTATAAATGGATGAGTCTGGCTTTCAAAACTTCTACACAAAATCCTTTACTTTGCTAGTTATATACTACTCTGTGAAAATTGACGAAGAGCGACCAAAGTGCTTCTACATCCATGCATGTTTCTATACTGCCTGAGCACTGACTTTTCTTATTACCTGAGAGGATACAGCCAAGGAATCTAGTTCAGTGAAGAAATCATCATGTAAATAACTATCCCCTCTAATTGCTAATGTTGTAAGGCATGGTAGAGAGCAGAGAAACTTTGCTATCTGCTTGGATGCAGAACGACGTAGTATAACTTCACCTTGCTTGGTCTTACACTTACATAAATCCAGGTTGACTGTTTGGATCTGTACGGATAGAAAATCAATTGGAATCAGTCATGTACATGTAGCATACACAATAGAACATGAATGCATCATTGATAATGAAATCACAAGAATTATGGGGTGAATTTTCATATTCTAGTATAATCATCACAGTCATACGTTTCTGGGGGGGGGGGGATTTCAAAGACTTTCAAGATCCTATGATCTCATGATCTTCCACCTTCATGAACTCTTACACCCAAAATCTAATCAGTTTATCCTTGTAAGCAGTCCATACATACTTCTTCCAAGTTTAGCTTAAATTGCTTTTAAGTTAATGCTGATTAAGAAATTTTCTAGCATTTTGGGAGGTATTTATAAAAAAAGATTTATGACTTTCTATCTGTTTCTTAAGTTTCATCTTTTTCCTATTACAGTTGTAATCTAATCACTATATCTTAATCTGCTCTTACATACTTCATCCAAGTTTGGTTTGTATTGCTTGAATACTTACCAAGTTATCACGGAAATGAAATATTTAAACACTTTCATGAGCTGTGCCCTGTAACATTAAACCTCTTCTACCCAAAACCTGATCAGTTCATCCTTGCATGCTCATACAAACTCCATTAAAAGTTTGGTAAAAATCTGTGTAATGGTTCTCAAGGTATTCCGGTAATGAAAAGCAGGACCAACGGATAGGCCAAAAATATATGCAATGCCTCCATGCATCACCACCTTTGGTGGCCGAGGCATAAAAACAAGAGAGGCCATTACCTCAGGCTAACATTTGTTCTACTTCGGTTTTACCAACACTATTCATTAATGTTAGGTTGCCAACACAAATTCATGTCACTCGTTCTCTATCTCACCCCCTACTCTCCAAGCTATAACTCACGCCACGTGATGAAACACCGATTCGATAAACTGAACAGACTCAAGGTCTAGTTAAAATTGAAAAAAAAAAGGATAGGAGTATTTGGGGAATTCAAATTTTCATGTACACAACATTTAATTCATGAAGTTCACATGCTTATGTAATTTCATATACAATTCTATGATTCCTGAAGAATAGTTATTCTATAGATTTTTTTTTAATTGATTCATAATGTTTCTTCTCCTTTATTTCCTGCCCGATTTTAGCCTGGTTGTTTTTTTTAACCTATAAATTGATGAGTCTGGCTTTCAAAACTCCTACACAAAATCCATTACTTTGCTAGTAATATACAACTGTGGGAATGGGAACATTGATGACGAGCAGCAAAAGTACTACTTCATCCATGCATGTTTCTATACTACCTGAGCACTGACTTTTTTATTACCTGTGAGGATGTAGCCAAGGAAGCTATTTCACTGAAGAAATAATCAGGTAAACGTTCATTCCCAGAGATCGCTAAGGTTGTAAGGAAGGGTAGAGAGCAGAGCAACTTGGCTAGCTGCTTGGATGCAGAACGACTTAGTACTTCGCGTTGCTTGGCATAATGCCTACATAAATTCAGGTGGACTGTTTTGATCTGTAGGGATAGAAAATCAATTGGCATCAGTCATGTTCATGCAGCATACATAATATCACATGTATGCATCAAAATAATTATTTTGTGAATTTCATATTTTAGTTTAATTATCACAATAACAAGTATCTGAGGGGATTCTAAAGACTTTCAAGATCCTATGATATCATGATCTTCCACCTTCATGACCTCTTACACCCAAAATCTAATCAGTTCATCCTTGTAAGCAGTCCATACATACTTCTTCCAAGTTTAGCTTGAATTGCTTTTAAAGACCGTCACCACTACTGGGCCAGAAGGGATTAGACCACACAGAGAGCCATCGAGGTCACTGTGACAGGTGGCTATCTCATTAACTCAGCTCTCATTTAACATAAGAAAAAGAGGATCATGGGGGACCAACAGGCACCGATTGGGGAAGTTTTCTATATAGAGGGAGCAAGTAGCTACAAGTATGGCAGTGTGCCTTTAAGTTAATGCTGATCAAGAAATTTTCTAGCATTTTGGGGGTATTTAAAAAAAGATTTATGACTTTCTATCCGTTTTTTAGGTTTCACCTTTTCCCTCTTACAGTCGAAATGTATATATGAAGTGTATATATCCTTTTCTTGAATATGATTTTATTTATTTTTGGTGCTTGATAAATCTTTATAGATATTTATCACAACTATGGCATTTTAGATGGTTACCATTTCGTGTTTGTTTTTTCCTTTCTTCATTTTTCATTTTTCATTTTTCATTTTTTTATTCAGTTATTAGTTCTGAGTTTTTGATCGATCGGGTGGGTGGTACATGCACAACATTACTTATTATAGGCTCTGTATAAGCTTGGCTTGTTAGAACTCTTGTGAGTAATGTGCCGTGTTTGTGCCATCGAACTGGATCGACCAAATCAATTGATTCATAATATATATATATAATATTTTTTCCCGTAACATGAGAGTAATTTTAATAGTTTCATACTATTAATTAAATGTAATGTTAACTGTTATTGTATAATTGTTTTAAATGGGGGCACGCTACATGAGTCCTATCTCGCACCCCGGGGCAACGTGTCTGACACGGCCGATTGTAGCAACTACTCGGAAGATCAAGATACATTAATCTTGATCTAAGGAGACACGAACGAACGAGTCGAAATATAATCACTTTATCTTAATCTGCTCATACATACTTCTTCCAAGTTTGGTTTGTATTGCTTGAATACTTACCAAGTTATCACGGAAATGAAACATTTAAACACTTTCATGAGCTGTGACATGTAACATAAAACTTCTTCTACCCAAAACCTGATCAGTTCATCCTTGCATGCTCATACAAACTCCATTAAAAGTTTGGTAAAAAGCTGTGATATGGTTCTCAAGGTATTCCGGTAATGAAAAGCAGGACCAACGGATAGGCCAAAAAATATATGCAATGCCTCCATGCATCACCACCTTTGGTGGCCGAGGCATAAAAACAAGAGAGGCCATTACCTCAGGTTTCCATTTGTTCTATTTAGTTTTTACCAACACTATTCATTAATGTTAGGTTGCCAACACAAATTCATGTCACTCGTTCTCTTTCTCACCCCCTACTCTCCAAGCTATAACTCACGCCACGTGATGAAACCACCGATTCGATAAACTGAACAGGCTCAAGGTCTAGTTAAAATTGAAAAAAGGGATAGGAGTTTTGGGGAATTCAAATTTCCATGTACACAACATTTAATTCATGAAGTTATCATGCTTATGTAATTTCATATATAATTTTATGATTCCTGAAGAATAGTTATTCCATAGATTTTTTTTAAAATTGATTCATAATGTTTCTTCTCCTTTATTTTTATCCCGATTTTATCCTGGTTGTTTTTTAAATCTAAATATGGACAAGTCTGGCTTTCGAAATTCGTACACGAAATCCTTTACTTTGCTACTTATACTACTATGTGAAAGTTGATGAAGAACAGCAAAAAAACTTTCTACATCCATGCATGTTTCTACCGCCTGAGCACTGGCTTATCTTATTACCTGTGAGGATGCAGCCAATGAAGCTAGTTCAGTGAATAAATTATCAGGTATATATTCATTCCCGAAGAACTCTAAGTTTGTAAGGCAGGGTAGAGAGCACAAAAACTTGGCTAGCTGCTTGGATGCAGCATGACCTAGTTGCACTTTTTCTTCCATGTCATAATTCCAGTTGATATCCAGGTGGACTGTTTCGATCTGTAGGGATAGAAATCGATTGGCATCAGTCATGTACATGTAGCATAATATCACCTGTATGCATCACTGATAATGAAAGCACAATCATTATGACTTGAATTTCCAGTACAATCTTCAGTTTCATGTTTTTAATTTGTATATGTTTCACTTTATTTCCATACCTAGATTTCATAGCCAAAGTGTAGAAGGCATCCCCAGATATTTGTTTAAGGGGGAAGGTTGTTGATTGACAGAATTGAGATTTTACAAATGAATGGCATATGCATCGATCATGAAGCATACAATTGGGAAAATAGGGGAAACCATTATAATCTGTACTCTCACATTAATCATTAATATAGTCATAGGAAATGATCCAGACTTCTGAATAGGGGGGGGGGGAGATATCTGATGAAAAACTAGTTAAGAACCTTTATTTCCAAGCTCCATGTAGAGATTCATCAATCAATTTGGAGAAAGCAAGGATTTACAAATTACATCATTATCAGTGTATCCTCAGGCACTAAATATTCATCTGATTCAACTCAAAAAATACTTCACCCGGATTACTAGCACATCTATAGTTTATGCTGTAGTTTTTGTTGTTGATGATTTACCTGATTGCTAAAAAAAGTGTTATGCCCATGGAAAATTATTCAGAAAATTGATGTCATTCACATGTATTTCTAAACTGTAATCTCAGTACCAAGAACAAGACAAAATATATTTACAATGTTTTCATTTTTCATTAGTTTATCTTTATTAATTTAAATTTTCTACCAGAGATGAATGACATACATAAATCAAGCAGCATGACATGGGGGGGGGGGGGGGAGAGATCTGGTGAGCAAATTTTTAATACTTGGTTGGTTTGTTTTTGTTTTTTCATGTAAAATGAATATATCCACAAAATGAACACAAAGATATATACAAATCAGCTTTTAAAATACAGATAGACTGCTCTATCGTGGAGACAATCTTCCAGACAACAGGGTGCTGATTGGTCATCATTTATATATAAAGAAAGTCTTACTTTAATTCCCCCGTCTGTTTGGTAAAGTAAAAATAATATGAAAATTAAACGAGAACTTACGGTTTGAAGTTTAATTAGTATTTTATTAGTAATAGGATGATGACATTACGTGTATAAGATCCTGGTACTGCGCATGTGTCAATCTTAGTAGCATAGAAGGTGACTGTGGACAGAAAATGTCTGAGAACTAACTTAACGGTTGAAGCACACGGGAGGATGAGGAGGGACGTAATATCATCCTCCTATTACTAATAAAAATACTAATTCAACTTCAAACGGTAAGTTCTCGTTTAATTTTCATATTTTACTACGTAATATCGTATGAGATTTTGAAGCACCACAGTCGTCTTCTAGAAATGCAGCAGAGCTGCCCGTCACAAATTAGAGAAACCCAACTGGGTTATTCACAGAACTGCTCCACAAAAGAGGAGACAGTTAATTTAAAGAAGCATACCATATATCTTTATGAAACAGCAGAACAAATTTGTCCTGTTACTGGCTTAGGACAGCCTGAGAAAAGATCCTTTCACCATTCATTAGTTTGTTGTAGAATTTACTAAATGTTTTCTTTTCATTTGACCAGCCTGCTTGATATAGTATAGCTGCTACTGGTAAGTCACTGTTCTTTGCTGCTGATGTTGATGCAGCTCCAGTAGAATGGGCCTTGTACTAGGCTGTGTTTATGCCCGCTGAACTCATAACATATTTCCACCAACGGGATATTGTCTGAGAAGAAACCCATTTGTGTGGTTTCTTATAACTGATGAATAACCTCCGTTTAGCTTCTCTGAACGACTTTGTCCTCTTTATATAGTAATTTAGGTATCTTACAACACAGAGCCTCCTATCTGGAGGGTAAGCTTCAAGAGTTACAGAATGTATCCAAGTTCCCCAGTTTAGACTGTTTTAACAGTTCTTCAAAATGAAAGGTGACTGCATTGTTGGAAAAACTCTTTTTGTCTAGATGCATGAAGTGGAGTGTTTGGACAAGTTGTGCAGATGTCAGCGCGATAATGACACATAGTTTCAGCATTAACATTTTAAGTGACAAGGAGCTCGCTGGTGTACATGTAGGTAATTGAAGACATTGCTGACATCCCATATTTCTTTATATCTTGCTGTTGGAGGGCGAAGTTGAAAAACACCTCTCATGAAGCGCTTGATGAGCGGATGAGTTCCCACTACATGCGGGTGTCCAGCAAAACCAAAAAGTAAGATAAAGCACTTCGTGCATAACTTAAAGCATTATATTCAGCATTATCATTGTAATAGAGTTTGCTTAAGAAGTATAATAGAGCAGTCACATCTGCATTCAAGTGGTCCAAGCCAAATTTTTCACAGAAACTTTTCCACTTTTTCATGAGTAATAGGCGTCTTGGAGGTCGACTGAAAGCAAGGAAAGAATCTTGCCTAATAATAATAATAATAGCTCACATTTATAATGCGCCTAATACTACGTTTCTAGGCGCGGAACATATTATTACCCCGGTCATCGGATTCAGGCTTACCCGCACACAAGGTATGCACATTCTCCACTCCCTAATCAGGAGTTACTTTGTCCTGTGAGCTTGTTTGTATTGTGCACGTGGCAGGTTGCCAGGTTGTTTCTGCTGCCTCAGTTGATTGTTGAAAGGCGGAGCCTGTCGATTCTGCCACCGGGATCGCTGGCCTAAAAAAGGCATACCAGTATCGTCTGGTGGTGGCCGTGGCCGTGTTGCAGATGGTTGAGATGTAGGTAAAGTTCCACGCCCTTGGCGATCACTAGCTCTAACGTCAGTTTCAGTTTGTTGACAATTTTCCACCCGTGATGGTAGAGCTTGTAGGACTTGGGACATCATTAGGGGGTCTGATCGCGCACCAGGTTTTGTGTGCTAAAACCCTTCCCATAGACATTGCACACATCCATATGCAGTCTATGTGCATTGCACAATTGGTCAACGTTTTTAAAAATAAATTTAGATTCAAACCTTTATCTGTTGTGATCCTGAAGGTGAGACTCTATAAATGAGGCGTCATATGAAAGGGCAGATTAATTCCCATATTTCCAAAGGGGTGTCATTTCAGATTTCTAAAAATATCTTGTCAAAACAGCGATTTAAATAGTGTTTCCATGGCAACTCGGGAGATTTCCCACTTTTGAGAATCGACCCCCCGAGGGTTAATTAGTTCAAGTCGTAAGGAATATGTTGATGTTTTTTGCTAGCCCCAAGGGATCGCATACGATTTAAGTTTGAAAATACCCTTCCCCCACTCTTTGCATATCGCCTAATGCATTAGAATGCAGCTGTTTAGCAAAAAATGATAACTCGGCGTGAACCACTTTTTTGTCCATTCTGACCAAAATGCTATGAATATTGCAAATTTTTGGAGGGGCTGTATCTTTTGATAGAAACATCGGTGAGTCATGAAATTTGAAATGTATTATTCTGATTACATTTTTTATTCAAATATCCAACAACAATGGTGAAAAACGATCCCAAATTGAAAATTGAAAAATCGTTCAGACACCCTAACATCATGTCAGTTTATTCATACGAGCAAGAACATCTGGAGATTCATGTGTACTTGCAGATTTCTGTTTAACAGTTTTGCTGACAGTGTCACTTCTAGCCTAAGGCTTAGCAGTGGCACCACCTGTAGCGGTATTACCACCGGGCGATTTTTCCATGAAAATGCCTTTCTATCCACCGATGGGGTGTTTGATAGAAGCTACAAGGGATTATTCGTCGAACTATCGTTAAAAAACGCTACTACGAAGCCGAGTCCGATATATGTTTGAGGATAAAAAAAAGTTTCCGAAAACGGGACTCAGTGAGACGCCATTTGCAAGCTGTAACGTAGTTGACGCATGCGCAGTAACATGCTCTAGCTCATACACGTAATCTCATACGACATTACATGGTTAAATAATGTATTCAGCCTTCAACTTTTGAATCTGTGGAAAAACAACTGAATACGGCGTACACTGGGAAGTCATGGAGAAGGAAATGTGGATAAAAAATAACCCCAGTGGCACTTTGTACACACCTCCAAAATATGTAAATCAAAGTAAATCAAAGTTAAATAATGTATTCAGCCTTCAACTTTTGAATCTGTGGAAAAACAACTGAATACGGCGTACACTGGGAAGTCATGGAGAAGGAAATGTGGATAAAAGGTACCCCAGTGGCACTTTGTACACACCTCCAAAATATGTAAATCAAAGTAAATCAAAGTTAAATAATGTATTCAGCCTTCAACTTTTGAATCTGTGGAAAAACAACTGAATACGGCGTACACTGGGAAGTCATGGAGAAGGAAATGTGGATAAAAGGTACCCCAGTGGCACTTTGTACACACCTCCAAAATATGTAAATCAAAGTAAAAAATAACACGTAAAAAGGCCTGAAGATACTAATGCTAATTGAATCACTAATCACTATGCTCTAACCCATTGTTATACTGCTTTTTTTTTTACCGCAGAGGGCAGTAGAGTAGATTCCAGCCTCAAGATCAGCATAAACAGTAGCTCGTAGCAGGCACATTCCGATAAAAATGGACCGAGTAACTCCTCAAATATCACTATTTTTATGGCTTTTCTTGGACATATGCATGCTTACGGTAATTTTGAGTAGTTGTTGTCTTTCCAATTGTGCTCTCGTAGTTTTGAATGATTTCTTGTTACGATCACATAATATTATGCTTGGGTTTTTTTCGGCACGCATAACAGCTAATGAAGTGTACTAGTCCAAACTTGCCTTGCAACAGTGATTATAATTGAAACTTGTTGTGATTACTAGGTTATTATCAGCTTTTAAATGAAGCATGCGGTGTTTAGAATAAGAAAAATATTTGTATTTTGTCTTAAACAATTATTCAATGTATGTCGAAAAAAAGAATATTTTAGAAAGCCGTTTTATTATTCCAACATTTATGTTTTTAGCCTGATTTATTCATCCTGCATCTCATTACGAAGAAAAATAAAAAAATGTTTTCAAATCGTTCACATCTCTTCAGGTTTGCATTGCATCTTTCATTTCATTGAGGAAGAAATACAGTAATTGGAGCAGTAGCACATTGTATAGGGGGAAATAAATTTCGAATCTTTCATATGAAACTAGAAATTGAATCAAACTGGTGAAAGCATAGATTAACAAATTTCAGCGTTCTTAGTCAGTATAAGGCACACTCCTGAATACATATCCGATTCGATTGCTTCACTTGTACTAGCCCAACTACTGTTTTTCTTTCTTTTTTCACATGATTTGTTAAAAAATGTTACACTCATGGAAAAGTATTTAGGATAGGCTTATTTACGGCAATGTATTCTTCCTCCTATCATACAACTTCAGGTTTAAACAAATAAGTCACAAATATTTTGCATCTGTTGTTTTTATGCTTCTTTAAAAAACTACAATTTACCTGAGATAAAGAAGCTTGATCAGCAATCTCTTTGTAGAAATCATCATGAAAGTCACATTGGCCAATCTCCAGGTCTGTAAGGTGAGGCAGGAGACTGAGAAACTTCCCCATACAGCGGGATGCTAACTGCCAATGGTGTAAATGTAAGTGGCTTATACTTAATGTGTGAATCTGTGGAAATAAAAATATAATATTGTTTTTTTCCCAAGTTTGTTTAGAGTAACAATATTATTTTGAAGTATTCATCCTTCAACTTTTGAATCTGTGGAAATACGGCGAACGCCGGCAAGATATGAAGCAGGAAATGTGGATAAAATATAGTCGAAACCCTTCAGTCCGTAACCCAGTGGTACTTTGTAGGGTACCCCCCCCCCCCTCCCCCGTAAACAAAAAAACAAAGAAAACAAGAATAACACATCGGCATGCCTGAGAAATATAATCGTAATCCGGGTTAGTTTTATTGATCACACACACTATATGAATACTCTTATAGTGTGTGATCTAAGTTATTTAGTACCATTAATTATTTGATTGTTTTGTTTCAACTGAGTGCTACAAAGGTATTGTGTTCAAGAGCATGCATCCAGAGGATTATGGCACTATCCTATCAGATCATATGGGGAAAATGTCATTGATGATGGTGATCGCTGTACTTGTAGATTTAGAACCATTCATGTAAAGTATGTTTGTGTATAGACATGGATCTCCCCCCCCCCCCCCGATATACAAAACATGCCCGTTTGAATATCATATAATTTTCTGGATAAAATTCATGTCGTGATAATACAATCAGGTCTTCACACAAGTAGTTAGAATCTGTGATTTTTCTTTCTTTTTTACAATTTTATTTGCAAGAAAAAAATACAGAGGTCAGCATAAAAGAACACTAAATAATCATTGGAGAACAATGTACAACAAGGGAAACGCTCTCGGCGGTCTTGCCTGCATTACGCAATTTGATATGATGAAACATTGAAGTTGGGACATTATTTATAGGCAGGGTGGCTCATTAGCAGCCCCCCCCCCTCCAATAAATCCTCTGAATATAATTAACATTTTGAAGTGAATATTGGCTAAGAATCATCAGAAGAGTTATTTACTACTATTTGTACCAAGAATGATAACTTTTATGAAATATGAACAAATAACAAAAGATGATTTATTAATTCTCATATTAAGTTGTGAAAACATAATCCAAGTCTACTGACCTAAAATGTCCTTTGATCTTGCCTTTATGACCTGGAGTTTGTGTCATATGATTTGTGATACTTGATAACCCTCGGGTACAAGTTTCATGGAATTTCAACAAACACTTTTGAAATTTTGCTAAAAATTCAAAATCTTGATGTTGATGCCACAACAAAGTCAAAGTTTGCATACCTGAAATGACATTTGACCTTGACTTTGTCACCTAAAAGACTAATCACATGATTGGTGATACTTGCTAACCCACATGTTCAAGTTTCATGGAATATGAATGTATACTTTCAAAATTATGATAAAAATTCAAAATCTTAACCCAATGCCACAAGATAGTCTAAGTTTGTTGAACTTAAATGACCTCTGACCTTGACTTAGCGACCTGAAATTCTACTCACATGATTGGGGATACTTGATAACCCTTTAGTCTAATGGTAAGTTCCCACCGCCGATCAAACCAACCCGACCAAGCCCGATCAAGCTATTTTGGCCTGGTTGGGCTCGGTCGGCAAGGGCGATCGGGGTCGGTCTTCCTTAATCGGGGTCGGTCTACCTTAATCGGGGTCGGTCTACCTTGATCGGTTTCGATCTGGCTTCCTACACGACAATTGTTGGCATGTCAACAAATATCGTGTAGGGGTCGAGAAGGCAAGCGATCGTACAGTGATCGTGTATTGGTCGAGTAGAGGTCGAGCTGATCGGGAATCGATCGTATAGAGGTCTAGTTTGGTCGGGGTGGATTTTTTTCCGCCGATCGCTACCCGATCATCTCGATTTATACACAATTTCTACACGATTGGTTCCCGATCAACTCGATCAACAACTCAACCGCTTCACAATCGGAAGATGTCTGCCCTAAACAGTTACTCGACCGAACTCGCTCACTTCTCGACTGCTTCTCGATCACATCCCGAGCACTTCTCGACCGCACTCGGTCTTTCCGATCGCAACTCAACCAAGGACACAATTATGTGCTGATCTAATCACATTTTCTTCGTACCGGTATATTGATACTAGTTCAGTTAATCGCTTCTAGAATTGGTAGTAACATGTGACACCGGCAGTGGCAAAAACTTTTGATTGGACTTGGTCGGGTTGGTTTGATCGGCAGTGGGAACCCACCATTATTGTTTAGTCATGGGGTCGGGATTGGTCGGGGAGAAATGGGTGATCGGGCTTGATTGGACTTGGTCGGGTTGGTTTGATCGGCAGTGGGAACACACCATGGGTTCCCACTGCCGATCAAACCAATCCGACCAAGTCCAATTATGGTGGGTTCCCACTGCCGATCAAACCAACCCGACCAAGTCCAATCAAGCCCGATCACCCATTTTTCCCCGACCAATCCCGACCCCATGCCTAAACACAAGCTCTTCCCGACCGCTATTCGACCATTGACGACCCACATTCGACCATTCACGACTCCTGCACGACGTATAGTCGACCACAACTTCGATCTCTTCTCGATAATTCCGATCTACATACAATCCCAACGCGATCCCTACTAGGCCAACTAGACGTACACACGATCTCTACACAATCTCGACCCGAGCAGATCGACCTGTTCGAACAGGGATCCAAGATGACTCGTGAATTGAGTGGCTGCACAAAATATTATCGTCAGCTGATGGTACAGTACTCATTTTTGATCAGCGTTCAGTTCATCTCAGACACTCAAGAGATGTAAATCAAACAGTTACAGTTGTGGGCAGTGGCGGATCCAGGGGGGGGGGGGGGGGTGGGCCAAGCACTGTACACAGAAAGATGTATATGGGACTATACGCACATGTGCGCGACACGTGCGTTTATCTCTCACAGACCATCGGATAAACTAATTTACCAAATATATCAATTAGTAGGCGGTTTCCCGGCAAATTTGTTATCATCATGTATTAGTCAAATAATATTCTTTCACATGATTGGTAATAAGAGCTTCCATTTCATTTTTGAAATTGGGGCGTTTCCAATACTGGTCTTTACATTTAAAGGTACTATGTCCCTTTTGCAGCCAACCTCAAATTCTGTAGAACTTTGCAGGAATTATGAATATGTCATGTATGTCCTATCTGTGAAATTTAAACTTTAGCAGTGTCCTCATATTCAAATTATGCAAGGAAACCCGTTTACTTGCTAGACTTCACTGTCAGACACTATTGAGTGACTGACTGTTATTACAAAAGAAGAAAAAAAAGCCATACATGAAAAGAGTTGTAAAGGGTACATGAGCATTTGTCTACATCAATAACCCACTTCTTATGATGGCCAATATTAAACTGATTGAATCTTTGCGCAGCATAAAACGTATGACCATTCGGTACAATTGTCTGAAAATCAAAACTATTACTTTTGGGCTCTAAAGCCCTAAAGTCGATTTGACAAATAATAGTCGTTATTTTCCCACTTGAAGACATTTTCAAGCCCAACCTTTTTTAGGGAAGTTCTAAATTAGTATTATCTTTCAAATGCAGTTGGAATTTAACTTTGTCATTGTTTTGGCCTGCAAATGGGACATAGTACCTTTAAGGAAGAGATGAAAACTGAGAAGGAGAAAGAGAGAGTGGAGGGGTGATGGGGTGGAAATGTGAGAAAGCTGATTAGCTGCTTCACTAACCTTTGAATCCACCTCTCGGCCGTGAAGGTCTGGAAAACATTCTTCATCTGCAATCTCTAGATCTACGCCTTCCTCAAACCCTGTCAACTGACGGACACATGTTCTATGGCAAAGTGCATCTATCATATCCGTTGTTAATGGTCCAATACTCCAGTCAAAATATAACATCATTTGTGCCTGTTGTAAAGAAGAGATTCTGGTTTATTATTAAAACAAAACCATGAAGGGCATAAGACATTGCCCGCATAGTAAGCACAAAGAACTAGGTATTGGCAATATTTTGGAAATATGCACAAATACAACCGAGCATGTTGTATATGGTATTTGAAGTAGGACAAAGTTTAATGAGATTTCCATAATCATACAGTTTATATTTAAACTTCCAATTCATTCGGCTATTATGACAATGAAAAGTTTCTGACTATTTTATACATGCTTTTAATTTTGTATTTAGAATCGGACATGAATAATACTTGATATTTGATATGTGTAAACTTGATGTCCTTCCATTTTCGCTGTACAATAAATAATAAATTGCAATTTTCTTTTCATACAGGAATCGTGTAGAAGCGTATGTGCAATTATTATATGTAGGGGACATGTGTGACATTTTTTTTATACAGAGCGAGTGGGAGAGGACCTCCCAACTCCCAAGAACCTTCATAGCATTGTCAATTTGTGTTTGATTAATTATTCAACTCAAAATAACCAATAACTCTATTTTTTTTTAATCAGATTTCGCATAAACATTCACTACATTGTTTCTCTCAATATCCTGCTTTAATAAAAACCAACTGAATATCAGGGTGAACTTCCTGTTACGAATCATATTTTTCACTTTTAAAACTTCTTTAGGACCAACATAGTCGATATGACAAAGACATTTACCGTGTCATGTTGAAGTGATATTTTCATTCTGTTCTCAGTAGCTATTTGTGCAGCCAGGGGGTCCAATTCGTCATCCGTAAAACAGCTGATGATACTATACAAATTATGTTTCCATGGAAAGTGCATATTTAAACATTTTGAATCACTGTATTTTTATAGGAATTAAAGGAGAATTTAATCCTCTGTGATATAATATATTATTAATGCTTCCTTCCATATAGGCTATATTTTTTAAAATAATTTTCGTTTCGGTTTCTAACCGTTTACAAAATAATCGATAAGTTTATACTATCAAAACGAATGTAGCAATAAATGTGAAATAAAAATCCCATATATAATATTAATGTTTTTGGTGGTTATGTACCAAACAATACCAATGGCAATTGTTTAATTATCAAGATAAATTTAATTATGTAGTTTATATCTGTTTTAAGTCCCTTTTACTTAACCACCGACCCTTGAATGAATTATGATGGAAAAATTACTCTTGCCATATATTATGTTTGAGTCCGAAACAATGCAAACTACAGACAGAAGTTCCAGTGTCAGTTGTATGTTTAATATGGCGGCTCCAATCTACAATCAGGGGACTACGCCCTCAGTCGGCATGAGATACACAGTTTGGATTGCATACACAACACCATACCTGTAATTTTAATTGATCTCAGAAATTGAAATCATTTGATTTATTTTGTGTATTTTTTCTATACATATATAGGCCTATACGTTATTTGTTAATTTACTAATTCAATATTTGTTCAAATATTTATTCACCTATTTCTTAATTTGTATTTAATAGTATCAATGTTATTATCATCTTTATTATTATTATTATTATTATAATAATAATTATTATTATTATCATTATTAATATTATTATTATCAATATCATTATTATCATTGGAAATAATGACAATTTCTGCAAACGTGGCCCTGATAAACGTACCTTATTGATTTCAAATGCAGGTGGTTCCTTAAATTATGAAGTATTGCTTCACTGCGTATGTTGCCCATTACTAGCTCTCGGAGGGCCAGACAGGTGAGTTGTGGGAATGAACTGGAGAAAAGTTGTCCCAGTGAAGTAGGTTGTCCAATGAGAGGAACTAGATATCGGCCTTTCTTACCATGCTCAATAGACAACACTGCTAGACTGGAATGTGCCAACCGTTCAACAACTCCCGGTGAGACAGTTTGAAGAGTGGTAAAAGTCAGTTTTTTCAGCCTGGGGAATAGGACTTCGATGGTTGTGTCAAATTTCTGTAGGCCATTGAGGAACCAATCATCTATATGGAGCTCCTGGACTTCGTTGATAGAATTTCCTCGCTTTGTAAGAAAAATATTTACATTATAAATATACACACTAAACACAAATATGGATGGAATCTGTTTATTTCCATTGTAAATGACAGTCTACATCATTGATTAATGAAAGGAAAACGAGAATAAATCAATGACTCTTACTTCTAAAATGAAAATGGAGATGACCTTTTCAAAGAAGAAAATTCACTAAAAAATAGAACTGATTTCTTTGTCTCAATAATAAACACAATATGAATGAAATAGAAGTGTCAGTTACTAACAAGTTTAAAATAAAGATAGTTCCTACATTCTTCCCTTCATTCCAAGCTCAACCAAAACAGGTTTATAATGTCATTAATTGAAAACTGTAGTACCGTACTACCGTTGGGTAGGAATATATGAATTTTGAAGAGTTAAGCGAATACCCAGTTTGATTTCCGGAGGATTTTAAATCATTTCCAAATCAACAATAGAATGGAGTAAATATCCCCCACCAATCCATTTATATCTATATCATCTTTCCAAATACCATCTAGATTCAATTGGATGTAGTCTTACATACAGGTGTAGTTGTTTTTTCAACATTACTGTTAATAGCGCTTTGGAAATATTTTGTCTTTCTTCGAGCCATTACCTTTGATGTAGAAACAGGGTCTGAAGTAGGTTCTCCAATGAGAGGACCAAATTTTCCCCCTTCCTCACCATGCTCAATAGTCAACACTGCTAGGCTGGATTGTGCCAACCGTTCAACAACTCCCGGTGAGACAGTTTGAAGAGTGGTAAAAGTCAGTTGTTTCAGCCTGGGGAATAGGACTTTGATGGTTGTGTCAAATTTATGTAGGCCATTGATGACCCAATCATCTATATGGAGCTCCTGGACTGCATTGATAGATTCTCCTTTCTTTGTAAGAAAATATTTAACATAATATATACGTACATGTATAAACAAAAATATGGATGGAATCTGTTTATTTCCATTGTAAATGACGGTCTACATCATTGATTATTGCATGGAAAATGAGAATAAATCAATCACTCTCACTTCCCAAAAGAAAATGAAGATGACCTTTTCAAAGAATAAATTCATTAAAAAAAATTGATTACTTTGTCTTGATAATAAACACAATATGAATGAAATTGAAGTGTAAGTTATTAACGACTTTTGAATAAAGATAGTTCCTACATTTCATTCCAAGCTCTAACAGAACAGGTGTCTAATGTCATTAATTGAAAACTGTTATAGTACCGTTGTGGTAGGAATACATGAATGTTGAAGAGTTCAACAAACACCCGGTTTGCTTTTCGGAGGATTTTTAATAACTTTCAAATCAACAAATAGAATGGAGTAATTATCCCCCACTAATCCATTTATATCTATATCATCTTTCCAAATACCATTTAGATTGAATTAGATGAAATTGTAGTCCTACAGAGTTGTTTTTTCAACATTTCTGTTAATAGCGCTTTGGAAATATTTTGTCTCTCTTATTCATTATGCGCCTGTAAGCCTATACTCTTCACACCATTACCTTTGATGTAGAAACATGGTCTAATAGGATCCTATAAAAGTCGTCATGGAATATTGTTCCTGAAAGTGTTAATGTTGTTAATGAAGTTGGTGAAGAAAGAGCATCTGCTAGGTCACGAGATACAGTCGGGCCACATTCTCTTCCACTTAGTATCAAAGTTTTCTGAAAAAGGAAAATGGATGGAATTTAAATGTAGAAAAATAATGATAATAATAATATACCTTTGACAAAGATATTAATGTGCTCAGGGAAAGCTTTAGGGAAATGGCTGAGGTGATTATGTACAAATATTAATTGATCTATCGACTAGATAAAGTTAATTGAAGTTTTGAATATGAAGAGATAACAAATTACTGGAATGTAACAAAAGTTATCTCATTGATAAACAAGTTACTAAAACTAATTGAAGTGAATGAGTGATTCCCAATTTGTTGTATTCTTAGATATTCCTTTCATGTGTTTTCGGCAATTGATTTATTTTGAATGTACATAAATGAAGTGTACAACAAATACATCTTTACGCAGAGTTGTCGATGAGTGGTACAAATCTGTCAATGAAAAATAAATAAGTTTGATGTACGTGCTTTCTTGACATATTTAATTTGTTTGCTTGTAATGAGGTTGTATTAAGTAGCCCCTAAGTAAACACAAAACTTTAAAAAATGGCTAAGGTAGTCTTTTGTCCAAAAAAAATTCTTGAAACAACACCTTAATTTAGCATGCATTATTAGTGGAACTATATTCATGGAAATGCTCCATTACGATTGTGCAATAAAGGGAAAATGTTTTTTGAAAGACATGATTTTTGTAGAAGGCCTGCATATATGTTGAATGTTATTTTTACAGAAATCGGTTCTCTGATGTTTTTATAAATATTTTAGATATACCAACAGAAAATATCACATATTTTCTTTAAAAGGCTATACAGCCATGAATATTTTTAAACGAATATAAAAACGTGTATACGGAAAGTTTGTTTTAAAACATGTATGACATAATATTGTGTCATTGTGTGTTATTGCAATTGTAATGCATTACATTTTCCATTTGTTTTTCTAGTGTCCATAGGGCTTATAAAACTTAATTGAAGTATTAATTTTTGTTCTGATTAACCTAATCAGCACTTGATGATCTCGTTATTTTTTAAATATATATTATACACAATTAATATTGCTAACTTGCCCAATTTCATCTAATCTTTTCCTTGCACTTTTAGTCTCCCCTTCCCCCCCCCCCCTCCCTTCTCTCTCAACCTTCTACGAATTCCACTTCTCTGTTTATAAACTTACATCTATTGTACCCATTTCTGTTAAACTTGTCAATATTTTTTTTCCAAAAGATGTAATAGTTATGGATCCTACTCAAATAATAGGCGTCATGTTGCGTTTTTGTTTATGCCTCTGATGACACCCAAATCATATCATTATGTGTACTGCACCGCATATTTCTAGAAAATAAATAAATAAAATATAGATAATATATTTTTTTTTAAACAGACCATAGCATGTTGCTCCATGATGAACAGATATCCAGACACTGTGTGTGCAGACATTATATGGTTGATTGTCAATGGCTTCTGTTCTCTAAAAATTCTCTCTCCAACTACCTTTCCAGAGTCTGCGTCATAGGCTTCAAATGCAACATCCATAAGAAAATCATCTTTACAATCCAGATTGTTTATGATATCTAATCCTACACCTTTTCCCTGAGATGAAGTGAAATATAGAAGGTACTTAAATTCATACACATTGGCCTTCAATATTTTGTTAATTGAAGTGGTGTATTCTACGTAGTTAGATTCATAAAGTGAGGCCAGGTATAAACCAGCAACGTATTCTTGAAATAGTTTGTGAGGGAAGGAGACATCAAATGTTACATGTTGAATCTTAGTGCCTGCTCTTTCGACTCTTCGAGCATATCGCTTCTCTCGACTAAGGACGCCTATTTTACTACATATGTCCATAGCCTCTTTGCATAAGCTGAAATCATTCTCATTGAATGTTAATCGCTTGTCCAAAAGTCCCGAAAAGGCAATTTTACCAATTTCTATCAGGAATTTGTTAATGCTTTCTGTTTCCATGCTATGAAGCTCTGTAAGGGTGTTGCAACGTTTTGCTATATAATGCTCTTTCAGAAATGCGATCATCTGATGGAACAACTGTGAAAATGTCTTTAATTTACGAATCACTTCCCGCCTCTCTTCTGTAGATTCCCGCCACAAGATGCAAAGCATTGCTACGTAGATAGGAAAAGGGGCCATGTTCTCTTTAATCACGTCGTTATCTTCCATAAACTTCATTAAATCTGCTCCTGCCATATTGTCATCCACAAAGTATTTATTTATGTACGATGAAACATTTTTAGAACTAAACCCTTCCACGCCGATGAAGGTGTATATTTTACACAGTCTCTGATGCGATTTGATCTGGCTCGCTTTCCAGGGTCGTGATGTTATGAGGATAATACATTCTCTGAATTTCTCTGATCTTATAATTTTTCCGAAGTCAGATTCATCATCGCTGAAGATGTCCCTGCTGTACTCATCTAACCCATCAAATATTATCAATACTTTTGAAGGTTCGGATAATATGTAGTCATCGATCTGACGTGGTTGAACCCTATTACCATCTGAAAGGTATGTCTTTGCAATATCCCCAACAGTTTTGCAATTTTGAATTTCTCGCATTGGGATGACTATAACCCATTCACAATGTTTGTATGCCTCATAGCCATTTGCCCAGTCCCAAGCAATCTTTGAACAAAACGTTGTTTTACCGGCGCCTCCTTCACCTTCTACCAAAATACGTTTTGGGAATTCCCCATTTATTTGCTCTGTAAGAAGGTCATCATACACAAGGGGTGTTTTAATTTTGGTTCCCATTTCGTTTCGAAGCAGTACTAAATTTGTGTAAATGTTTTCGAACTCTTTTAAGGAATCAAAGTCGAGTGGATCAGTCTTGATTTTACACATCTCCGTGCGATAGAATGTCTTGAAATCTTCACCGCACCGAATAACTGCTTCTTGTGTGAGCTTGTTCACATGGTGCACCTCATCTGTAACTGAACCTGCATAATGTAATTAAGAAACGGGTATGGTTAAAGGTTGATCCAATAAGACATCATAAAAAGAGTCTTTTAATTTGCACTGCACCTATATTTCATCTTTACACTGGTAGATGTATTGCGACACCTATGAATGACGCATATGCACACGCACTCATGCATAAACTCAACTCAACAGGTTAATGAACAATCTCGATTTCATGAACAAATTTTGAAACGTTAGATATGTTAATTGTCAACGTAGGATTTTAGTAATACACATTTTATGCTTGATGTTTTGAGGAAATGTTGGCCTCACTCCTGGCCCTTTAATATTTGACTTGACATCTAAATTTATTCAAGTATAATTGCTATCATTATAATTCTTAGTTCCATAATGCTTCCAAAATATAACAGTATTTCACACTATTACTATTTGCAGGGGCTTGATCATGTATACTCACTCTGAGTTGGGGTGTCTTGTGTCGAGTATCCACCTATAAGTTAAAATGAGACAATTGTATCTAAATTGAATGCTCTATGAAATAAAAATAAAGCACAACATTGTCAAGTTGATCAATATTTAGAGGAAATATGATCAAATTATAAATACAATTGAGAAGTTTTAATTTGACGAAGAGAGAGAGTACGTTTTTTCACAATATTCTTTAGGGTAAATGCAAACAACAAAATCTACTACTCGAACAAATTTGTCAGACGAGTAAATTTTACTCCCTCCCATGGTCCCACCATTAGACCGATTGATGGCTGTGTATTAAACTATGTTTATACAGTCATTTTCAAAAAATGTCTTACCGCTTTTATGGCCTACAGAATGTTTAGGCAAAAACGTAAATACAACTTTTTCGTTGAATTCTCATATTAGTATTTATGCTTTTCCATTTCTAACCAGTAACGTTTTCTGACGGACCATGATTAGCATATTTTAAGGTGCACATGTCCCCTCCCCCACCCTCACACACACACTCAACTTATAACAAGGAGATAAAAGTAACTGCATTTTTAAGTTAAGTAAGGATCTATTACGAGGTAAATAATAAGAAAGATTATCAAATTCTTGATAAACCTCAACAGTTATGGTCATTTCTCGCGAAAGGTAACCCGCTGGGGCCGATGCGCAGCTGAACGTAAATGAATAGTGGGCTTGCAACGAACAGTCACATATCAGGTATCACGTTTCATGTTCACGTTTTGCGCTGTTTCGTAAAATAGGTGACTCTAATTCACGAAGTGTAGGGCCTACCATTCGTTGTTTTCCACGCCGGTAAAACACGAATGATCACGTCTACCAAAATGTGACGAAAGTGTTTAATCAATACTTTAAAAATTGCAAGCGCTTGTTACTGAGGCTAGTCATGATGTCACCGTAATACAGTGGCGAAACCAGGGGGAGGGGACCCCTCCCCTGGGGAAAAAAACTGTGAAATTTCGCTAGCCAAATATTGGTACGTAATTGTGACACCGGCAGTGGCGAAATGAGCAAAATCGTTTGGGGGCGGGGGGGGGGGGGGAGACCAAAAAAATCCGCACCATCCCACTCGTACATGCATGCCCCGCTGAACTTTTCTCTAAGTAGGTGGTGGTGAGGAGGGGGGGGGGTAGGTTTTTGTACGATCAGGTAGAGCGTTGCGTAAATTGTATTGGGGTCTAGGGGTGAAGCCCCTGTGAGGGTTAAGGGGTGGAGCCCCCAGAAGCTCAGGGTTTTAGGCATTTAATCACGGTCAGATGAGCAAATTTTGAGACCTCATTATTTGTGACAAAGGCAGGTCACTATTTTTTTTTTTTTTGTATGAATTTGCCATTTTCCGATAAATGCATAAAAAAGTATAATTTATTTGATTTTACTTTTTTTTTTGGGGGGGGGGGCATCTGTCGTTTCAGGTTTGCAAGGGGGAAGCAAGGGCCTTTTGGCCCCCTGATCCACACGTTGTTCGCGGGATTAATCGCAACTGTTCTTCACTTCTTTTCACCCTTTTCTTTCCTTCTTCCTCTTTTTTTGTTGTTCCCTTTTAGCGCTCCTCTTATCCTTTCCATTCCTTCCAAGGGCCTTTTGCCTCCTCCCCACCCGAACTACAACTTGTTGGCGGGAAACTTGCAACTGCATGATATCCCCCTTATTTTCTTTTGTTCTTCCTCTTTTTTCTTTCCCTGTATCTCCTCTTCTCCTTTGTTCTTTCCCTTTTCTTCCTTCTCTCTTATTTTTGATGTGGGGGGGGGGGGGAGGAGGTAACAGCTGGAAGGCAAGGCCCTTTCGCCCCCCCCCCCCGATCACCTTCTTTTTTCCCCTTTTCTTTTCTTCTTTCTCTTTGCGGGGGGGGGGGGGGGGGCAAGGCCCGCTCGCCCCCCCCCCCCTGGATCCGCGCCTGCTAGCCTCGATCGCCACGTTGATCATTGCACCGTAAAATATACTTTATTTTATGTTTTTACATTTTATTGTACAATTCATTATACATTCTTAACATTTTATTTTAATACAAGAAGTAATGGTAGTAGTATTTGTTTCATAATACTGAATAAGTCGAGTTACACAACAGATTCTGGCCTGAAGCAGCTTTGTTGCCATTAGTCTCTTCTCAATGAAAATTTGCATTATTTTGTTAAACGCCAGCGTCAATTTACGTGAGCTTTCGTAGATTGCATATAGCAAATCAACAAATTGTTGGGTCACATAACCCAACACTTGGTAGATTTGGGTGACCTGTTTCACGTGATACGTGATACGTGACTGTTCGTTGCAAGCCGAATAGTGTTGTTTACAGCTTATGAAACCAAAATTCATCAATGCGGAGAAGATAAGAATGAGTTCTAGTATCTCACAATAGGCATAACAGCTACATGACAATATAGACATATTGAATGCCATGGTGTAATGTAATTATATCAATGTAAATTATCCTCTAACTAATTTACTTGTATCTATTTTTTAATAGAAATTTGAGAGAAAATGTGGCCATATTATTGGCTCCTTTTCAAATATCTTCTATAAACAAATTCAGTGTAAACAGGTGTTATTCATTACACTAATATCAAAACCAAAATTGTGAGTAAAGAAGGGATTGGAGGGAATGGGAATGCCCTTCATTTACGTTTATTGTCCCTCCAACCCCCCCCCCCCCCCCCATGTCAACTTGCAAATAAGGCTTCAGAACAAGTTTCCCATGAGGTTGGATTTAAAAAAGGTTGTATTTTCGGGGTAATCTCTAGGGGAGGGGTTTGATAACATAAAACATATATATATATATATTGTTTAACTATCGCATTGTATTTTTTTTTCTTTTCCTTTTCCTTTTTATTTTTATTTTGTTAATAGAAAAAAGACGGGAAAAAAAGAAAGAAAAAAGTTATTAAAAGTATTACGAGTAATTCAATCTTTTTTCATCCCTGTAGTGTATTATATTCCGAAAGAAACATGCAGTACTCCGTCAATTTTGTCATCTTTACTCTAACACTCTATTATGTATGTTAAACTAAAATTTAAAATTTGTTATCCAATTTTTTAGAAAGAAAAAAGTTGGAATGATCCTATTTGTTTAATTTGTATACATCAATGCAATTTAAATTGAACAAGCGATATTGATGTTGAATTACATGGATGACTATTGACTTATTATAATTACGCCTCACAACAAGTCTCCCACGAGGTTGGATTTGGAAAAAGGTTATTTTCGGGGTCATCTCGTTGGGAGGAGTTTGTAAACTTAAAACATATACATGTTTCTATACTGTTTAACTATCGCATTGTATTTAAAATCCAAACTCAGACTACAACCCCCCCCCCCCAGCATCACGTAGGTATACACATTTACCAAGGGCAGATAGTTGCATGAAAGTACAGATATATACAGCACAGTGCACTCACCTTCTACTAGTTTTGTTCCCAATGCATCTAAATGTACACTCCTGAGTTTTTCAGCTAGAAGTCTCTTGTAATTAGTGCCATCCCTCTGCTTGACTCCCCAGCTGCAGATGACTTCAAACAGTGAATTGGACACATCTAATAGGTTTTTCGATAAAATTGCTTGACTTTGTGCATGTTTGACACCTAGAGCATTGCAAAAGCGGGTGTAGTGTTTCGGAGTAACTTCTTCTACCAATGACAGCAACTCTCCCTCTAACTCCAAGCTCCACTCCGCCCTAACAGAAAATTGATGAGAAAGAAAGGATAGGTCAAACTTCCTATACTGAGCAAAATGAGATTAATCTTATTTCTTAAAAAAACATCTGAAAACTTACCTGTACAACCCCTCTTAAATTGTTGAAAGTCTAAGAGAGCAGCTCCTTTTAACCTTTGGAAAAGGCGCTATATAAATCCAATTATTATTATTATTATTATTATTAATAAAGTACCGAAGAGCTAACGTCATATTCCATCGTCATCTAGGTTACTGGTTGTAAACAACAGAGCCTGTGCATGCGGTTCACCGCGAAATCATTCAAGCAACAGACTGGAGCAGGGCAAATTCAGCGTTTGGGGCTGGTGCGATCACCACACCATTGTTTAGTACGATATTGTTTGGAACCAGCAACCTTGACAACTTGGCAGTACATGACATCACACTTCGGTACCCTAGAAATAAATAAATTGCGTCTGAACAGAGTGACAGTTTGCTTTAGATTATTGTCTTATAACATATGTTTAAGTAAATTGTTTTGGTGCGATGAGAAACCAAAGTGTATGCCTCATTTTAACTTCAATGAAGCAGATATCATTTTGGTCAGGATTTAATATTCAATGTCTTCGGCTGTTCGGTCTCTGGTCTAGTTGAATATCTAGAATTATTGAAAAACAGAGCAACAAAGAATTCAAAGAAGAAATGATTGATATGAAGAACATCATATAAAGTTTCCATTATCATCTAAAATAGGCCGAGCATCACTCTATGTTGACGTTTAGCCTCCCTTAATCTACTCCCAGAAAAATCAGCGACAGATTACGCCTCGTGATCCAAAACATGTTGTGTCAATAAAACTTAGTTTCGAGAAAAACAAGTTGTTCTAATAATCCCATTTTGGATTGTCGATTTGAAGAAAAAAAAATCGAACCCATTTATATAAATCATTGGGATGACACAAACACTCCCTAAATAACCCGGGTGTCTTTACTTTTACAAATTTGTGAATTGGTTAGTTCCTAGAGCAGGCCATTGTTTATTGGATGTATCATATTCTGGAACCGAACTGAAGTGGATGTAGCATATGTTTTGGAACTTAATATGCTAGAAACAGGCCAGAAGTGTTTACTTTAATTTAAGTATATTAAAATTAAACTTGTTGACTGTGTATGCGGTCTAATGAAAAGTATAGTACATTCATAATGCAAAAATAATCAATTTTGATTAAAGTGGATGTGGCATATTTTAGAAGTAAACTTTTATATGTCATTTTAGTTGAAGAAATATAAGAAACTTACGCTTCACGGGGGCCTGGGTTGAGCTCCACATCTCCAGATTTCAAGAGGAGCAGTTCAGAGAGAGGAGGAATCTGTCTAGAGATCAAATCTGTCTTTGACTTCAAGGACGGACCATGACAAGATGATGCGGATGCTTCCATCTGTTTCTATAACCAAAAAAAAAAGAAAAAAGACGTTGAAAGACGTTGAAATCATTTATAATTAAGCATGACTGTGCTACTCAGCTCGCACCATCCCTCGGTGAGATGTTCCAGCTTTCCCTGGACACTGGTGAACTACCAACAGACTGGTTGCAAGCAAACATCACACCAGTCTTCAAAGGTGGTGATGTACACCAAGCAGCAAATTACCGCCCTATCTCATTGACTTCTGTCACCTGCAAGCTCCTTGAATACATCATATGCAAACACCTCCTTGACTACCTGCAAGACAATGACATCCTCACTTCCCTAAACCATGGCTTTAGATCAGGATTCTCTACAGAAACGCAACTAATAACAGCCCTCCATTATCTACTCAAATCAAAGGATCAAAGGAAACAAACAGACATTGCGGTGCTAGACTTCTCAAAGGCCTTTGATAAGGTGCCCCATGGGAAGCTCATGCACAAACTCTCATCATATGGAATCGCTGGCTCCATCCATACAAGGCTCAGGAACTTTTTGACTAAGCGTCACATGAGGGTCGTCGTCGAAGCGGAGACCTCCCATGATGTTCATGAGACAGTACTAGGCCCCATTATGTTCCTGTGCTACGTAAATGACCTACCAGACACTGTGAAGTAGACAAGTTAGACTGTTCGCAGATGAGTGCCTCCTCTACCGCCAAATCGGGAAGCAACAAGACCATCACATCCTACAAGATAATCTTGCAGCCCTAGATCCCTGGGAAAAAATTGGGGCATGTGTTTTAACACAAAGAAGTGCTATACACCATGATCATCTGCAGCAAGTCTTCCTTCTTCTTTCAACTTAGTGGCCACTTCCTGAAATATGTCCTAGACATCCGTTACCTGGGAGTCACAATCTCAGAGGACTTGAAGTGGGAGAAACACGTTGCAAAGACCAACAAAAAGGCAAACTGGGTCCTATCCCTCCTTCGCAGAAACCTCCACTTCTTTCCTGCAGACATTAAGCGAACAGCCTACACTGTACTTGTAAGATCACTCCTTGAATATGGGGCTACATCCTGTGATCCATATCTGCAGAAGGAAAAAAGCAAAGAAAGAAAAACCTCGAACTCGCCCTCTTCTTCAAAGTGGTCGGGGGGCTGGTGCCAGCTCTCCCAATTCAAAACTTTGCTCAACCAATCAAATCAAACGACGTATCCGTGCAAGACAATTTTAAAACTGCAATACCTCAAATATCATAGACAGACAAGTGACAAACAACAGTAAGTGCTAAAACCCCATTAGAGCACAAACTGAAAACTACAGGAGCTCATTCTTTCCATCTACCATCATTGAGTGGAACCATTGGGACGAAAACACCATAAACTCCGCATCAACAAGCACATTCAGGAAGGCCATTGACAGAGCCTTCTAATACCCCCGCGCCCTCTCTCCCTACCGATGCGTTTATGCCCAGTAGGGCCCTGCATCGTACACATCTAGATCCAGATCCAGATTTCACTTCACCAGCACATTATCTAATGAGGAAATGCTTGTTATTGTTGTTTCACCCAAAACGTAAATAATATACTAGAAACATGAATAGAAAAAGTAAACAATTATGAGCACAAGGACTGTGTCCATTTTAATTGCATGACATATTGCGTTTGATAGCATGATTTTTTTGTTAAAGGAAAATAATCATTACTTTAAATCCTTGAATCAGTAACAAGTTAAGATGTTCAAATGTTCTCATGTTTTAACCTTCCAGACAAAGTTCCTTGAGATGTATATTGCTTTGAGAAACAATGAATTATATAAGAACAATGTAGCAATGAATGATTAATATTTTTCTTGCCAATTTGCCGAACAATATGCTTCTAAATGGATCGCTACATGGAATTTCCATAGTTTTTACTTAATACAAAAAGAAGCATAACTTGCAGCAAATGTAAACATCCTTTTTGCAATTTGATTAATGAAAGTATTGATTTCCGTGATTGATTTATTGTTATAATTGTTTATATATATTGATTGTGCTGTTGGAAATGAAAATTAAACTGAAACTGGAACTAATTGAGCCCTTGAAAAATTCTTGTCCTGCAAGGGTTGAAACAATATGTTTTTATGATGGCATCAACTTGATGCTCCTTTCCTTCTTGCTTACTTTTTTTTCTAAACATTATTTGCAATTTTACAATTACTTATTAAAAGGGATGATTTAAATAGTATGTGTACCCACCTCTCCATGTCTTTCGCTGATGCAGTATTTCCTTGAGGCGATTGGAACCACCGGACTGCATCGGACTGCCGTGTGAATACTGGGTTCAGTCTGTGACTTCTTGAAGCTCCCCGATGATGTCTGATGCTCCTTGAGGAGTTCATCATCAGTTGCTTCCTTGATGAAAGTATCAGAATGAGAATGTTGCTTTTTGCACACAAAATGAGGTAGTTGTCCACTCTCTTCAGAAAATGGCTCATTTCGTCTGTCAGGTTCATGGCAACATACATGCAGGTCAATTGAAGGGAGATCTTTGCTTGCAGACACCGTTGGTTTTACGAGCTCCACCAGGAAATCATCACATGGTGTAACTGGTTGGCATACTGTGGTTCCTGAACCAGGTGATAATAGCTCTTTCACAGAGCCATCTGATTGGGTTTTATAGTCTTTGATGTAAGAAGTATTTATGATTAGATCCGACTTCAAATCATCAGTTGGAGTCCAAAGGTCTTTCGTGGATGGATAGGAGGATGTGAGTAGCTCCCTCAAGGAAGCGTCTGACAGACTATGACGCGGTGAAATTGAAATATCTGACATATGCTGTTCTTCCGAATCACCAACCTCGGTATCTTGCTCTATGCTTTCATCATCAATTGTACGTACTATGTTGACATAATCATAAGCTTGTGCAAGCTGCTCCTCAATGTAGTCATCGTCCGGCTTTATAAGCTGTTTAATGTTGGTCTCATTTGGACGTAGTAGACTATCGATTTTTGAATCATTTGATGTGATTAGATCCTTGACATCAGAATATTCTGATGTGATTAGATCTATGATGCTAGAATCATTTGGGGTATCAGGTTTCTTGGATATGATTACATCTGGTATACTACAGTATTTTGGTGTAATTTGATCGCTGATACTAGAATAGTTTGTCGTGAGTAGCTCTTGGATTCTAGATTCATCATTTGCCTTGACCAGATTTGTAATTCTAGAATCATTTGTTGTAATTAACTCTTTGATACCAGAATCGTTTGGTGTGATTATTTCTTTGATAGTCGAATCATTCAACGTGTTTGGACTTTTTATGCTACATTCATTCGGAGTAATGAGTTCTTTGATGCTAGAACCGGAAGGAGTGAGTATGTCCTTGACATGAGAATCACTTGCTGGTAATAAATCTTGTATACACTGATCACATGAAGTAAGTAAATCCTTGATATCTGATGAGTTTCCTGACGACCGAATGTTCAAATTTTTATGAGGACATATCTTGGGATCAGGGTCATCGTGTCTGTTTTTTTCATCTTCTGACTCCTTGCCAGAATCACCCATGTTCGCTTCAAGTCTCTCGCAAAGAACCTTCAGTCTCCGAATCCTTTGCAATCTCTCTCTCCTTGGTGTCAGCAATTGTTTAATACATGTATCAGAAGGGGTGAGTATCTCCTTGATATGAGAATCACTTGCCGTTAATAATTCCTGTATGCACTGATCACATGAAGTTAGTAAGTCCTTGATATCTGATGAGTTTCCTGACGACCGAATGTTCGCAGTTTTATGAGGACATCCCTTGTGAGCAGGGCCATCTTGTTTGCTTTTGTCATCTTCGGACTCCTCTCCAGAATCACCCATTTTCCCTTCAAGTCTCTCGCAAAGAACCTTCAGTCTCCGAATCCTTTCTTTCAGCAATCTTTCTCTCCTCTCCTTGACCTCATACTCCTTAATCCAATGAACAAATGTTCCGATTCGGACCCTCCACTCACTTAGTGATACAGGCATCTTGGCAAATCAATTGACTCAGTCACAAGAACAAGCCACGATCTGGAAGAAATATTGGCAGGGGGGCCTACATTAAGTAAATAAAACATGGCATTGGTAATGTCCGCACCTATACAGTAACACATTTATGGAAAATGGTCAACCGACAGTCCAATTAAATAACAAGAAAAAGAGAAAAGTCAATCTGAATAGCCCACAATGTTTTATTGTTTAAACTACCTAGTATGTTTTGTTTCGCATTTAAGTAATGACTGGACAAAAAGTATAGTAGTAGTAGAAGTTATAGTAGAAGTAATAGTAGGAGTATTTTGGTGGATATTGAAGGCTGCCCCCAAGCCCCTGGAAGGTATATACCCCATTTGAACAACTTTATATCTGCCTTTCCTGGAGGGGATTCCTACTAATTTTGGTTAGAATCTAGCCACGGGTTTTCAAGAAGAAGTAAACGTGGATTATTGCCACAGAGGAACTTTGGGAGGGGTTACGTAGTATACATACCCCATTTGAACAACCTCAGATCTCCCTTGCCTAAGGATGATTCCTACCAAGTTTGGTGAAAAACTGGTCATGCATTTTTTTTTTGACGAAGTAAAAAATGTATAAAACCAGAGTTGTTGTTGTTTTTTTTTTTTTTGGGGGGGGGGGGAGGCTCGCAATAAGGGACCCAACTCCCATCCACTTTGCACGAGGGACATAGTTTTATTGAAATGGTAAAGGGCAATTTAAGGGTGCTGCATGCTTCCAAGTACCATTCAGGGGCAGGTATGAACTTCGAAGTTGGGTCTTTTTCACATAAAAATGATTCCTACAAAAGTTTTGCACTCTCTTATTATATATCAAACAATGTCTCCTGTTCACCCAAGCGTGAACATATACCAC
The DNA here is from genome assembly GCA_035222895.1 of Strongylocentrotus droebachiensis. Taxonomy (NCBI): domain Eukaryota; kingdom Metazoa; phylum Echinodermata; class Echinoidea; order Camarodonta; family Strongylocentrotidae; genus Strongylocentrotus; species Strongylocentrotus droebachiensis. The sequence continues at coordinate 240,113 of JAVYIG010001387.1, read as the reverse complement.
ACACAAATGATACCAAATAATCTTAACATAAAACAATCTTAACATAAGATGTATAATAATTTACTTTTCATAAAACATTTTTAAAATAATTATCTATTATCCAGGTGTAAACTTTTTTTGAGTCACACTGTATTGTCACCAAGCTTGAAGATCAAACCTCAAGTGGTTCTTGATATCGTGATAACAAGTATATACATGTAATAACATGCAACGATTAACCCCGGTGACCTTTGACCTGCCACAAAATCTATATAAACCGATCTTGTTTTCATATCATAATTAATACACACCGTCACCAACTTTGAAGTTCATAGTCCTTAAAGGGCCACTCTAACCCAAATAACATAGCCTTTCAAAACACGAATACACCTCTACTTATTAATACTCGAGCCTCTGATTTTCAGAAAATCTCTAAATTGACCCAAAAATTATAATAACCATCCATTTTTCACAGATCTCACGCTTGCTGGGCTACGCCCCTCAAACAAATGTAATACGGTCGCGTGGCCTTGGTGACGCATTTGACGTCATTGCGGGCATGTCCGATTTGTCCTACAACTAAGGATCTTACAATACTCATTGTAATTCAAAAATGAAACGTACTGGGATTATCAAGTGCATATTATTTTTCGGATAAATGTTTTTTTTCCCCTATTAATATCATAGTTTGCCTTTTTAAAGACATTTTAATGCCTAAATCAATATAAAAAAAACGTAGAGGCTTCTGCAATCCAATCAAATTGTCTTCATATATTTAAGGCTATATTATGCATGGTGATCGATACACAAACAAATAAACGAAAAACATAATCCCTCCAGCACCACTCCAGCAAAGCCTGAGGCGGGTATAATACACACACCACACTGTATTGCATAGACTGCACACAATAGAACCGATGTTGCTGATCGGCAAATTTGACACTAGACTTACAATTTGAATTTTTAAATTATTCTTTTTAACATCAGTAAGTTGAAAAAATTGTATTTTACTGCTATTTAGGTGTCATCAATTGTCACTATTAAGTACCGATTTTGAGTGAAATCAGTTAAGTTTTGTACAGTGGTGTTTGAAAGGTTGAGAATATGTGTGTCCGGCACCACCTTCTGTTAGTGGGAGCATAACAAAATGTTTAAAATAAGTCTGAAATGGATGTATGCATCCATGCATATTCAGATACCCCCCCCCCCCCCAAGGTCCCGATCGATCCTAGCTAATTCCTGAACAAAATTTGTAAGACACGAACGCACATGAAACTAACAAATCAACTCACTAAAGGATGAACATTCTTTTAATACAGCACCAGGAACAAATATTAATTCCTTTGGCTTACAGCAAATCTAATCAAAAATTGAAAAAAACATAAAACATTAGATCGACAAGTCGTACTTTTTACCTTCGCGCGCGGCCGCCCCTACTCCAGTACGTACACATGTATACGGCACACTGTTTGGTAGGCTTTAACACGTTATATCAAAATCAAATGTAAAGTAACTCTTTTGTTTATCATTCTCTTAAACTAACTCCAGGAAGCCGGTGTCGGAGCTTCCTGGAGTTATCATTCTCCCAAAGAGTCCTAAACGTATTTGCTTGAATACACGCAAGACGAAACACTCACCGTCAACGCCAATGTCACAAATGTTCCCATGTATCATTTCTTAGCAATGGTACATGTTTAAACTGATCATAATGCCGAAAAAACAGTCAATTTGCTGTAAAATACAAGATCAACTCGTGGTGCAGGTGTTCCTAGCTCCCCAGCATGGATAGGTTTACCGCTTGCTCTTGGACTTTGAACGGAGCCGTTGATATGAAAAGGAAAGAAGGGAATGTACACAGGGTTTAGATATTGAGATTGTTGAACGATATCATTTACGTGTTCATTATCAGTGGCGGAATCAGGGGGCACAGGGGGCATGTGCCCCCCCCCCCAGTAAATACAAAAAGGGGGAAAGAGGGAAGGGGAAAAGAAAAAAGGAGAAAAAGAGAAAAAGGAGGGGAAAAAGAAAGAAAAGGGAAGATAGAGAAGAAGAAAAAAAAAGGGAGGAGAGAGGAGAAAAGGTAGGAGGAAAGGAAGAAAGGGGAAAAGACGGGCGAGGAGAGAAAAGGAAGGAAAAGAAAATAATGAGGCAAAGAAGGCAAAGAAAGAAAGGGGTGATTATAAGAAGGTTTTTTTTTTATTCCGGAAATGGGGCGGGCGGGGGGAGGGGGGCACGCAATTTCGCAATGCGCATACTATGGGGTCCCCCTTGCCAGGCTTGCATGTAGCCCCCCCCCCAAAAAAAAAAAAAAAAAAAAAAAAAAAGCACAAGAAGCACAAACAAAAAGAGATGGAAAAAATGAAAGAGATAGCTGCGACATCGAGCTAGTTTGTAGCTAGCTTCAAAGAGTAAACCTGTTTCTCGAGAAGAACTGACAGATGATATTCATAAACTAGTCGGTATTTCTATATGTCGCTTTAAATGAATGTCGGCTGATGAATTTCATTTAATTATGTCGCATGTATATTAAACAGCCCAACACTAGCAATACCAGTAACTTGGCCCATCTCCATCACAAACTAATATTGAGAAAGCATTAATACTTCTATTGCCAATGATAGATAAACATCTTGAATGTTAACACTACAGAATTGTTTGAAATCAACCATTCTCGATTGGGAGTGCATATAAGATAACAAAGTTCAATCCAAACAGAACTTTTTACTCAACAATAAATATTAGACTCTTTATAAGCTCGCACTCTTCAATCAATATGAGCCAATATAATGTACTCATTTACTTTTCAATGGACTTTCCATTATCATCAATAAAGTTAACAATAACAACGATGTCGGTAATAATTATACTCCTGAATATAGTAATCGATAGTAATTATAATAATAATAATTTATGTATTTGGTATCAATTTAAGATTTACTATGGAATAATCATATTAAATAATCTAGCTTCATATTTTGTACATTTCAATTCAAATTCAAATAACCACCCTATATACCGTGGCGTACTCATTTATTACCTCATTAATTATGTATGTTTATCATATATGTATGTTTATCACTGTCCTGTAATATTTCATGTTTATATTTGTATTGTATTACTCTGTAATTCTTTGTTTTACGCAGAATGGTTTGGTTGTGGAATACTTTATCTAAAGGACCTCTTTGAAGAAAGACATTTTTGTCTATTAAAGACCTGTCAGTACGCCTTGAGACAAAAAAAGAAAGCAAAATCTTTCATTCGATTATACTAAATTAAAGAAAGCTATTCAAAAGATATGGTTCAGTGATCTTACAAAGGAAGAAACTGAACCAGTATATTATACTCACTCTCTAGAAATTCCTTATTTTAAATTTGGAAGAGTGTCTTTGGAAACGTTTCTACAATCTGATATCTTTTAAACAAACATTCAACAACAGATGCTGTCTTGTTGGGGAAAATATACCACCAAGAAATATTGACTGGTCTTCCGTGTTCAAAAGGAATTTAACATATACAAGGGAACATCGCTTAATGGAGTTCAATTTTAAATTGCTGTACAATATACTACCTGTTATAAACAATTTTTACAAATGGGGATTAGCAGACGACAGATACTTTTCCCAGTGCCATGTCATAAAGGACATAGTGCATGTGTTTATCGAATGTGAACAGAATAAGAATTTCTTTGATAATATCAAACATGTTGTGAAGTACACTTTTAATATTGATTTTGTCATGGATATCTCTTGTTTACTTAAGATTAATATTGACAGAGAGATAGACGTTGTAACAACGAATGCATTATGGTGTCTATATAAAAATGTTAGTCATCCGGAATAAGAATGGATTTAATGAAAACCGCTTCAAACTAAGATACGTATTTGAAAGAGAAATCAAAAACAGAATTGTTGTTAATCAGGAGCTTAAAGAGCCTGACCAGAGGTTGCCAAAGAAACTTTTACAAGCACTTTAGTTGAAAAGTAGCAAAATATTGTATAGTTGAGAAGAATATATGATTTATATTGATAACATTGTGCGTCAATTGTATTTGTTCTCACAACTTTATTTTGATGTTTGAATGTAAATAAACACCTCATTAGAGGCACACACACACAACAAAAATTTACTCTGTAACCAGTGGAAACCAAATTTCTGTGAAAAGGACAATAAATTATTATATTTATACTTATCATGAAATGTTTTCTTTAACAAGATGTATTACTCTTGATCCTTGCCTTTTCGTCTTATTCTTAGTCTCGTTCTCTCTCTCTCTCTCTCTCTCTCTTTCTCTCTCACTCTCCCTCTTTACCCCCCCCCCCCTCCCCATCATTTCATTCCCATTTATTTCCTGGTTTCAAGCAGGCAAAGTGCATTACATTAAAGCATACATGTATTATACACTGTTGCTCATAACGTTGGAATATTTTTTTTACCCCAATTTATGGAATTATTTTGACAATGATATATTCCTAATAATAGATCTAGATAATAGTATACATTCTCATATTTTATTGAATAATAATTTGCCAGTGTTTGTTTTGCGTGACTGCTAAAGCATGTGTATGCTACTATGCTTATCAACTAGGGGACCTACGCCCTTAAGTCATAAATGACAGTAATGAGGATTAATGCCCCACAAAAGGGCACTAATCATAGCACATCGACACGGTTACGAGGCCATTGCTTTGACACGGAACCATAACTGTACGCAGCGGGGGCTAGGGTAGGGGGGCAGTTCCTACAACAACAAAAACATGCAATACATTTTCAATAATTCATTGCATTTTAACCCGGTCCCAACATCCAAAAATCCTCTGTACGACCATGCATTATGGCTCAAGGCATGGGCACACAGAAGATTGTTTTCTGTTGATGGCCGGGGGGAAATTCATCTTAGTAAAATAATAGCTAGGTGATGGCCTCCGGCGATTATCGGCCTCGTATTTTCTGCCCAACTTAAACAAATATAAGTAATAAATACGGGTGATAATAATTGTGTGTTCATACTTAACGTTCTCACGCAATTGTTTTCACAGCGCTTTACATGGTATGCAATAGGGGAAATCAGTTGAATAAATACGTCTTCAAGTGCTTCTTTTTATGGACTTCAAAGGCGGGTTGAAAATCAATTTGATATCAAATGCTCAAGGTCCACATAAAAAAGACCTTACGATATCTTATGCAAATAAAACCTTGCACCCATTTGCAAGAACACGTACCTAGGCCTACTTCATAATTTGGGAATTGAAAAGCCCGGGGGGGGGGGGGCAATTCAGATGGGTACATCGAAGTGTATCCATGTGAATTAAGAGGGATAGAAGGGGGGGGGGGGGGGGGAGGGTAAGAGCACTTTCTTTGTGTGGCCCCGGAAATTAGAAAATTACGTCGTCAGATATTTCGATCAGTTGCTTCGGGGGGGGGGGGGGGGAGGAACAATTTTGTTTTTGCCTTCAACACAATTTGTTTATGTTTTTTGTTGTAAAAATTAATCAAATTGAGGGGGGTTAACCCCCAACCCCCTGCTTACGCGCCTCTGTGTGTGGTGCGTGTGTTAGTGTGTGTGTGTGCGTGCGCGCGCGTGTGAGAGAGAGAGAGAGAGAGAGAGAGAGAGAGAGAGAGAGCAAGAAAGGGGAGAGAGAAGACGGTTAAAATGTCGACAGCCATATTTACAACTACACGTTGCACAGGAGAAATGTGAAAAGTCGTGGAAAACAGACAGGTATGAACAGATATATATATAGACAAAGGAGGAGCCTTAAAAGGGAGAGGCAAGGGTTAAGAGAAACAAAGACGGGAAGAGTCAGAAATGCAGAGACAATCAAAACAACAACAAACTAACAAACAGAAACAACCAGTCAAACGAACAAACACAAGCAATACCGTGTTCTACCCCCTTTTCATTTTCTATCCTTTCATTTAACTTTTCAAGGAATTAAACGCTGCATAATGGTTCCCTTTTTGATATAGTTTGACTTTCATCATGATCATGCTAAACCACATTGTTTAAATAAAAAACATTCGATTGTGAATACACCTGTCCTGAAGTGCATTCTTATATCAAGTTGGTTTTGATAGAAGCAGAAAAATGAGAGAAACAGGTCAGTGAAAGTGTAGACAATTCTGGTAAAAAAAAGGTTATGATTTGTTTAAGTTGCGATCAATCAAACATAAATTGGCAACTCTGTGACGTATTGTGCGAGCTCCCCTCCCTTTTGCTATGTATGTACTAAAACAAATTAGAATTAATTGTTTTCCATCAAGAAAATTTTCTATCATACCTGCAACCTAAATAAATTTATTGCAAATATAATGTTTTTATTCAAAAATCTATTCCGTCATCAATAACGAAGAAAATGAAAGTTTATGACATTTTATGTGCAGAGCATAAAGGAGGGGAGCTCGCAAGATACATCACAGAGTTGCCAATTAGTGTTTAATTGAACGCTACTCAAGGCCAAATACCCAAGGCCTGGCCCTTTAAACATGCAGTAAGAACAGTGACACGTTTGCACTAGTAGGCATCAATGTAAATGACACTGAGTGAATTTATTTCAAAATGTTCTCAAGTACGAATAAACATAATTATTCAATGCAAAGTGTTAAACAGCAGATTCAAGTATATAGGACAGACTCATTCAAATCAATCACAATTCTAATCGATATAACAGATTAATGAAGAAAGAGATCAACCATTGCTTTGGATTTCGATATCTTTGTTTAACATTGTCATGACATATTTAGGACTAACTCATTAAAATCAATCATAATTTCAAAACCTATTACAGATCTATGAAGAAAGATATCAACCATTACTTGTAGATTTTGAAATATGTTTAAACATTGTCATGACATAATACTGACTCATAATATTAAAAATCAACATCACTTCCAATTCCCGTTATATGAATACATCAATTATTACTATTGATTTTAAGATCGTTACATTTTTGTAACATGGTCATGTACAATTATATGGGGCTCAACCTTTTCTGTTAGATTTTGATAATTTATTAACATTGTAATGTACAATATCGAATCACACGCCATATGTGCACTCTGTCATTGAAAATTCATCTCAATTCGGCTTTGCCGCAATGCTTATATTTTTTTGTTTTTTTGTTAAAACAATAAACCATTTATCTACCTATCTATATACAAACAAAACCTGTCTTGGTGGCCACTTGCCTATTTAGGCCACATATGAATAGCGGTCATAATTGATGTCTCCCTCGAGAGAGAAATATTTGTTGTAGAACCTGTCTAGAGAGGCCAACTGCCTACAGAGGCCACTATTTATGTTTCCTTTAGGTGACCTTGATAGTCAGGTTTCAGGTTTGACTGTATGTACATACGTACATGTTTATATTTATCTTTTTATCTATCTAGTATCAAACTGCATGGCCTAATGGCAATCATTGACATAAATTTGCAAGATGCATTAAACAAATACGTTCGGACTTTTGGTTGGTATTTACAGCACTTTATAAATCAGCTAAAAACAGTTGGGATACATATAGCACTTTGTTATTGTTTGTCCGATTTCTTTCAAACTTTCATTGATCTGCTTTTTGTATTTCTCCTTTCCTTTATTCAAACGAACTTGTTTTAGGTTAGATTTCCCTTTAACAAATTATATGCACTCCTCTGATATGGTCAAAGAACATTTAGAGTGCAATAGTTTGAACAACTCATACATATCACAGCTCACTTCACTTGGCATTTCTTTCTTGATAAAATTATGAAAACAATTTGTCCCTGCCTTTTGTCAGTTGAGGAGGAAGTAGGCCTCTTGCTCTTCTTCTGACAGAGGACCAGGGTATAATATCCATTTAACTTTTTGATTTTCTTCCACTGAAATAAAGATAACTGAATATATAAATGTACATATATATATGTCAGAGTTGAGAATTCTCGCACTTGTATATATATATATATAATTATGTATATGATAAGCCTGATTAACAAATACGTCTCCAACCAACACTAAAAGCTTGTTCCCATAAAAAGCGGCAAAACCGCTGTTTTTTAAAAAGTAATAATGACGTAACGTGCAATACGTACGCTTCATGTGTCTGTATCATTTAACACAACGCTCGGTGAATACGCACAAGTAATTTTTGGCATTAATTTGCCATTCAATTTCATTGACAGAAAAAAAAAAAAAAAAACTTCTTGCTGTTACATGTGTAGGAAATGTTAAGTTATTTTTGTGTTTTAATAGATAAGAGATACATTACATCATATGAGCAGCCGCAAACCAATTTGAATGTCCTATTTGGGACTCCAATACAGAGACTGCTGGTGTGACCAGCTGTCATGAATAATCTGTTGATACCTGAACTGGTTATCGTTCGCAAATGCACAATACATGTATATTATATATAGAAGAAAGTCTAGGTTTCTTCTTGGAGTTCGAAAAAATACACAGAAATACAAGAAATAATGATGCTCCGTACACAAAGAAATTGTATATATGTGATTTGTAAGGGGCCAAAAACACTAATACACTTGAAATCATAAACATAAAAAAGTCCTTATCTAATGCTAATCAAACCTTGCATCCGTCATGGTATATACAAAGTACAAAATAATGGAACATTAAATAATGGTTGGAATATAAAGTGAATGAAATGTTTCATCTCTAAGATAGAAGTGAACAGGCATTTCTTATCAGCTGTAAAAACGTTATTTACAATATCGATAATAATAGTAACATTTACAGAGCGCTTAATGTATGGGCTGTATAACGGTATCATATTATAGTATGTAAACAGCGTTTATGGTTCTAAGCGCTGTACAATATTATCATTACCCCACCTTTTGCCGGGCTAGCAAAAATATGACATTCAGATTTCTTCGTACCGGGTAAAAATTTCCTACACCTGGGTGTAGAGCGGCACATACAGATTAATGTCTTGCCAGAGGATTTTCATGCAATGGCCCAAAAAGAAAAAACAAAACAAATAGGCCCACGGCCTATTAAAGCAAACATTAAACATTACATGCATTACATTTCATAATCAGTTAATATGATATAAACATCTGTCCATCCATTAACAAATAAAGAGTGGCATAGAATATAACTAATATATACAGAACATGTACAAATTGCATAGATCCGAGAGGTAATACTGTTAAGATGAACGCACTATTATTGTATTACAAAAGAAAGCAAGATATCATGAGAACTATACATTTTCAGACTCCCAGCAAATTCATCAAAATATATGCCAATAGAAGAAAAAAAAACACCTGATGACTTGTATTGCATAATTGATTGACAGTTAGGTACTTGTAAGTGTTTGCATAGTAAATTAGTATTGCACTTATATGTAGCGGTTGTTTTGAGGTAGAATGGCAAGAAATCAAAATAGGAAATGTTAGTATTCAAATGAATATTCCATCAGTGTGTGTAAGATAAATTCTCACTCCCGCCGAATTCCGCTCTGGATGTTATTCAATAATGCTTTGGCATTTCATCCCAAGGATCGTAAGGTGAGGTGGGTTGACGATCCGTCTTAGCTCGTCGTTTTCTAGGACGTTGTTCCAGGCTCTCATCAACTCTATCACCATCATCATCATCGCCTTCATCACTGTGAATGCGTTTGCTATGTGATAGAGAGACATATAAGGAGAGGGAGAGGGAAAGAGAGAGACACGGAGAGACAGAGATAAACATTTTTAAAAAAGACAGGAGAGGGAGAGAGAGAGAGAGGAGAGAGAGAGAGAGGGACATGAAAAGAGACACACACAGAGTGAAAAAAAGACAGGGAGAGATATAGGTTGAGAGACAGACAAAGAGAGAGGGACAGAGAGAGAGAGAGACGGAGAGAGATAATGATACAAAGAGAGATAGAGATATAAAGAGAAGCAGGAGGGGGCATAGAGAGATATGAGATACAAAAAAAAAGAGGCGTAGATGGAAAGTTTAGAAAAAATAGAGTGAGGGAGAGAGAAAGAGAGAGAAACAATCAACATTAAGATAAAAATGTTTTGGAATTGGAAACTTTTGAAATGGAGAGAGGGTGCGGGATCGGAGAGGGGAAGATGAGAGAGGCTTAAAAGCCAGGTTGAGAGGTTGAGAGGGGGGAAACTGGGATGTGAAAATGTTTTTCAAATGTTCAAACCTTTGGATTTTGGATACTCTACATCCATGGCTATCTAAATTTCTATATATAGTTTTATGGCAAATATGGTAATAATATTATGTACCAAGCAATGTGCCATAATGTGCAACGATGGCGACCCGATACTTGCTCTGGCGGAGCTTGCTCCAGGCTTTAGATCATCAGGGATGTGGGATTGGGGTTGAATTTGTTGTTGGATTTTGAGCTGGGTTTGTGCTTGGTGTTGGGTTGGGTACTGTGTAGGTTTCTTAACCGGGCTTGGGAATGGGAGTTTGATTAATAATGTACTGAATTGCCGCGGAGTAATTGTAGGCGAAGCAGGTGTCGTAAAAGCACAACTATATATTATATGTACAACAACAATTGCATTTTTACTACCATAATGTTACTATGTATATGTATTACGTGTAATACAACTTTGTCACTGATGTATATTTTTTTTTAAAACTGCAATTCTGCTCTAGGGCCGCTAATTTTTTTGAATTAAATAAACCATTTTTTAAATATTTTTGTTTAAAGCCAACCGGATTACTTTCAATAATGGCATAATGTCATCAAATGTCATTGGGAAGAAATGAAAAAGCATCACGGTAAGACAATAGGGGAGTGTGAAGAAGGCGTAAAAGTGTGTCAAAGTATAATCAATTAAAGCCGTTCTGGCTCTAAACAGATGGCTATAAAAGTACAAGAAATATTGAAGACAGCAATAGAAATAGATGAAGAGAGAAAAGCGGAGAGCGAGAGAATGGATGAGAGAGGGAGAGAGAAAGAGAGAATGGGGTAGATGAGAGAAAAGGGTTATTGTATACACTGTATTATGTTACTTACCGATGATCGGAAATTTGCTCAATTTCGACTGGAGCTGCAATAAAACAAAAGAAATACAAATTATAAATATTTTTCAATTTTTGATAAAATGATATTTAAATCTAATGATTCCTATTCTTTTATGATTAACGTTAACCTAAAGAATATTTTTGTTTAACTTATAATTTGACAGAATACATATCTGTTTTATAGCTAAAAATTACATCATGCAAGAGAAACACATTACTCGAAGTAAATGTTTTATCTTAACACACTAGACAAAAGTGGTTATGAACTCTAATTACCGAGTATCAATTTAAAATCTGTAAAGTAGCAAATGTAAAATGATATCTTGCCAAAGGACATTAGTGCTGTGGCGGCCGGGGTTCAAAAATGTGTGATACACAGTCTGGTGACGTCCCCACGAAAACACGATAACTCTGCAATGATCTTCCCATTTTGTGAATGAAAGCAAATATATTTAACCTGACCTTGTCATACCATGATGTTATTAGTCATTGCATGGTGATTATAATGGGCCTATAAAAAGTATTCAGCCTGATTTTCATACCTGCATCAGTTCTGCTTTGTGCAGAACTCAATCCACTGGTTGAGGGCATGGCAAGGTTATCATCATTCTCATAGATTGGTTTCATTCCAATTGACAGCCCTCCTTGATACACCGAAGTTAGGTAATTGATGTATTCTGAAGATGATGATAGCGAGGTGTCTTCAGTTTCTATTGGGGTTGCATCTTCACGTCTGTGGCTTACAGCGGTGTCCTGTGTTGCTTCTCCTAGACCATGATGTGGCGAATGTCGTTGTTGTTGTTGTTGTCTTGATGACCACTCCTGTATCATGCTGATATGCTGATTTTGCCTGAAGTAAGGATTCTGACATGACAAAAAAGGAAATAAATTAAATGTTATTGCCTGCAAAAGGAGGGTAAAGAAGACAAGTTCTATTCCCCTATAAATGCACTTTTATTTTTCTTTGAAACCACTATTTTTGGGCTATACATGTTAATCTATAAGCAAGATTACAGCGTACATGTAGAGTTAGTAAACAATACCATTACCATTCATTAGATATTATTATTCATTAGATACTTCAAATTGAAGAGCAGTAATGAGAGGGGGCGATGATGTACAAATCGAGAGGAAAACAAATTTATTGTGTGGTTTCTCAAACAAAAGGAGTTTCAATACAGTTTGGCAGAAATTACTTTGTCATCATGGTGTAGCTTTCCACCCCCTCCCCCCTCTCAATGACACAGGATGAATATGATAGTGTCAGCTTATGTATATTCATTGATAAATTATCCTGTAACATCTAACCTCATGAACCCATATGCTTTTCATTTAATATTTGAGTGGTTTTACATACTAGGTTCGATTTTTGTTAAATTATCACAGTAATAAGATATTTTCTGGAATTCTTTACAATTTTAAGATCCTATAATCTTTCACATTGATTTTGAATTTCATGACCTCTTACACTCGAAATCTAATCAGTCCATCCTGGTATGCCCATAAATATTTGTCCAAGATTACCCTAAATTGCTTCAATACTTTTAAAGTTAACACTGAAACAATATATTTTCTTTTTTGTTTGTACTTTCAAACATTTTTGATGTCTTTATGACTATTGACGTTTCCCCTCTATCATTATTAAATCAGTAATCCTTATATAGTAATTCATTAAAATTTGTTTTGCATTGCCTCAATACTTTCCAAGTCATCATGGTAATGACATATTATCTGTATTTTAAATATTTTTTTAGTCTAAGATCTTTAACATTTCACCTGTTCTACACACAATCAAATCAGTGCATCCATGAATGCTCATACTCCATCGGCAAGTTTGGTTCAAAATCCATGCAACTTTTCTCAAGTTATCGCGTTAACGAAAAGCGGGACCGATGGACAAGCCAAAAACATTAGTAATGCCTCCATGCATCACCCTGTGTGTCAGAGGCATAAAAAAAAAAAAAAAACAAGTACCTTGGGATTTCATTTTTTCTCCTTTGCTTTTACCAACACTATTCAGTAAAGCCCATCTGCACTAGTTTGGCCAGGGGGATTATACCTCCCTGCAAGGTCACTGACAGGTGGTTATCTCATCAAATCAGCTTTCAATTAAGATAAGAAAAAGAGGATCATGCTGGGGGCCAACAGGCACCGATTAGGCATTGTTTGCTATATAGAGGGCGCGAGTGGCTATAAGTAGTGCAGTGGGGCTTTAACATGGGGTTGCCAACAAAAGATTATTTCGCTCGTTCTCTCTTTCTGTCTCACCCTGAACTCTCCAAGCTAACTCACGCCACGTGATAAAACCACCAATTCGATAAAATGAACAGACTCAAGGTCTAGTTAAAATTGGAAAAGGGATAGGAGATTTTGGGGAATTCAAATTTTCATGTACACAATATTTCATACATGAAGTGAAGTATAAAGTTCTCATGCTTATGTAAATTTGTATATAATTCTATAATTCCTGAAGAATAGTGACTCAATAGATTTTTTTTTTAATTCATTCACAACCGCAATGTTTCTTTTCCTTTATTTCTTGCCCGATTTCATCCTGGTTGTTTTTTGTTAAACTATAAATGGACGAGTCTGGCTTTCAAAACTCCTACACAAAATCTTTTACTTTGCTTGTTATATACTACTGTGTGAAAATTGATGAAGAGCAGCGAAAGTGCTTCTACATCCATGCATGTTTCTACTGCCTGAGCACTGACTTTTCTTATCACCTGTGAGGATGCAGCCAAGGAAGCTAGTTTAGTGAAGAAATCATCAGGAAGACATTGTTTGATCTCTAAGGTTGTAAGGCAGGGTAGAGAGCAGAGAAACTTGGCTAGCTGCTTGGATGCTGACTGAATTTGGACTGACAAGTGATAACTCCGATTGAAATCCAGGTTGACTGTTTGGATCTGTAGGGATAGTACATGTAAATCAATTGGCATCAGTCATGTTCATGCAGCATACGAAATATCACATGTATGCATCACTGATAATACATACAATCTTCAGTGGATAAACAACACAAGATAGCCGTAAAGGTGAAGAAGACAAAACTACAGAGAGGGAATTATAAGCTCTCATGACTTTTATATGTTTCACTTTATTTCCATACCTAGATTAGCTAAAGTGTGGTAGGCATCCCCAGATATTTGTTTAAGGGGGAAGGTTGTGAATTGATAGAATTGAGATTTTACAAATGAATGGCATATGCATCGATCATGAAGCATAACATTGAGAAAATAGTGGAAACCATTATGATAACCTGTACTCTCACATTAAGCATTCATTTAATCGCAGCAGAAGATCCAGAATTTTGAAGGGGGGAGGGAGGGGGCGGAAAAAAATATCTGGTGAGCAAGAGGATAGGTGAGAAAAAATAGTAATGGGGCAGTAGCATATTGTATTGGAGAAAATTAAGAACCTTTACGAAGCTACATGTATAAATTCATCAATCATATTGGAGAAAGCATGGATTTTACAAACTGTGTCATTATCAGTGTACATGTATCCCCTGGCACTGAAAATGTGATTGTACCAAAACATCGTTCAAAACTACATGAGCACAAAAATATGACAACTACTAAAAATTACTTTAAAACAGATATATAACTTGGAAAAAGAATTCAATAGTCGTCCAGGAAATGCCACAGAAATGGTGATTTTCGAGGAGTTACTGGGTATATTTTATCGAAAGGGGCGTGCTGCACATATATAATCACTATGCTTGAATCCATTGTTGTACTGCTTTTTACCGTAGAGGGCAGGAGAGTGGATTGTAGACTTGTTATCAAAATAAACAATATATAATAATAACAATCATAATACATATGATTTATAAGGCGCCAAATCCACTTGATAGTCAAATGCTCAAGACGCAGCTTGTGCAAAAGATGAAATACATACATGACACATTTATACAAAGTGCGATAGGAAAGGTACAGACATGAAAGGTTATGGTAATCAATTATAAGCTAAATTAAACAGATATTTCTTAAGATTGTTTTTTAACACTTCAGCAGAACTGCAATTCTTAATCCATTGAGGGAGAGTATTCCATAATGAAGGTCCAGCATGAGCGAAGGTTCGCTCCCCCCTACTTTGTTTTAACCCTAGGAGTAACAAGTAAGCCAGAGTTTTGAGAACGTAGCTGTCTAGAAGGAAAATAATGCTCAATCAAGCGGATGTTATACTGCGGAGCAGAGCCATGTATATAGTGAAATAATAGCAAAATAATCTTGAAAACAACACGTTTTTCTACGGGCAACCAATGGAGTGATTTGAGGACTGGTGTGATGTGGCTGTACTTGTTGGACAGGGTCACAACACGAGCAGCAGCATTCTGTAATCTTTGTAATTTTGCGAGTAGGTTGTGAGGCGAACTAAACAAAAGGCCATTACCAAAATCCAAGCGAGAAGAAATTAAAGCATGAGTAATTTTCTCAGTGGCACTACGGTTAAGATATTTACGAATAAAACCCAAATTGCGTAACTGATAACGTACTGATTTTGAGACATAATGAATTTGTGAAGACATTGTCATGTTTGAGTCGAGAAATACACCAAGGTTGCGACATACATTAGATAGGGTAATTTCATGTCCAGCAAGAGTAATTGAAGTGATGGAAATCTTCTCTAACCAGGAAGCTGTAATGAATGGAGATCCCGTCCAAGAGGCCCCTTTGAAGCCATCCGTGGCACCGCGCGTCTTTTGTTTCCCCTGCCGTAATCCCCTTAATCCCTCTCCGAGACCATACAGCTCCCTAGTGGCTCTAAGTCCTCACGTTCCACCCACAGCCCAGCCCAGCGAGCAAGGCGGCTTTTGCTTTGCCGGCCTGTACTCTGGGTGAATAGTGGTGATAACTTGACAACTGCTAGCCCTAAATCAATAAATGCGCAAACATATAACACAATTTCATTTAGTTCTTTAGGAAGATAAACCTTTGGACTACCTTCTTAGCTATGTACAAATTTCGGAAATTTTCGGAAAATGTCAATAATTAGATGAGAAAATCATGATGATGAAAACCTTTCATTCGCTCTAACTCATGATTTCCTTGGTCGATTTCGCTAGTTGAAATGGCTATGTCTTCAGTAGAGCTATCCGAGAACGGAAAACGCATTTGATGACTAATAGAAAGTTGCGTTGGTCATATGTTGTGAATTCTGCATTTTATATGTTATAGCTAAATACATCTTCACTGAACATGACTTAATTTTTCGGTGCCTCGCATGGCTTCAAAGCTCGATGCTTGCATATTTTTGCAAAAGAGTGAATAGAGAACTTAGGGAAGCAGATGGCGTTGCGTAACATTTCGTACTATTTGGAATGCCAGAGAGGGACTGTGCATTGATATGGACAGCTGTTGATGGTAATGATGGCTGGAGAGGGTTACATTTCTTTTTGTTAAGCCAGGTTAATCTTGAATATTTTTCCCTCGGAAAATTCTTTCGAGACGGTATCTCCATTCATTACAGCTTCCTGCTGTAATTAATGGAGATCCCGTCCAAGAGGCCCCTTTGAAGTCATCCGTGGCACCGCGCGTCTTTTGTTTCCCCTACCGTAATCCCCTTAATCTCCCTCCGAAACCGTGCAGCTCCCTAGTAGCCCTAGGTCCTCCCTTTCAAAACACAGCCCAGCGAGCACGGCGGCTTTTGCTTTGCCGGCCCGTACTTGGGATGAATAGTGGTGATAACTTGACAACTTCTAGCCCTAAATCAATAAATGCGCAAACATATAACACAACTTCATTTAGTTCTTTAGGAAGATAAACCTTTGAACTACCTTCTTAGCTATGTACAAATTTCGGAAATTTTCGGAAAATGTCAATAATTAGATGAGAAAATCATGATGATGAAAACCTGTCATTCGCTCTAACTCATTATTTCCTTGGTCGATTTCGCTGGTTGAAATGGCCATGTCTTCTGTAGAGCTACCCGAGAACGGAAAAGGCATTTGATGACTAATAGAGATTCCATGACATTTGCTCCGGCGACAATTGCTCCGCTGTAAATTTCATACACTAATCGAATGGCTAACTTCAACCCTGGATTCAACACTATACCCTACCCTAAACCTAACCCTAAACCTAACATAAAACCTTATTGAAACCCTAACCCTAACCCTACATCTTAGACGAAATAAAGCCCGGAGCAATTGTCGCAGGAGCAAATGTCGTGTCACCCTAATAGAAAGTTGCATTGGCCATATGTTGTGAATTCTGTATTTTATATGTTATAGCTAAATACATCTTCACTGAACATGACTTAATTTGTCGGTGCCACGCATGGCTTCAAAGCTCGATGCTTGCATATTTTTGCAAAAGAGTAAATAGAGAACTTAGGGAAGTAGATGGCGTTACGTAACATTTCGTACTATTTGGAATGCCAGAGAGGGACTGTGCATTGATATGGACAGCTGTTGATGGTAATGATGGCTGGAGAGGGTTACATTTCTTTTTGTTAAGCCAGGTTAATCTTGAATATTTTTCCCTCGGGAAATTCTTTCGAGACGTATCTCCATTCATTACAGCTTCCTGGATACATTAACAAGGAGGGTTTCTACACTGTGGTGGGGACGGTATGCAGATTGAAATGGGTCAAGGAGGTCATTATCGAGACAGTAATCATTTAATCTAGAGAACACCACCCTCTCAAGTATTTTAAACAAAAACGGGAGATTAGAAACTGGACGATAATTACTTAGTAATTCAGAATCAAGATTGGGTTTCTTCAGTAAAGGAAGAATGTGTGCCGTTTTAAGGACAGAAGGTACGCATGCCTGAACGATACTTAAGTTGACAATCTGTGAGATAACAGAGGCAAATGAAGAGGAGCAATCCTTAATGAGAACAGTATAGACAGGGTCTAGTTTACACGACTTAGCTGGCAATCTATGAAGCAGTGATTGTATCTCATCGGAGGTGGTAGGTTGAATCGTCTCGAGGGATGCTGACGTGACAGGATCGGGTGGGGTTAAGTCAGGAGTGAGACTGTCCTGAATCTTCTGAACCTTGGATCGGAAAAACTGAATAAATATTTGGGCCAGTTCTTTACTATCAGCATGTCTTGGAAGTGGAGAGTTCTGTTTCCGATTCAAGAGACGATTGGCCGTAGAGAAGAGTTTCTTAGAGTCATGTCCACATTTATCGATTAGCCCAACAAAGTACGAACGTTTGGCTCGTTCGACGAGAGAGTTCGTGAAATCTCGTTGCGCACGGAACATCTCTTTGTCAATGTGAAGCTTGCCGTTAGATCGCCATCTCCGCTCAAACTGCCTACGTTTACGTTTCTCAGTAGTAATCTCACCGTTGTACCAGGGATTGTCCTGACGGTCTCTAACCTTGCGGATCTTGGCAGGAGCGTGAATATCAAGGAGCGAAGAAAGAATGGTGTTGTAGCGACTAGTAGCTGTGTTGACACTCTCTGACGTTAAGGGCATAATGTCGCTCTCAGCAACATCCTTCGCGAAGGCTATCCTGTCTAAGTCTTTAATATTACGGGAAGCAAATGTTCTGTCGCTGCGTGCAGGCTGAGTGAAGCGAAGTACACAAGTGATAGCAGCATGATCTGATATACCTTGAACGATGCTTGGCTTCGAAATTGACAAGTTGTCTGAATTGCGTACCAGAATGACGTCCAGAATGTGACCTTTGTCGTGAGTCGGAGATGTATCCATCTGGGATAGGCCATGACAGTTAATAAGGTCCACAAACCTGAGTGTATGCTGGGATGAAGTGTTATCTAGATGGATGTTTAGATCTCCGGTGATCAAAAGTGGGTATGGTTTGCACAACCTCTCATCAAGAAGCGCAGAGAAGTCGATAAGAAACTGAGTGAAAAACTGGTATCCTGGTGGTCTGTATATGACTATATGTTGAGCTGTGTAGAGCCGCCAGATACAGTTCCAGACATTGATTCAAAGGTTTCGAATTTGCCTGTTGGATTAATATCGACGTGGAGACTGTCCCTGTAGAGAAAGCCGACCCCGCCGCCACGTTTAGCAGCTCTGGGATGGTGCTTGAACAGATAACCACGAGGGCAAAGATCAGCAATCACTGCATCGTCAGATGCAGTGAGCCAAGTTTCACAAACACATGTAAAATATAAACTATGGTCAATAATAAATTCCTCTAATAAGGTAGATTTATTACGAACAGAACGGCAATTCAACATACCAAGTTTGAGGTTGTTATTAAAACGATCACGGCCCCCCTTCATACCTCGATGTGTTTTCCGCCCTTTGTCATGTCTGTTAATACCTAAAGATATAATCATATTACATAATTCCTCATTTTGTTCACGCCACAGTAGCGATAATGAACGTGAATTAAAAGAGTGAAGTGTTTTACTGTCATACTTGTATGATATAGAATACCTCGTACTGTTATCGTTATCCGAGGAGGCCGAGTTATGTGTGACAGGGCCTGGGTTCGGATTCACATCGCCAGATAACAATATCAAAATCTGAAAAGTGGATACACTGTTAGCGTATAACTGTACTGGAGCACAAACATGTTTTCCTTTCAATTTCAACTTCAACGGATATGCATCAGGTCTAGCTTCTAAATACATGTAGCGGGCCCATGCATTCCGATACATTCCGATAAAAATGTACCTATACTTCTCTGGATAACTATTGTTTTCTTTGTTGAAGTTATGTATGGTAATTTGGAGTAGGCGTTGTCTTTCCAATTGTGCTCTCGTAGTTTTGAATGATTCCTTGGTCAGATCGCGTATATTTGTATGAGTTTGTTCCGGCATGCATTACAGCTACGGTGATGGGTATATTTTATCGAAAGGGGCGTGCTGCACATATATAATCACTATGCTTGAATCCATTGTTGTACTGCTTTTTACCGTAGAGGGCAGGAGAGTGGATTGTAGACTTGTTATCAAAATAAACAATATATAATAATAACAATCATAATACATATGATTTATAAGGCGCCAAATCCACTTGATAGTCAAATGCTCAAGACGCAGCTTGTGCAAAAGATGAAATACATACATGACACATTTATACAAAGTGCGATAGGAAAGGTACAGACATGAAAGGTTATGGTAATCAATTATAAGCTAAATTAAACAGATATTTCTTAAGATTGTTTTTTAACACTTCAGCAGAACTGCAATTCTTAATCCATTGAGGGAGAGTATTCCATAATGAAGGTCCAGCATGAGCGAAGGTTCGCTCCCCCCTACTTTGTTTTAACCCTAGGAGTAACAAGTAAGCCAGAGTTTTGAGAACGTAGCTGTCTAGAAGGAAAATAATGCTCAATCAAGCGGATGTTATACTGCGGAGCAGAGCCATGTATATAGTGAAATAATAGCAAAATAATCTTGAAAACAACACGTTTTTCTACGGGCAACCAATGGAGTGATTTGAGGACTGGTGTGATGTGGCTGTACTTGTTGGACAGGGTCACAACACGAGCAGCAGCATTCTGTAATCTTTGTAATTTTGCGAGTAGGTTGTGAGGCGAACTAAACAAAAGGCCATTACCAAAATCCAAGCGAGAAGAAATTAAAGCATGAGTAATTTTCTCAGTGGCACTACGGTTAAGATATTTACGAATAAAACCCAAATTGCGTAACTGATAACGTACTGATTTTGAGACATAATGAATTTGTGAAGACATTGTCATGTTTGAGTCGAGAAATACACCAAGGTTGCGACATACATTAGATAGGGTAATTTCATGTCCAGCAAGAGTAATTGAAGTGATGGAAATCTTCTCTAACCAGGAAGCTGTAATGAATGGAGATCCCGTCCAAGAGGCCCCTTTGAAGCCATCCGTGGCACCGCGCGTCTTTTGTTTCCCCTGCCGTAATCCCCTTAATCCCTCTCCGAGACCATACAGCTCCCTAGTGGCTCTAAGTCCTCACGTTCCACCCACAGCCCAGCCCAGCGAGCAAGGCGGCTTTTGCTTTGCCGGCCTGTACTCTGGGTGAATAGTGGTGATAACTTGACAACTGCTAGCCCTAAATCAATAAATGCGCAAACATATAACACAATTTCATTTAGTTCTTTAGGAAGATAAACCTTTGGACTACCTTCTTAGCTATGTACAAATTTCGGAAATTTTCGGAAAATGTCAATAATTAGATGAGAAAATCATGATGATGAAAACCTTTCATTCGCTCTAACTCATGATTTCCTTGGTCGATTTCGCTAGTTGAAATGGCTATGTCTTCAGTAGAGCTATCCGAGAACGGAAAACGCATTTGATGACTAATAGAAAGTTGCGTTGGTCATATGTTGTGAATTCTGCATTTTATATGTTATAGCTAAATACATCTTCACTGAACATGACTTAATTTTTCGGTGCCTCGCATGGCTTCAAAGCTCGATGCTTGCATATTTTTGCAAAAGAGTGAATAGAGAACTTAGGGAAGCAGATGGCGTTGCGTAACATTTCGTACTATTTGGAATGCCAGAGAGGGACTGTGCATTGATATGGACAGCTGTTGATGGTAATGATGGCTGGAGAGGGTTACATTTCTTTTTGTTAAGCCAGGTTAATCTTGAATATTTTTCCCTCGGAAAATTCTTTCGAGACGGTATCTCCATTCATTACAGCTTCCTGCTGTAATTAATGGAGATCCCGTCCAAGAGGCCCCTTTGAAGTCATCCGTGGCACCGCGCGTCTTTTGTTTCCCCTACCGTAATCCCCTTAATCTCCCTCCGAAACCGTGCAGCTCCCTAGTAGCCCTAGGTCCTCCCTTTCAAAACACAGCCCAGCGAGCACGGCGGCTTTTGCTTTGCCAGCCCGTACTTGGGATGAATAGTGGTGATAACTTGACAACTTCTAGCCCTAAATCAATAAATGCGCAAACATATAACACAACTTCATTTAGTTCTTTAGGAAGATAAACCTTTGAACTACCTTCTTAGCTATGTACAAATTTCGGAAATTTTCGGAAAATGTCAATAATTAGATGAGAAAATCATGATGATGAAAACCTGTCATTCGCTCTAACTCATTATTTCCTTGGTCGATTTCGCTGGTTGAAATGGCCATGTCTTCTGTAGAGCTACCCGAGAACGGAAAAGGCATTTGATGACTAATAGAGATTCCATGACATTTGCTCCGGCGACAATTGCTCCGCTGTAAATTTCATACACTAATCGAATGGCTAACTTCAACCCTGGATTCAACACTATACCCTACCCTAAACCTAACCCTAAACCTAACATAAAACCTTATTGAAACCCTAACCCTAACCCTACATCTTAGACGAAATAAAGCCCGGAGCAATTGTCGCAGGAGCAAATGTCGTGTCACCCTAATAGAAAGTTGCATTGGCCATATGTTGTGAATTCTGTATTTTATATGTTATAGCTAAATACATCTTCACTGAACATGACTTAATTTGTCGGTGCCACGCATGGCTTCAAAGCTCGATGCTTGCATATTTTTGCAAAAGAGT
This sequence comes from Strongylocentrotus droebachiensis, assembly GCA_035222895.1. Classification (NCBI taxonomy): domain Eukaryota; kingdom Metazoa; phylum Echinodermata; class Echinoidea; order Camarodonta; family Strongylocentrotidae; genus Strongylocentrotus; species Strongylocentrotus droebachiensis. Next base: position 217,744 of record JAVYIG010001387.1, on the reverse strand, counting down.
AAATAGAGAACTTAGGGAAGTAGATGGCGTTGCGTAACATTTCGTACTATTTGGAATGCCAGAGAGGGACTGTGCATTGATATGGACAGCTGTTGATGGTAATGATGGCTGGAGAGGGTTACATTTCTTTTTGTTAAGCCAGGTTAATCTTGAATATTTTTCCCTCGGGAAATTCTTTCGAGACGTATCTCCATTCATTACAGCTTCCTGGATACATTAACAAGGAGGGTTTCTACACTGTGGTGGGGACGGTATGCAGATTGAAATGGGTCAAGGAGGTCATTATCGAGACAGTAATCATTTAATCTAGAGAACACCACCCTCTCAAGTATTTTAAACAAAAACGGGAGATTAGAAACTGGACGATAATTACTTAGTAATTCAGAATCAAGATTGGGTTTCTTCAGTAAAGGAAGAATGTGTGCCGTTTTAAGGACAGAAGGTACGCATGCCTGAACGATACTTAAGTTGACAATCTGTGAGATAACAGAGGCAAATGAAGAGGAGCAATCCTTAATGAGAACAGTATAGACAGGGTCTAGTTTACACGACTTAGCTGGCAATCTATGAAGCAGTGATTGTATCTCATCGGAGGTGGTAGGTTGAATCGTCTCGAGGGATGCTGACGTGACAGGATCGGGTGGGGTTAAGTCAGGAGTGAGACTGTCCTGAATCTTCTGAACCTTGGATCGGAAAAACTGAATAAATATTTGGGCCAGTTCTTTACTATCAGCATGTCTTGGAAGTGGAGAGTTCTGTTTCCGATTCAAGAGACGATTGGCCGTAGAGAAGAGTTTCTTAGAGTCATGTCCACATTTATCGATTAGCCCAACAAAGTACGAACGTTTGGCTCGTTCGACGAGAGAGTTCGTGAAATCTCGTTGCGCACGGAACATCTCTTTGTCAATGTGAAGCTTGCCGTTAGATCGCCATCTCCGCTCAAACTGCCTACGTTTACGTTTCTCAGTAGTAATCTCACCGTTGTACCAGGGATTGTCCTGACGGTCTCTAACCTTGCGGATCTTGGCAGGAGCGTGAATATCAAGGAGCGAAGAAAGAATGGTGTTGTAGCGACTAGTAGCTGTGTTGACACTCTCTGACGTTAAGGGCATAATGTCGCTCTCAGCAACATCCTTCGCGAAGGCTATCCTGTCTAAGTCTTTAATATTACGGGAAGCAAATGTTCTGTCGCTGCGTGCAGGCTGAGTGAAGCGAAGTACACACGTGATAGCAGCATGATCTGATATACCTTGAACGATGCTTGGCTTCGAAATTGACAAGTTGTCTGAATTGCGTACCAGAATGACGTCCAGAATGTGACCTTTGTCGTGAGTCGGAGATGTATCCATCTGGGATAGGCCATGACAGTTAATAAGGTCCACAAACCTGAGTGTATGCTGGGATGAAGTGTTATCTAGATGGATGTTTAGATCTCCGGTGATCAAAAGTGGGTATGGTTTGCACAACCTCTCATCAAGAAGCGCAGAGAAGTCGATAAGAAACTGAGTGAAAAACTGGTATCCTGGTGGTCTGTATATGACTATATGTTGAGCTGTGTAGAGCCGCCAGATACAGTTCCAGACATTGATTCAAAGGTTTCGAATTTGCCTGTTGGATTAATATCGACGTGGAGACTGTCCCTGTAGAGAAAGCCGACCCCGCCGCCACGTTTAGCAGCTCTGGGATGGTGCTTGAACAGATAACCACGAGGGCAAAGATCAGCAATCACTGCATCGTCAGATGCAGTGAGCCAAGTTTCACAAACACATGTAAAATATAAACTATGGTCAATAATAAATTCCTCTAATAAGGTAGATTTATTACGAACAGAACGGCAATTCAACATACCAAGTTTGAGGTTGTTATTAAAACGATCACGGCCCCCCTTCATACCTCGATGTGTTTTCCGCCCTTTGTCATGTCTGTTAATACCTAAAGATATAATCATATTACATAATTCCTCATTTTGTTCACGCCACAGTAGCGATAATGAACGTGAATTAAAAGAGTGAAGTGTTTTACTGTCATACTTGTATGATATAGAATACCTCGTACTGTTATCGTTATCCGAGGAGGCCGAGTTATGTGTGACAGGGCCTGGGTTCGGATTCACATCGCCAGATAACAATATCAAAATCTGAAAAGTGGATACACTGTTAGCGTATAACTGTACTGGAGCACAAACATGTTTTCCTTTCAATTTCAACTTCAACGGATATGCATCAGGTCTAGCTTCTAAATACATGTAGCGGGCCCATGCATTCCGATACATTCCGATAAAAATGTACCTATACTTCTCTGGATAACTATTGTTTTCTTTGTTGAAGTTATGTATGGTAATTTGGAGTAGGCGTTGTCTTTCCAATTGTGCTCTCGTAGTTTTGAATGATTCCTTGGTCAGATCGCGTATATTTGTATGAGTTTGTTCCGGCATGCATTACAGCTACGGTGATGGAGTGTAGTACACATTACTTCCGTGGCTTTCAGAGGCATGATAATGGTACAAAACATTACCAAAAATGGATTAGAAACAACTTCATATGAGATGCATGTATATTTAAAGGTATTTTGCTTCTATAATTAGTCAAATTTAAGCAATAGGAACAACAACAACGGGACTAAATCTAGCACTTTTTAGACGGTGACTTTTTAATCTATCAGTTTTAAATTTGAGCGGGTTCCCGAATTAAAAATATACCTCAAATTCCCAGCCCTAGCCCGGGTAAAAGTAGCCAGAAAGTTGATGACATTTACATGTATATGTAGGCCTACTTCTTACCTGGAATCTCAGAACAAAGAAAAGAATAAAATGTCAACAAATAATTCACATCTCAGTTTTGCATTGCATTTGTCATTTCATTGAGGAAATGATGCAGTTATTGGAACAGTACGTAGAACAGTGTCTAGGGGAAAGTTAATTTCAAATCTTTCATATGAAACTAGAAATTCATCAAATTAGTGAAAGCATTATAGATTTACAAATGTCAGCGTTATTAGTTAGTGTAAGACACACTACTGAATACATATTGGATTCAATCAAGATAATGCTTCACTTGTACTACACTAGTACTAGCCCATCTACTGTTTTTTGTCTTCACCTAATTTGTAAAATAACAATTTTACACTCTTTGTAGAAATCATCATGAAAGGAACATGAGTGAATCTCCAGGTGTGTCAGATGAGACAGGAGACTGAGAAACTTCCCCAGACAGTAGGATGATGATTGGTTGTTACATAGGTACAGGTAACTAATGATAAACTTCTGAATCTGTGGAAATTCAAATGAATGTCATACATAAAATCGTATAGCATGAAATGGGGGAAATTTTAGCATTCACTAAAGCATTCACATACTCACAGCAGATGATCCAGAATTTTGCAGTTTGGAAGAAGGGTGGGGGGGGGGGGGTGTCAAAAAGAAATTTGATATGGAAAATGGACTAATTATTTTGTTGATTAGTTATAATTTCCATATAAACTGTATGTACATATAAACCTACATAATGAACACAGAAAAATATAAAAATCGGCTATAAAATATATGGCTGGATAATTGCTCTATTCTGGAGACTGAGTAAATTCTCCACACAGCAGGTTGCTGATTTGTCATCCTGTATTTCTAGAAGGAGACTTTCTTTTTTCCATTTTTTGGTTGAGATATAATAAAGCGTAACTCTTCCAGACAACAGGATGCTGATTGGTCATCATTTAAATAAAGCCTTACTTTCCCCCCTTCTGTTTGGTTAAGTTAATGTTAATTATTTCAAGTGTTCAGCTTTCGATGTATGAATATGTGGAAATACAATAAAATACGGTGTACACCGGCAAGTCATGCAGACGGAAATGTGAATAAAAGAAAGTGGAAACCCTTCAGTCTGTAACTGAGTGGTACCTCGTACACTTCTCCAAACAGACACAAACAAGTATTATGCATCTTGTGTTTTTCTTCAACTTAAACAAAAATACACTTTTACCTGAGATAAAGAAGCTTGATAAGCGATCTCTTTGTAGAAATCATCATGAAAGGAGCATTTGTCAAGCGTCAGGTCTGTCAGATGAGGCAGGAGACAGAGAAACTTCCCCAGACAGTAGGATGCTGATTGGTCATCTTGTAGGTACAAATAACTAATGATAAACTTCTGAATCTGTGGAAATTCAAATGAATGTCATACATAAAATGGTATAGCATGAAATGGGGACAATATTAGCATTAATTAAAGCATTCACATACTCACAGCAGAATTCTGCAGTTTGGGAGATGGGTTGGGGGGGGGGGAGGGTAAAAAAACAATGTGATAAGGAAAATGGACTAATTATTTTGTTGATTAGTTTTAATTTCCATATAAAATGTATGAACATATTAACCCACATAATGAACACAGAAAAATATAAAAATTGGCTATAAAATATATGGCTGGATTAATGAAACGTCAAAGCTTCTGTGCTTTGCTCGGGAGGGGGGGGGGGGGGGGGGGTCCTGAATTCAGACAACGATTAAGAGTCGAGAACGGTACAACGAATCGTCTTCTTTTTTGAATAATTAAATGAAACGTCAGAGCTTCCGCGCTACGGGGGGGGGGTGGAAAAAATCTGATGAGCAAAACGCTCACTAATCGGTTGGTGGGTTTTATTTTCAAAAAAAGACATATACCCACATGATGAAAAGATACATAACAATCAGTGCTCTATTCCGAAAACAAAGTACATCATCCAGACAGCAGGATACTGATTGGTCATCGTGTATTATAAAGAGAGAAAGTCTCTCGTTTTTTCCCCCTATTTTTTTAGAGTTGTAATATTCATCTTTCACCTTTTGAATCTGTGAAAATATAATCGAGATTACGGCGTATGCCAGCAAGTCATGAAGCAGGAAATTTGAATAAAAGATAGAAACCCTTCAGGCTGAACTCAGTGATACTTTGTACAAGCGCCCCCCCCCCCCCAAAAAAAAAAAAACAAACAAACAAACAAACAAACAAAACAAAACAAAACAACAACAACAACAACCCCAAAACAAAACAAAGAAAAAAGAATTACACATCGGCATGCCTGAGAAATGTAATGGTAATTTGGGTTAGTTTTATGGATCACACGCACACCATATGAATACTCTCATAGTTTGTGATTCATGGTTATTTATTACCATTTGTTTGATTGTTTTCTTTCAACTGAGTGCTACAAAGGTGTTGTGTTCAAGAGCATGCATCCAGTGGATTATGGCCCTAGTATCCTATCAGATCATATGGAGAAAAAATTGTAATTGATGATGGTGATCGCTGTACTTGTAGATTTAGAACCATTCAATGTATGTATGCTTGTGTATAGACATGCTTCCCCCCTTTCCCTTCATACACAAAAACATGCCCGTTTGATTACCATATAATTTTCTGGATAAAATTGATGTCGTGATAATTAAAAAGTTTATAAAGAGTTGGTATCAATCGCAACTATGTACATACAAGATAGGAGACTGCAAACTTGCGATTGATTGGAGGAATTGCGATTGATTCGGATAAGACGAGGCCCTGGCCTTTACTCTAGTAGTCAGAGTCTGTCATTTTTCTTTCCCTTTTATAATTTAAAAACAAAATACAGAGGCCAGCATGAAAGAACATTAAAGAAACGTTGGATAACAATGAACAAAAAGGTATAATGTCTAGGATTATCCAAACAAATCTGGTTTGACTTGAAGGCTCTCCTCTTTATCACCTACTGTATACATAACAGAATTAATATTTCTGTTAAAGGACATCTAATTATAATTATTAAGAGAGCACAGAGAAAGAGTGATAAATTGAGAGAACTGTCGGAAGGATATTGGAGAAGAAAGTGAACAAAAAATGAAACTTTTATTGATAAGGAAGAGATGAAGACTGAGAAGGAAAGAGAAGGGGGTGGGGGGTGGGGTGAAAATGTGAGAAAGCTGATTCTCTGCTTCACTAACCTTTGAATCCACCTCTCTGCCATGAAGGTCTGGAAAACATTTTTCCTCTGCAATCTCTACACCTTCCTCATGCAGTTCTAAGTGATGGACACACGTTCGATGGCAAAGTGCATCTATCATATCTATCGTTAATGGTTCATTAGTATCGTCAAAATATAACGTCCTTTGTGCAGACTTGACAAAAGACTTAACTCCGTTTCGTTGACAATCAGCCATGCATGAAGACACTCGTCTACGGCTGATTGTCAACGAAACGGAGTTAAGTCTTTTGTTAATTTCGTTTATTGATACGGCAGGCAGCCAGTGAAAACGATCTCGTTTAATAAAATTATGGAAATACAAGCACTACTTTAAACAAACAGAACTTTGTCATTCCTGGCTCATTTTTCCTGATTGAGGTGTCATATCAAAGGGCAGAAACTCATCTTTCTAGAAATGTGAGTTTTTCTTCGAAATTCAGATACCGCCCGCCAAATGTCTTTTTGGTTTCCTTCCTTCAAATTGCTTTTAATCACTCATGCGTGAAATATGCATCACGTGAGTAGCATCAACTGAAAGAGGAGACTCTAAGCTTTCCAAATATGTATCATTCATTAATTTTGGTTATGATTAAGTTATGATAGAACATCGATACTTCTCGGTTTCGTTTTTTCTGGGACGCACTGTATACTGAATAACCAGTGGTTATGACATATACCCTTGCACCAACATAGATTATGGACCCACTTTTCATTTAATCTATGATTTGAATGTCATTCTGTTCTCGTTTCCTTTCACATACATTTATGAAAGAAATTATTACAACATTGGATAAGTTTTATTGTTGAGATGGAGGTTTGTACGCCGGCTATACACTTTTCTAGATACACATACTTTAAAGGTACTATGTCCCATTTGCAGGCCCAAAAAATGAAAAGGTTAAATTCCAACGGCATTTGAAAAATAATACTTATTTAGATTTCCCTAAAACAAAGGGGGGCTTGAAAATGTCTTTAAATGGGAAAATAACGATTATTAGTTGTCGAATTGACTTAAGAGCTATAGAGCCAGTAAGTAATAGTCTGATTTTCAGACCAGTGTACCGAATGGTTGTATGTTTTATGCTGCGCAAAGATTTAATCAGTTTAATTTTGGCCATTACAAGAAGTGGGTTATTGATGTTGACAAATGTTCATGTACCCTTTACAGCTCATTTTATGTATGTTATTACCATAGAAGAAAAAAAGTCAGTCAGTCACTCAATAGTGTCTGACAGTGAAGTCTAGCAAGTAAACGGTTTCCTTGCATAATTTGAATATTAGGACACTGCTAACGTTTACATTTCACAGAGAGGACATACATGACATATTCATAATTCCTGCAAAGTGACTACAGGATTTGATGTTGGCTGCAAAAGGGACATAGTAACTTTAATAGGTAATTGTCATACATTAAATAATATACAAATATTGCCTGCTTTGAGCGACATGGTTATTACTATTGCACAATGTGATCTAGTCTAGAATCTGGCCAATTCTTGTTAGTAATTATAAGTCTTTATATACCTCTCTTTAGAAATCTAGCCATCTGATTGGTCGAAATTGCAGTCGTGATTTTACCCGTTCTCCTCATATCATATCAGTCAATAGTCTTTTGAAAAGTGCCCTCATAGCCGCCTATCAGTCAATAGTCTTATGAAAAGTGCCCTCATACCCGCCTACCGGTCAATAGTCTTTTTACAGATGCCCGTTGCCCTATGTGACAGGCCGCATAAATCCATAAGCTCAGATCCCCATTGGTTTACGTGTCAAAATTTTCTTTGTGCGAGCGCGGACACCATACAGTGCCTTTTCGTCTGCAATTCCAAAATGATTGAAACTTTCAGTCATTTTTCCAGCAAAGATAAACACACAGTTTCTCAGATTGTCTGTGATGTTTTAACCAATATTTACTCAATAACAGGATAAGGTAAGAATTCTTAATAGATTTTTGTTTCAATTCGGCATATAAAGGACATATTGACTGCTTTAATAGTCAAGGTCTGGCTGTTTTATAGGCTCTCGGGAACTTGCACATCGCCCACCCAGGCACGCCGAGGGGTCATGGCAAGATGTGCGCACGTTCCCTTGAAACTAGCCAGTCCTCTCAAAGCAGTTGATATATCTCTATAATATTCCCTACAATTGCTTCAAGCCGCCAAAGATGCTGATTTTTTTGAAAGATCACGCCATCTGGATCACACCATTTAAGGATCATGCCATTCGGCTGGCAGTGAGTAAGTAGGAGGTCGCATACTCGCATTGTGTTAGTGTGGTGGAGATCAAAATTAAATCGGCAAGATTCTGGAAAAAGGTGATCTCGAAAATATATGGTGCCTAAGACGAGGTCAAGTAGGCAAAGTGCAGTCAAGAGATGACAGAGGAGCAATGTATTTTAAGAATGAACCCCCCCCCCCCAAAAAAAAAAAAAAGGTATTGGTTCATGTACCGTATCCCTCGTTTCAATTCTCAAAAAGGGATACATGTATTTTAACAAAATAGGCATGTCAAAATGTATTTATCCGTAGGCAAATTAACATGCATTTCTTACTGCGCATATTCATTGTTGTATGCACAAGTAGAACTATACCCGGTCAATATTTTTCTGTATAATGCCCAGCAGTCGGTAATGCATATGGAAAAGTGGTGTCTTTTGGCGAGTCTCGAACGCATGCTTGCGCGCATGTATTATAACCAATGGGCACAGGCTTAAACAAACGTTCTTTTGTCAAAGATATTGGTGTAACTATGCAATGCTGCAAAATACAAGGGTGGCACGAACGGTATTCTATTGTCTATATTTTTTTCTTGTATTTCCCAGAATATGAGAAAAATAATTTTAAGTATTTGCGTCGGAATAGGCCTCGAAAGAAAGATTTTCAAGTGAATTTTGACACCAACCCTTCCATTCCAATGCACGTACTTGCACAATCCGAAGCAGGAAACATACTCGATAACCCCGTGTTCGAGACTCTGTATCCCAGCAACGGATTGCCCTACGCATACAGCGTTTTCACTTTCCAGTGCGGAATTTATCCCTCTCTGTCATATATCAAAATCAAGCTGAATGGTCCAGAAAATTCGTCAGAATCCTTGAAAAAGTAAGAAGATTAATCTTTTTCATCCAATCACATTTGGCGACACTCCGAGCTCATTAGCATGGAGAGTTATGACGTCATATCATGCCATGACTCGCCTTTGCGTGGCTGTGTGTGTAGGGTCATGAGTTATACATGAGACGTACCTGTGCGCGCTGAGCAAAGAAAGACACGCACAGATCCACTTAAGTGGAATTTCGGCCTGAAAATATCCCATATGATTTCATGCCTGCAATTTTGACCAATCAGAGGCTTATAATCTTTTCATGCGTGTATATATATAAAACTATAACAAACCATTCCATGCTGTTCCATGATGAATAAATAACCAGAAGTTGTGTGAGCAGGCATGTCTTTATCGATGGTTAGTATTCTCTTGTCTGCAAATATCTGTTGTCCTACTGCTTTCGCCGTGTCTTTGTTATACGCTTCAAAAGTGACATCTACAAGAAAATTTCTTCTTGGTTGTTCGTTTGATCCAGAACGATGAAGAGGACTTCTACCACTGTGTACATCATTTTGTTGTATGTTCTTGACAATATCAAGTCCAACCTCCTTTCCCAGGGCAGCGGTGAAATACAAGAGGTAGCGGAATTCTTGTGGGTTATCGCTCAGTACTTTGCCCATCGACCTACTGTACACTTCGCGATTTGTGTCATATAGCAAGGCAAGATAAATAGATGCAATATATTCTTGAAATAATTTGTGAGGAAAGAAGACATTAGTGGTTATAGGCTTTGAAGCAGTCAAACTTCTTTTCCATCTGGATACATTTTGATTTTCCCGACTTAGAACTCCGATTCTGCAACATGTCTCCATGGCTTCCTTACATGAGCTGAAGTCCTCCTCATTAAAAACCAATTTCTTGTTCAGGAGGCCGGAGAATGCAATCGATCCTATTCTTTGCAAACAAAGCTTGATATTTTCCATTTCCTTGTCCAGATGGGCTTCCTGTAACACTTTGGCATCCTTTGACACATAATGGTCTCCTAGAGACATGATCATTTGTTCAAATAATTGAGAAAATGTCTTCAGTCTGCGTATTGTTTCTCGTTTCTCACTGTCACAATGTTCCCATAAGATGCATAGCATTGCTACGTAAATTGGGAAGGGTGCCATGTTTTCCTTGATTACATCATTCACTTCAATAAACTGACTCAGTTCTGATCCTGCCTTTTCGTCCTTCACGAAGTACCTGCTGATGTATGTAGAGACATTTTCAGCACTAAATCCTTCTACTGCAATGAAAGCATACGACCTACTGAATGCTTTCTTGGACTTGATCTGATCCGCCCTCCACGGTCTTGTTGTCACCAGAACAATGCATTCCTTGAATTTCTCCAATCGTAGAATCTGAGAAATATCTGAGTTTTCCTTGGCAGAGAGGTCCTCATCATACTCATCTAGTCCATCAAGTACAATCAGAACCTTTGTAGGTTGAGACAATATATAATTATCGATCTGTTTAGGGTTTATAGCATTACTGTCAGAGAGATTGGTTTTCATAATATCACCAATTGTCTGACCCTTGACAACGTTGCGCAGGGGTATAACCAAAACCCAACTGAAGCGCTGAAACTCTGGAGATCCATTGACCCAATCCCATGCAATCTTAGAACAGAAGGTGGTTTTACCAACACCACCTTCACCTTCAACCAGAAGACGTTTAGGAAGCACCCCGTTAATTTTTGTAGTAAGAAGATCAGTGTAATCCAGTGGCGTTTTGGTTTTCCTTGTTCCCATTTCGTTCCTGAGCAGCGTTAAGTTCGTGTAAATTTGCTCGAATTCAAGGATGATATTGAAATCAAGCGGGTCAGGTGTGATTTTGCACAGTTGTTCGCGATAGAATGTCTTCAAGTCTTCCCCACACTGGAGAACCTGTGTCTCAGTCATGTTTGGTTGGGAAGTATCCAGTATTGGATCTGTACGGAGATTAAAAACATTTCATGGAAATTCAATAATACATCTATTTCAACAGATGTTACAAATAAGGACACAGATATTAAATGCCTAAAGCGTCTAAAAAGGCAACTGACATCTTTGGTTGATAAATTGTTTTGGTTACACGTACACACTGGGAATATACCAATATTAGGCCCGTTTACACATCCCTAACACCGATTTGAAAAATCATCGATTTTTCAGACTACTATATTATATTCGGTGAGTAGTGCGTATGCACCACTCCGTTGGGCCCTGCATGCGTTAGCACGAAAGCTAGGAGAGTCACGTGAGCAAAAAACAGTGTATTATCCAAGTTTGCATTCATCCTGCAAAAATCGTTGTAACGAACGGCAGGCGCTTTTTACTGAACCATACTCCAGAGGTAGATTTTCCAATTTTGATTTTTCGTCTAACTGGCGATCACCGGAATGTGAGAAAACTCGACGACTTTTGGTTGTATTGTAAACGCATCTTATGTCAAAATCAAGGTAACTAGAGAAATTAACCTAAACACTGAACTAATTGATTTTTTAGCTTCTGAAAAAAAAGTGATTACCCATCACAAAAACATAATAAGCAACGTTTCCCAAATTAGTGATAATTTTCCAGTATTCTCGCTACATGTATCGCCAATACCCCCCAAATGTCAGAATGTTACTTTCATGCCCCCATTACAAATGTACTATGGGATAGCTTGGTGACTTAGTGGCTTACGGTCTTATTTCATGCAGCCGATCCGGTCCCAAAGCACACGCACACATGCATAAACTCAACATATTATGACCAGAGACAAATTAACCTTTTCAACCATGTCTCTATTGTAACTGTAGTTATCAAGCTAGTCACACCTTCCCCCAAGTATTTCAACCAATTTTTAAACAGATTTTTGAACAGTCGATTGCTATCATTAGATTTCTATTTGCGGGACTTGATCATGTATACTCACACTGAGTTGGGGTGTCTTGTGTCGAGTATCCACCTATAAGTTAAAATGAGACAACTGTATCTAAATTGAATGCTCTTCAAAACAAATATGTAATTCAACATTGTCCTGTTGATCAATATTTACAGGAAATATGATCATATTATTGAATACAAATGAAGAGCTCTGAAGTTCAAATTTGACGAAGAGGGAGTACCTGTTTTCATAAAATTCCTATAGGCAATTAAAAAAAAAAATCTAATCTACTTCTTATCGTGACAGGCCTCCAAGTGCTCCAACAAATTTCTTAAACAAGCGTATTGTGCCCCCTCCTGTGATGCCTATGTAACTGTGTTTATAAAGTCATTCAAAAAAATATCTTGCTTTTATGCCCCACAAAATGTTTAGGCATGCAATTAAGTACATGTAACTGCTATTTTGTTGAATTCTCAAATAAAAGTTCATGCTTTTCCATACCTAACCAGTAACATTTTACAACGAACTGTTAGCATATTCCAAGGGGCACATATGCTCCCTCCCCCCCACCCCACACACACACACTCAATTTCTAATCTGGAAAAAAGTAACTGAATTTTTAAGTTAATTTTGGTACAAAACTATCACGAGGTTGATTTAAAAAAAAATCAAATTCTTGATGAACCTTATAAATCATGGACATTTTCGCAAAAGGTAACCCGCTGCTCGGCTGAACTTAGGAAGCAGTGGTGCTTATTATACAGTAGCTTATGAAGCCAAAATTCAACAATGAGGAGAAGATAAGAAGGAGTTGTAGTATCTTACAATAAGCATAATAGCTACATGACAGTGGAGACATATTGAATGCCATTGTGTTATGTAATGAAATCAATGTGAACTAGAAATGCAATCGTGTCACAACGATGTGCGTGCAATGACGCCGTGTTTCTACGTGTCGAACGAAAGAGCTTCTCTCGGACTATCCAGAGCAATTTGTACGAAGTCTTTAGCTTCTGTGATATTGGAGACAGGTAGGGCGAAAGAAAGGCCTCAATAGTGACCTTGATGGGATGGTAGTGACTATGCCTACGATGTTTGAAAGAAATTGGGATAGGGGAAAGAACCTAGGAAGGGCTCGCAAGCACTGCGTGCAAAAACAAATGGGATTAGTTGCATGTTCGTCATTGCAATCAAGATCGTTCTAGGGGTCAAAAGCGTGAACCCGATTTGCCCCATAGACAATGCGTGTAATGCATGTGCGGAAAACGTACAGGATCTGTATTATGACCGGAGTTAAATTGTTTTTTCTCTCTCTCTCTTTATGTCTCTTTATGGGCCGTATATGGTATCATTGGAAAGAGAATTTCATGGTTGTTATTGTAAACTACTCTCTTTATTTCTATGATAATCCAATCGAAACATGTGATGTAAAATAGATTTAAAGGACAAAATGGCGTCTTAAATGGCCCCCTTGACTAATTCAAAAAATCCGGTCACGAGGTGCCCTGCGTATTGCATCTCGGAATGTCATTGCAAATTTTCAAGGAAAACAAAGGATGTTTAGGGGGCGAAAAGTAGTCTGAAAAAATTGACGTCATGGCCGATAAGTGTTATAATCGGGCGGAATTCGTATAGTGACCCTTGTTCAAATGCGATTTACTCACAATTTTCTGTGTAAACATATACCATACTTGGTATCATTCGAAAGGGCACTTCATTGCGGTCAGTTTGACACTATTGTCATCTGCACGCAATGTACTGCACGCATTAAAGGCGCTATTACGTAATGCATAGCAAATTCATCATTTTTGGCGATAACTTTGCGCTGACGTTATTAAAATTTACCAAACTTGGCAGACAGTTGACACCTATATGGATACATGTGTCTGCCAAGTTTCATCGAGTTAGGTTTAAAGATCGCCATTTTAGAGCAAGTTGAAGTTATTTCGGAATTTTCGTGAAAATGGCGAATTTGGAGGGCAATTTTCTCAAATTTGGTCAGTGATAGGGTATATAATTTTGTATATGGCTGGAAAGGGCATATCTTCAAGTATCTAAATCCAAAAAAGGGTACGGGTTTGCCAAGCCATTATGGAGATACGGCCACAGAGAGAAAGCCAATTCCCAGAACTTTAGAGGGCGCTATTTATGTTGTGCAAAGCCATTGGAGCGTGAAATTTGGCATGGCTATGTGCAATTATGAGATAAAGATACTGTGAGATTTAAATACAAAACGGAATTTATATGAGCAAGTTATGGCAGTTTTAGATTATTTAGGGGTCCATTTTTCAAGAACTTGAGAGATTTTTGACGGAGTCGGTTTTAGATTTGAATTTCGAGTATGAAGATGGCATTTTGAAGGTCAAGTCATGTGTCGCAGATGAAAGAACATCTCTCAGACTATCTAGAGGAATTTGTTAGAAGTTTGTAGGATGAAGGATAGTGGAGATAGTAAGGAAGATATAAAGGCCTTAAAATGGACCAGAAACGGACAAAATGGCGCCTGGACGGTCATGCATGAGTGATTTCCAAAATCGAAGAATGTAGTGACCTTGATGAGATGTTTGAGACTATGCCTATGAAATTTGAAAGGAAAATGACATGAGGAAAGCACCTAACTAGGAATCACAAACACTACGTGCAAAACGAATGCGATTTCCTGACGATAAGGAGGAAAAGGAGGAAAAGGAGAATATTAATGGGGCAGAATGTGAACGAAAACAAGGCAATGACGAAGGTTCGTCATTGCAATTATCCTCAAAGGTGTATATATTTGTAAATAGAAATGTGAAAGAAAATATTGCCAAAGTATTTACTCCTTTTCAAATATTCACTATTGATAAATTTAGTGAAAACGGGAGTTACTAATTACACTAGAATATTGTGAAAATATATGTCATATCAAAACAAGTGATATTCTTGTTGAAATACATGAACATGGATAATTATTGACTTGGAGTGCCCCAATCCCCCCCCCCCCCCTCCCTCTCCCCCTGCCCCGCGTCACATAGGACAGTCGCGTGAAATAAACTGCACAGTGCACTCACCTTCTACAAGTTTTCTTCCCAATGCATGTAAATGTACACTCCTGAGTTTATCAGCTAGAAGTGTCTTGTAGTTGGTGCCATCCCTCTGTTTGTCTCCCCAGCTGCAGATGACTTCAAACAGTGATTTGGACACATCAAAGAGGTTTTTCGATAAAATCGATTGACTTTGATTATGCCTGACACCTAGTGCATTGCACAAATGGGTGTAGTGTTTCAAAGGAAATTCTTCTACCAATGACAGCAACTCTCTCTCTAACTCCAAGCTCCAGCCAGCCCTAACAGAAAAATTGATGAGAAAGATAGGATAGATACAACTTCCTACTGAGCAAAATAAGATTAATTGGTGCTACGTACATATGCCTATGATTGCATCGCATACCCTTTCTTTTTTTTCTGAAGATAAATTAATGAACTAAATAATACATCAAATCAGGTACCGAAGTGCAACGTCATATTCGCTTGTCGTCCAGTTTACTGGTTGTAAACAACAGAGCCTGTGCATTAGGTTCACCAGAAAATCATTCAAGCAACGGACTGGAGCAGGGCAAATTCAGTGTTTGGGGCTGGTTTGATCACCACACCATTGTTTAGCATAAAATTTAGCCTTTCTTAATCTACTCCCTGAAATATTAGCGACGGATTACACCTCGTGTTCCAAAACATGCTATGTAAAACTAAGTTCTGATAAAAAAGATCTTTTTTTATACTCCTATTTTTCATTATTAATTTGAAATAAAACTTGAACCGATATATATATAATATATATATATATATATATATATATATATATATAATATATTATTTATTGGGACGACACAATCACTCCATAAATAAACCTAGGTGTCAGTTTTGTTCCTGTAATTAAACAACTACTTTTAAAAATCTGAGAATTGGTGATTTCCTGGAGCAGGCAATTGTTTGTTTAATGGATAAGAAGCAAGTTCTGGAACTAAACTAAAGTGGATGTAACTTTACATGCTAGAAAACAGTCCAGGGGGGTGTTCCACAAAGACTAAGATTGACTTTAAGTTGGACTTAACTATGACAGGCAATTTATGCCACAGCTGGTTGTTCTCACTATTGGTTTATCAAATATGATATTCAGATAATATTTTCCTTCAATAATGTAAATTCTGTAGATTTGTGACTATGATTTATACGCCCCTTCAGAGACCAATGCCAGTAAATGGTAATAGCAAACAGTGGCGTGAACGCCTTGAACGATCCGTTATAGTTTAGTCCAACTTAAGTCGATTTTAGTCTTTGTGAAACTCCCCCCCCCCCCCCCCTGAAGAATTTATATTTTCGTAAAGAATTCAACTTTTTGACTATTTGCGGTCTACTATTAAAGGAATGGTACATTCATAATGAAAAACAAATCTATTTTTATGAAAGTAGAATTTCATTTTTTAGGTAGTAAACTTGTATATGTCATTTTAGCTGAAAAATAAATACAAGAGTCTTACGCTTCACGAGGGCCTGGGTTGAGCTCTACATCACCCGATTTCAAGAGGAGCAGTTCGAAGAGAGGAAGAATCTGTTCAGAGATCAAATCTGTCTTTGTCTTCAAGGACGGTCCGTGACAAGATGATGCGGATTCTCCCATCTGTTTCTATAACGAAAAGAGAGAAAATACGGTGAAATTAATTTATGGGTGAGCTTATTTCATTTCACCAGCACATCATTATCAAATTAAGAAATGTGTGTTATTGTTGTTTGCCTAATCATGAGAATACATTTATTTGTTTGTGTACAATTCTTCCATTTCATTCATCAATACTAATTGAATTCGCTCTAGGACAGGTATCTTTAACTCTTTCGAGTCAGTCGACATTCCACATTTTGTGGTTTGATTCAATATCCTTTGACCAAGAACCTAAATAATATACATGTACCAGATGCATGTATACAAAATGCAAAATATTGCATGACCATATTGCGTTTGATAAAATTATTATTTTTAAGGAAAATAATTATTTAAATCCTCAAGGTTCAAAATCATTGCTTTTAATGTTCCCGGTTCTCAATTTCCAGACAAAGTTCCTTGAAATGTATATTGTTTTCATATCAGAACAATGTAGCAATGAAATAAAATAATATTTTTCTTGCCAATTTGCAGGACAACATGCTTCTCAGTGGAGTGCTCCATTTCCATTTTTCTTTACTTTTAAAAAAAGGAGCATAACTTGCAGCAAACATAAACATTACATTTGTAATTTGATAAATGATTTTCAAAATGCATTATATTAAAGAATGTTGATTTCCGTGATTGATTTATTATATATATTGATTGTTCTGTTGGAAATGAAAATAAAATTAAAACTGGAACTAATTGAGCTCTTGAAAAATTATTGTCCTGCAAGGGTTGAAACTCCTGCAAGGGTTGAAACAATGGTTTGTTGATGGCATCAACTTGATGCTCCTCTCCTTTTTGCTTACATTTTTTCTATACATTATTTGCAATTTTACAATTACTTATTAAAAGGGATGATTGAAATAGTACGTGTACGCACCTCTCCATGTCTTTCGCTGATGCAGTATTTCCTTGAGACGATTGGAACTTCCTGACTGCATCGGACTGCCGTGTGAATACTGGGTTCAGTCCGTGACTTCTTGAACCTCCCCGATGATGTCTGATGCTCCTTGAGGAGTTCATCATCAGTTGCTTCCTTAATGAAAGTATCAGAATGAGAATGTTGCTCTTTGCACACAAAATGAGGTAGTTTGCCACTCTCTTCAGAAAATGGCTCATTTCGTCTGTCAGGTTCATGGCAACATACATGTAGGTAAATTGAAGGAAGATCTTTACTTGCAGACACAGTTGGTTTTACGAGCTCCACCAGGAAATCATCACATGGTGTGACTGGTTGGCATACTGTGGTTCCTGAACCAGGTGATAATAGCTCTTTCACAGAGCCATCTGATTGGGTTTCATAGTCTTTGATGTAAGAATTATTTATGATTAGATCCGACTTCAAATCATCAGTTGGAGTCTGAGGGTCTTTCGTGGATGGATAGAAGGATGTGAGAAGCTCCCTCAAGGAAGCGTCTGACAGACTATGACGCGGTGAAATTGAAATATCTGACATATGCTGTTCTTCCGAATCACCAACCTGGGTATCTTGCTCTATGCTTTCATCATCAATTGTACGTACTATGTTGACATAACCATAAGCTTGTGCAAGCTGCTCTTCAATGTAGTCATCGTCCGGCTTTATAAGCTGTTTAATGTTGGTCTCATTTGGACGTAGTAGACTATCGATTTTTGAATCATTTGATGTGATTAGATCCTTGACATCAGAATATTCTGATGTGATTAGATCTATGATGCTAGAATCATTTGGGGTATTAGGTTTCTTGGATATGATTACATCTGGTATACTACAGTATTTTGGTGTAATTTGATCGCTGATACTAGAATAGTTTGTCGTGAGTAGCTCTTGGAGTATAGAATCATCATTTGCGATGAATAGACCTTGAATTCTAGAGTCGTCATTTGCCTTGACCAGATTTGTAATTCTAGAATCATTTGTTGTAATTAACTCTTTGATACCAGAATCGTTTGGTGTGATTATTTCTTTGATAGTCGAATCATTCAATGTGTTTGGACTTGTTATGCTACATTCATTTGGAGTAATGAGTTTTTTTATGCTAGAACCGGAAGGAGTGAGTATCTCCTTGATATGAGAATCACTTGCTGTTAATAAATCTTGTATGCACTGATCACATGAAGTTAGTAAATCCTTGATAATTGATGAGTTTCCTGACGACCGAATGTTCAAAGTTTTATGAGGACATATTTTGGGATCAGGGTCATCTTGTCTGCTTTTGTCATCTTCTGACTCCTTTCCAGAATCACCCATGTTCGCTTCGAGTCTCTCGCAAAGAACCTTCAGTCTCCGAATCCTTTGTAATCTCTCTCTCCTTGGTGTCAGCAATTGTTTAATACATGTATCAGAAGGGGTGAGTATCTCCTTGATATGAGAATCACTTGTCGTTAATAATTCCTGTATGCACTGATCACATGAAGTTAGTAAGTCCTTGATATCTGAAGAGTTTTCTGACGACTGAATGTTCGCAGTTTTATGAGGACATCCCTTCGAATCAGGGCCATCTTGTCTGCTTCTGTCATCTTCGGACTCCTCTCCAGAATCACCCATTTTCGCTTCAAGTCTCTCGCAAAGAACCTTCAGTCTCCGAATCCTTTCTTTAAGCAATCTTTCTCTCCTCTCCTTGACCTCATACTCCTTAATCCAATGAACAAATGTTCCGATTCGGACCCTCCACTCACTTAGTGATACAGGCATCTTGGAAAATCAATTGACTCAGTCACAAGAACAAGCCACGATCTGGAAAAAATATTGGCAGGGTGGCCTACATTAAGTAAATGAAACATGGCATTGGTAATGTCCACACCTATACAGTAACACATTGATGGAAATGGTCAACTGACAGTCCAATTAAATAACAAGAAAAAGAGAAAAGTCAATCTGAATAGCCCACAATGTTTTATTGTTTAAACTACCTAGTATGTTTTGTTTCGCATTTAAGTAACGACTGGACAAAAAGTATAGTAGTAGTAGTAGTTATAGTAGAAGTAATAGTAGGAGTAACTAGTTAGTGGTTGTAGTAGTAGTAGTATTTTGGTGGATATTATATTGAAGGCCGCCCCCAAGCCCCTGGAAGGTATATACCCCATTTGAACAACTTTATATCTGCCTTTCCTGGAGTGGATTCCTACTAATTTTGGTTAGAATCCAGCCACAGGTTTTCAAGAAGAAGTAAACGTGGATTATTGCCACAGAGGAACTTTGGGAGGGGTTACGTAGTATACATACCCTATTTGAACAACCTCAGATCTCCCTTGCCTAAGGATGATTCCTAGCAAGTTTGGTGAAAAACTGGTCATGCATTTTTTGTAGACGAAGTAAAAAATGTAAGCCAGGGTGTTTTTTTTTTTTTTTTTTTTGTTTGGGGGGGGGGGGGGGAGGGGGGGGGGGGGGGGTGGGGCTCGCAATAACGGACCCAACTCCCATCCACTTTGCACCAGGGATATAGCTTTATTGAAATGGTATATGGCAATTTAAGGGTGCTGCATGCTTCCAAGTACCATTCAGGGGCAGGTATGAACTTTGAAGTTAGGTCTTCTTCACATACAAATTATTCCTACAAATGTCTTGCACTCTCTTATTATATATCAAACAATGTCTCCTGTTCATCCCAGCGTGAACATATACCACACAAAAATGATACCAAATGATCTTAACATAAAACAATCTTAACATAAGATGTATAATAATTTACTGTTCATAAAACATTTTTTAAATAATTATCTATTATCCAGGTGTAACTTTTTTTTGAGTCACACTGTACTGTCACCAAGCTTGAAGATCAAACCTCAAGTGGTTCTTGATATCGTGATAACAAGAATATACATGTAATTACATGCAACGATTAACTCCGGTGACTTTTGACCTGCCACACAATCTATATAAACAGATCTTGTTTTTCCTATCATAATTAATACACACCGTCATCAACCTTGAAGTTCATAGTCCTTAAAGGGCCACTCTAACCCAACTAACATAGCCTTTCAAAACATAAATACACCTCTACTTATTAATATTCCAGCTTCTGATTTTTAGAAAATCTCTAAATTGACCCAAAAATTATAATAACTATCCATTTTTCACAGATCTCACGCTTGCTGGACTTCGCCCCTCGAACAAATGTAATACGTTCACGTGGCCTTGATGACGCATTTGACGTCATTGCGGGCATGTCCGATTTGTCCTACAACTAAGGATCTTGCAATATCTCATTGTAATTCAAAAATGAAACGTACTGGAAGTATCAAGTGCATATTATTTTTTTGATATATGTCTTTTTTTCCCCAATTAATATCATAGTTTGCCTTTTAAAAGACATTTTAATGCCTAAATCAATATTCTCCGTAGAGGCTTCTGCAATCCAATTAAATTGTCTTCATATATTTAAGGTTATATTATGCATGGTGATCGATACACAAACAAATAAACGAAAAACGTAATCCCTCCGGCACCACTCCAGCAAAGCATACTTGCTGAGAGGCGGGTATAATACACACACCACACACTATTGCATAGACTGCACACAATGGAACCGATGTTGCTGATCGGCAAATTTGACACTAGACTTACAATTTGAATTTTTAAATTATTCTTTTTAACATCAGTAAGTTGAACAAATTGTATTTTACTGCTATTTAGATGTCATCAATTGTTACTATTAGGTACCGATTTTGAGTGAAATCAGTTAAGTTTTGTACAGTGGTGTTTGAAAGGTTGAGAATCAATGAAACAGCTTTAATACAGAGCCAGGATAGTAATGCAGCTATGTGTGTCCGGCATCACCTTCTGTTAGTGGGAGCATAACACAATGTTTAAAGTAAGTCTGAAATGGATGTATGCATCCATGCATATTCAGATACTCACCCCCCCCCCCCCAGGTCCCCGATCGATCCTCGCTACTTCCTTAACAAAATCTGCAAGAAACGAACGCACATGAAACTAACAAATCAACTCACTGAAGCATGACAATTATTTTAATAAAGCACCAGGAAAAAATATTAATTCCTTTGGCTTAGAGCAAATCTAATCAAAAATTGAAAAAACATGAAACATTAGATCGACAAGTCGTCCTTTTTACCTTCGCGCGCGGCCACCCCTACTCCAGTACGTACACATGTATACGGCACACTGTTTGGTAGGCTTTAACACGTTATATCAAAATCAAATGTAAAGCAACTCTTTTGTTTATCATTCTCCTAAACTAACTCCAGGAAGCCGGTGTCGGAGCTTCCTGGAGTTATCATTCTCCCAAAGAGTCCTAAACGTATTTGCTTGAATACACGCAAAACGAAACACTCACCGTTAACGCCAATGTCACAAATGTCGGCATGTATCATTACTTAGCAATGGTACATGTTTAAACTGATCATAATGCCGAAAAAACAGTCAATTTGCTGTAAAATACAAGATCAACTCGTTGTGCAGGTGTTCCTAGCTCCCTAGCATGCATATGCGCCAACAAAAATGGATAGGTTTGCCGCTTGCTCTTGGACTTTGAACGGAGCCGTTAATATGAAAAGGAAAGGAGGAGGGGATGATCACAGGTTTTAGATATTGAGATTGTTTGAACGATATTATTTACGTGTTTATGATCAGTGGCGTATTCAGGGGGCACAGGGGGCATGTCCCCCCCCCCCCACCCGGTAAATAAAAAAGGGGAACGGGGGAAGGGGGGAAAAAAGGGAGAAAAAGAGAAAAAGGAGGGGTAAAGAAAAAAGAGGGGGAAAAGAGAGAAAAGGGAAGAGAGAGAAGAAGAAGAAAAAAAAGGGAGGGGAAAGGAGAAAAGGGAGGAGGAAAGGAAGGAAGAGGGAAACGACGGCCGAGGAGAGAAAAGAGGGAAAAGGAGAATACTGAGAAGGCAAAGAAAGAAAGAGGCGATATTATAAGGTGTTTTTTTTTACCGGGAATGGGGCGGGGGGGGGGTAGCAATTTTGCAATGTGCATAAAATGGGGTCCCTCTTGCCAGGCGTGCATGTAGCCCCCCACAAAAAAAAAAAAAAAAAAAATAATAATAAATAAATAGAAATAAAAAAAACACACACACACACGCAAGAAGAACAAACGAAAAGAGATGGGAAAAGGTGGAAAGAGAGAATTGTTGTGAGTTAAAGACCGTCAATAATACTGGGCAAGAAGGGATTAGGCAACACATCGAGGTCACTGATAGGTGGCTATCTCATTAACTCAGCTCTCAACTAACATAATAAAAAGAGGATCATGGGGGACCAACATGCACCGATTGGGGAAGTTTTCTATAGAGAGGGAGCTGCAAGTAGCTACAAGTAGGACAGTGGGGCTTTAAGAAAGAAAGGAAATAATGAAAGAGATAGCTGCGACATCGAGCGAGTTTGTAGCTATAGCTTCAAAGAGTAAACCTGTTTCTCGAGAAGAACTGACAGATGATGTTCCTAAACTAGTCGAAATTGATTATGCCGCTTTATAAAGAGATGAATGAACATAGGATACGAATGTCGGCTGATAAATTTCATTTAATTATGCCGCATGTATATTATACATCACAACACTAGCAATACCAGTAACTTGGCCCATCTCCTAGTCCATAACAAACTAAAATCAAGAGAGCATTATAATACTTTAAATTTGGAAGAGTGTCTTTACTTATCAGTGTCGTAAACAGCAAACGTTTCTACGATCTGATATCTTTTAAACAAACATTCAACAACAGATGCTGTCTTTTTTCGGAAAATATACTACAAATAAATTTTGACTGGTCTTCCGTGTTCAAAGGGAATTTAACATATACAAGGAAACATCGCTTAATGGAGTTCAATTTCAAATTGCTGTACAATATACTACCTGTTAGAAACAATCTTTACAAATGGGGATTAGCAGACGACAGATACTGTTCCCAGTGCCTTGTCATATAGGGGACATAGTGCATGTGTTTATCGAATGTGAACAAAATAAGAATTTATTTGATTATATCAAACATGTCGTGAAGTACACTTTTAATATTGATGTTGTCATATTGACAGAGAGATAGACGTTGTAACAACGATCGCATTGTGTCTATATACAAAATGTTAGTCATCCGGAATAAGAATGGATTTAATGAAAACCGTTTCAAACTAAAATACGTATTTGAAAGAGAAATCAAAAACAGAATTGTTGTAAATCAGGAGCTTAAAAAGCCTGACCAGAGGTTGCCAAAGAAACTTTTACAAGCACTTTAGATGAAAAGTAGCAAAATATTGTATAGTTGAGAAGAATATATGATTTCTATTGATAACATTGTGCGTCAATTTTATTTGTTCTCACAACTTTATTTTGATGTTTGAATGTAAATAAACACCTCAATAGAGGCACTGCAAACAATTTAAAAAAATTACTCTGTAACCAGTGGAAACCAAATTTCCGAAAAAAGGACAATAAATTATTATACTTATACTTATCATGAAATGTTTCCTTTAAAAAGATGTATTACTCTTGATCCTTACCTTAGTCTCATTCTTAGTCTCATTCTCTCCCTCCCTCTTTCTTTCTCTCTCTCTCCCTCTCTCTCTCTCTCTCTCTCTGTCTTATTCTTAGTCTCACTCTCTTTCTCTCTCTCTCTGTCTTATTCTTAGTCTCACTCTCTCTCTCTCTCTCTGTCTTATTCTTAGTCTCACTCTCTTTCTCTCTCTCTCTCTGTCTTATTCTTAATCTCACTCTCTTTCTCTCTCTCTGTCTTATTCTTAATCTCACTCTCTTTCTCTCTCTCTCTCTGTCTTATTCTTAGTCTCACTCTCTTTCTCTCTCTCTCTCTGTCATATTCTTAGTCTCACTCTCTTTCTCTCTCTCTCTCTCTCTGTGTCTTATTCTTAATCTCATTCTCTTTCTCTCTCTCTCTCTCTCTGTCTTATTCTTAGTCTCACTCTCTTTCTCTCTCTCGGTCTGTCTTATTCTTAATCTCACTCTCTTTCTCTCTCTCTCTCTCTCTGTCTCATTCTTAGTCTCACTCTCTTTCTCTCTCTTTCTCTGTCTTATTCTTAGTCTCACTCTCTTTCTCTCTCTCTCTCTCTGTCTTATTCTTAATCTCACTCTCTTTCTCTCTCTCTTTCTCTCTCTCTCTCTCTGTCTGATTCTTAGTCTCACTCTCTTTCTCTCTCTCTCTCTGTCTTATTCTTAATCTCACTCTCTTTCTCTCTCTCTCCCTGTCTTATTCTTAGTCTCACTCTCTTTCTCTCTCTCGATCTGTCTCTCCTTCTCTCTCTCTCTCTATGTGTTTTATTCTTAGTCTCACTCTCTTTCTCTCTCTCTCTCTCTGTCTTATTCTTAATCTCACTCTCTCTGTCTTATTCTTAATCTCACTCTCTTTCTCTCTCTCTCCCTGTCTTATTCTTAGTCTCACTATCTTTCTCTCTCTCTCGATCTGTCTCTCTTTCTCTCTCTCTCTGTGTCTTATTATTAGTCTCACTCTCTTTCTCTCTCTCGGTCTGTCTCTCCTTCTCTCTCTCTCTCTCTGTGTTTTATTCTTAGTCTCACTCTCTTTCTCTCTCTCTCTCTGTCTTATTCCTAATCTCACTCTCTTTCTCTCTCTCTCTCTGTCTTATTCTTAATCTGACTCTCTTTCTCTCTCTCGGTCTGTCTCTCCTTCTCTCTCTCTCTCTCTCTGTGTTTTATTCTTAGTCTCACTCTCTTTCTCTCTCTCTCTCTGTCTTATTCTTAATCTCACTCTCTTTTTTTTTCTCTCTCTCTGTCTTATTCTTAATCTCACTCTCTTTCTCTCTCTCTCTCCCTGTCTTATTCTTAATCTCACTCTCTTTTTCTCTCTCTCTCCCTGTCTTATTCTTAATCTCACTCTCTTTCTCTCTCTCTCTCTCTGTCTTATTCTTAATCTCACTCTCTTTCTCTCTCTCTCTCTGTCTTATTCTTAATCTCACTCTCTTTCTCTCTCTCTCCCTGTCTTATTCTTAGTCTCACTCTCTTTCTCTCTCTCGGTCTGTCTCTCCTTCTCTCTCTCTCTCTCTCTCTGTCTTATTCTTAGTCTCACTCTCTTTCTCTCTCTCTCTCTGTCTTATTCTTAATCTCACTCTCTTTCTCTCTCTCTCTCTGTCTTATTCTTAATCTCACTCTCTTTCTCTCTCTCTCTCTCTGTCTTATTCTTAATCTCACTCTCTTTCTCTCTCTCTCTCTCTGTCTTATTCTTAGTCTCACTCTCTTTCTCTCTCTCTCTCTCTTTGTCTTATTCTTAATCTCACTCTCTTTCTCTCTCTCTCTCTGTTTTATTCTTAGTCTCACTCTCTTTCTCTCTCTCTCTCTGTCTTATTCTTAATCTCACTCTCTTTCTCTCTCTCTCTCTCTCTCTGTCTTATTCTTAATCTCACTCTCTTTCTCTCTCTCTCTCTCTGTCTTATTCTTAGTCTCACTCTCTTTCTCTCTCTCTCTGTCTTATTCTTAATCTCACTCTCTTTCTCTCTCTCTCTGTCTTATTCTTAATCTCACTCTCTTTCTCTCTCTCTCTCTCTCTCTGTCTTATTCTTAATCTCACTCTCTTTCTCTCTCTCTCTCTCTGTCTTATTCTTAGTCTCACTCTCTTTCTCTCTCTCGGTCTGTCTCTCTTTCTCTCTCTCTCTCTCTCTCTCTGTGTATTATTCTTAGTCTCACCCTCTTTCTCTCTCTCGGTCTGTCTCTCTCTCTCTCTCTCTCACACACACTCTCCCTCTTTACCCCCCCCCCCATCATTTATTTCCCATTTATTTCCTGATTTCAAGCATGCAAAGTGCATTATATTAAAGTATACATGTATAATACACTGTTGCTCATAACGTTGGAATATTGTGTTTACCCCAATTTATGGAATAATTTGACAATGATTTATTCCTAATAGATCTAGATAATAGTTTACATTCTCAGATTTTATTGAATAATAATTTGCCAGTGTTTGTTTTGCGTGACTGCTTGAGCATGTGTATGCTTCTACGGGACCTACGCCCTTAAGTCATAAATGACAGTAATGAGGATTAATGCCCCACAAAAGGGCACTAATAATTATATCACATCGATACGGTTTTGATCCTGGGGCCTAACAGTTACGAGGCCACTGCTTTGCCACTGAACCATGACTGTACGTAGCGGGGGCTAGGGTAGGGGGCAATTCCCACAACAACAAAAAACAAAGAAAATGCAATAAATTATAAATAATTTATTGCATTTTACCCCCGGTCCCCAACATAAAAAAATCCTCTGTACGTACATGCATTATGGCTCAAGGCATGGGCACACAAAAGATTGTTTTCTGTTGGGGACCGGGGGGAAATTCATCTTAATAAAATGATAGCTAGGTGATGGCCTCCGGCGATTATTGGCCTCATATGTGCTGCAGGCACGTAGCCAGAGTTTGATGTTTGGGGGTGCACATACATGTAATCGATCGAGGTCGAAAAAAAGGGGTCTAAAAAAGTTCAACCGATCTTGCCCCCCCCCCCCCCCCTGGCTACGTGCCTGATGTGCTGCCCAACTTAAACAAATATTAGTAATAAATACGGGTGATAATAATTGTGAGTTCATATTTAGCGTTCTCACGCAATTGGTTTCACAGCGTTTTACATGGTATGCCATCGGAGAAATCAGTTGAATAAATACGTCTTCAAGTGCTTCTTTTTATGGACTTCAAAGGCGGGGTGAAAATCAATTTGAAATCAAACGCTCAAGGTCCACATAAGTCATAAAAAAGACCTTACGGTATCTAATGCAAATAAAACCTTGCACCCATTTGCAAGAACACGTACCTAGGCCTACTTCATAGTGTGGGAAATTGAAGAGCCTGGGAGGAGCAATTCAGATGGGTACATCGAAGTGTATCCATGTGAATTAAGAGGGAGAGAAGGTAGAGCGAAATGTAAATTGAGTAGAGGAGAGGCAAGAGAGAGAGATAGAGAGAGAGATAAATTAAATATAGAGAACAGAGAGAAAGAAATAAAGAGAGAGAGAGTGTGTGTTTGTGTGCAGTGGCGTACGCAGGATTTTTTTCAAGGGGGGTGTTTTAAAATTTGAAATTCGCGCCGAAAATTTCGCAACGACCCAGTCAGCCGCTGAATTGGCGAAGGGGGGGGGGGGATAAGATCACATTTGTTAATTATTATTTTTTGGCCCAGGAAATTGGAAAATTACGTCGTCATTACTGTGTGTGTGTGCGCGTGTGTGCGTGTGTGTGCGTTCGCGCGCGCGCGTGTGTATGTGTGGGTGTGTGTGCGTGCGCGCGCGCGTGAGAGAGAGAGAGCAAGAAAGGGGAGAGAGAAGACGGTTAAAATGTCGACAGCCGAGCCTCAGAAGGGAGAGAGAGGCAGTGGTTAGAGAAAGGAAGACGGGAAGAGAGAGGCATGCAGAGAAAGAGAAAGGGAAAGAGATAGAGAGGAAAAGAGAGACACTGAAACAACAACAACAACAAACTATAAACAAAAATAAACAACCAGACAAACAAATAAAAGCAGGACCGTATTCTAGCTTACCCCTTTCCTTTCATTGCACTTTTCAAGGAATTAAACGCTGCATAATGGTTCCGGTATTTGAAGAAACAATATAGTTTGACTATCATCATGATCATGTTATAGCACATTACACCTGTCCTTAAAGGGGAAATACACCCTGATATTAAGTTGGTTTTGATAGAAGCAGAAAAATGAGAGGAACAGGCCATTGAAAGTGTAGGAAATTGTGGTTAAAAATAAGAAGGTTATGAATTGTTGAAGTTGTGATCATTCAAACACAAATTGGCAACTCTGTGACTTTTTTTGCGAGCTCCTCACCCTTTTGCTGTGTATGAACTAAAACAAATCAGAAATTGTTGCTTTCCGTCAAGACAATTTTCTATCATACCTGCACCCTAAATATAATTATTGCAAATATGTTTTTATTCAACCCCTGTATGAACAAATCTATTCCGTCATCAATAACGAAGAAAATGAAAGTTTATGAAATTCATGTAGAGAGCAAATGGGGGGAGAGCTCGCAAGATACGTCAAAGAGTTACCAATTTGTGTATGATTGATCGCAACTCCAGGCGTAATACCTATGGTCTGGTACTTTAAAATGCAGTAAGAACAGTGACACGAATGCATTGCTTGGCATCAATGGCATGACACTGAGTGAATTTATTTCATAAATGTTCTCAAGTACAAACAAACATAACTTTTCAATGCAGAGTGTTAATAAACAGCACATTCAAGTGAAACTTGTTTTGAAACATAATAATACCTCCATCATATTCTTCAAGCTTTTTATATGGGACGGACTCATTAAAATCAATTACAATTCCAATTGCTTTATTTAACAGATTAATGCAGAAAGATATCAACCAATGCTTTTAGATCTTTTTTAACATTGTCATGACATAACTCATACCCCTCAAAATCAATCACTTTAACATTTTTAGGTTTAACATTGTCAAGTAGAATATTGAATCACATGCCGTATTAGGTTATACAAAATAAATTGAGATATGGTGCAATATGCTAATCGTTGAATTTTTAGTTTGTTGTCAATGCTGATTACCTTCTTTGTGTGCACTCTATCCTTTTAAATTCATCTAAATTCGGCATTGCCGTAATGCATGTTGTTTGGGTTATCAATAAACCATTCATCTATCGTTGACATAAATTTGTAAGACAAATATGTAATATTAAACAAACACTAACAGACTTTTGGTTGGTAATTAAAGCACTTTAGAAATCAGCTAACAACAGTTGGGATACATATAGCACTTTATCATTGTTTGTCCGATTTCTTTTAAACTTTCACACATCTGCTTTTCATATTCTTCACTTTTCTTTTAAACGAACTTGCTATTAGGTTCGATTTCCCTTTAGCAACTTATATGCACTCCTCTGATATGTGTAAAGAACAATACGAGTTCACTTGTGCAATAGTTTAAACAACTCATACATATCACAACTCACTTTACTTGGCATTTCTTCCTTGATAAAACTATGAAAATAAATAACTTAGCAATTCGTGACCCTGCCTCTTGTCAGTTGAGGAGGAAGTAGGCCTATTTCTCTTCGTGTGACAGAGGACATGGGTATATTATTCATTTGATTTTTTGATTTTCTTCCACTGAAATAAAGATGACTTTAAATAAATATACAAATACGTCTCCAACCAACACTAACAGCTTTTTCACGTATAAAGCGGCAAAACCGCCGTTTCTTTTAAAATAATGATGCAAAATGTGCAATACGCTTCCCAAGTCTATATCTTATAACACAACACTCAGTGAATACGCACAAGTAATTCGTAGCGCACATTTACATTGATAGAAGAAAACAAATTCTTGATGTATTACATGTGTACAAAATGTACTTTTGTGTTTTAATAAATAAGAGATACATGACATCAGATGGGCAGCCGCGAAGTAGCGAACCAATTTGAATGTCCTATTCGGGACCCTAAAACAGAGACTTCTGGTGTGACCAGCTGTCAACAGTAATCTGTTCATACCTGAACTGCATGGTTATCGTTTGCGATTGCACAATACATACATATGTGTGTAGAAGAGAGTCGAGATTTCTGCTCGGAGTTCGAAAAAATACACACAAATACAATAAATAATGATGCTCCGTACACAAATAAATTGTATATATGATTTTGTAAGGCGCCCAAAACACCAAGACACTTGAAATTAAATGCTCAAGGCGCACATTAAAAAAAAAAAAAAAATGCTAATAAGCACTTGCAACCATCATGGTATATGCAAAATATAAAATAATGGACAATTAAATGTTTGGAATAGGTGAATGAAATGTTTCAGTCTCGAAGCTGTAAAAAGGGTATTAACAATATCGATCAACCATGACTGTGTAGTAAAGTTAAGAGAGCGCTTGATAACAAATATTAGTTAAAGCGCTTTGATATATGAGCTGTAAAATGGTATCATATTATAGTATGTATACAGCATTCATGGTTCTAAGTGCTGTACAATATTACCATAACCCCACCTTTAGCCAGGCTACCAAACATTATATGAAAATATGACATTCAGATTTCTTCGAACCAGGTGAACTTTTCCTACACCTGGGCTTAGAGAGGCACATATAGATTAATGTCTTGCTAGAGGATTTTCGTGCAATGCCCCTCCCCCCCAAAAAAATACATACAACAACAACAAAAAAGCGCAAATAGGCCCATGGCCTAAAGCGGAGATTAAACATAACATCAATTATATTTCATTATCAGTTAATATGATTTTAACATATATCCATCTATTTACAAATAAAGAGTGACATAGAATACAACCAATATATATACAGATTACAGAACATGTAAAAATTGCATATATCTGAGAGGTAATACTGTTATTGTATTACAAAAGAAAACAAGAAATCATAAGAACTATACAATTTTTGACTAACAACAACTTCATCGAAATATACGCCAATATATAGAAAGAAGAAAAAACACCTAAATAATTGTAAAGCATAATTGATGACAGTACTTGTAAGTGTTTGCATAGTAAATTAGTATTGCACTTATATGTAGCAGCTGTTTTGAGGTAGAATGGCAAGAAGTAAAAAAAGATACTAGTATTCAATTTAATATTCCATCATTATGTGTGAGATAATTGAAATAAATCGATGTTATTGATTATGAACTGACAAATCCGTCAATTTATCAGCTAAAATTAATTGAGATTAAATACACAGAGTCAATTAGCTTTCTCTTTGGTGCAGTTAATCTGGATGATAAAATAAAGCTGCTGTCACCATGAGGAAAATAGTTCCTTCTTACAATCAAACAATAAATATACAGTTAAACAAGGAATTCATGTCTTAAATCCTGTCTAATTTAAATCAAACAGTCATTTGAATTATAATTTAGAATTAGAATTTATAATTTTATTGACTCTTAGACCCCCTCTCGGTGTACACACAAAAAAAAATTGTGTAAGTTTACTCATAAACAAGTGTTAATTTACTGACACTAAATTGACACACTAAATGAGTAAAATTTACTCATCCAATTTAGTTTTTTCTCTTGGTACTCACCATGTTAGTTCCTGTTGTAATGCAGATAAGTGAGTTTTTACAATTGACACTATAATGACACACAAGTGAGTATTCTTCATGAGTATTCTTCAACATACTCATCACACACAAAAAAATTGTGTAAGTTTACTCATAAACAAGTGTTAATATACTGACACTATAATGACACAATAAATGAGTAAAATTTACTCATCTAATTTAGTTGTTTCTCTTGGTACTCACCATGTTAGTTCCTGTTGTAATGCAGATAAGTGAGTTTTTACAATTGACACTATAATGACACACAAGTGAGTATTCTTCATGAGTATTCTTCAACATACTTATCACACACAAAACAATTGTGTAAGTTTACTCATAAACAAGTGTTAATATACTGACACTATAATGACACACTAAATGAGTAAAATTTACTCATCCAATTTAGTTTTTTATCTTGGTACTCACCATGTTAGTTCCTGTTCTAATGCAGGTAAGTGAGTTTTTACAATTGACACTATAATGACACACAAGTGAGTATTCTTCATGAGTATTCTTCAACATACTCATGATTGTGAATCTTGTTTACACACCATTACGAGTGAATAAAATAATTTGGTTTGGTGATTAATGATGATGGGCATGCACCTGTGAGTTAATCATTTAACTGCAACCACACATCACACGATTAAGCTTGCTTCATATATATACATGATATAGAACTGTTCACTAATGTGTTCAAATGTAAAACGAAACAAACTCTTACTTACGCCTTCGCTCTTCCCATGCACGTCAACCAAAGATTCTATGGAGTCTATTCTTCGGCATTGCATGCTGTAGTATATTATTGCATGCATATGCATTGCATTGCTTGGCCCCAGCATGCGCGAGCTCGCGCATGTGGCCGTCGTACTCAGATTCGTGGATGATTTTCTCCGACTCTAGATCCTATACACATGAAATGAGTGAGATCACTCACTTGACAAGTAACATAGTATTGGAAGTTTTCGAAGAACGAGTCAATGAGTAAATATCCCACAGTTTAATGAAAACTCAGTGATGCGTTAATGACTTGGTTTACTGACTAGGCAGTAAATTTACTCATTTAACATGATTTTCATCGAGAACATGAGCATGTTTACTCACTTTTTTCTACACCAGTTGAGAATACTCGTTCAAGTGATTTTGTTTATATAACATCGAGTAAAATGAAACTCACCAAAGGCGGTAACAAATGTGATGCTTGGTCATGTACTCCAGTTTAGGTGTAAAAATACATATTTTCGACTGCAATTCACCCGACTATATGAGTTTGTTAAGGGTTTTACTCGAAACAGGGAGTTCTTGTTTTTTGTGTGTATGAGAGTACAAACAAACATAAACGTATAAATAGCAGTGCATGACTTATGAATACAATTCTCATACAGTAGATAATAACACAAAGATACAAACGATAATAGGTATATAGTGTATGCAAGTACAAACATGAACAATAAACCAACTAGTAAACACAAAGTATATATACATGTACAATGTAGATAGTGACAATACTAAATGTATAATGCAGTCTATTTCCGAAACAAACAAAGTATACGCTGTTTCACTATCCTACCGCTACGAGTATATGTTCAGCTCTAATGGTACTTCTTGAAATGCTTGAACTATCTCCTTTCTCTGTTTTGTGAATGCAGAACAGAAATCCCTGCAAGTTTTAAACACTTTGGATCAAATTCCTATTTTATCATAGCTGGATCATATATATATATATATAATATCCCCATCAGATAATCTATTGACTAGGCTTAAATGCAGGATATTCTACTGAAATTACTTCAGATTTACGTATACTGCCGTCTGCTGCTCACAATGTTCCGATGTGTCAACAGATTTGGGACAGGAACTGGAAATTGCTGTATATGCATGCTTTCACCGAAATATGGCGAAATTGAAGAAAAAAATTAGGGCCTACAGCTCTGGTAGCAATGTTAGTTAAATACCCTGGCTTTAACACAACAACTGGAGCCACAGTCAGACCGCAGCTTAATGCAAATGAGCAAAAATTAATGGCTGATGTCATTTCCGGTGCCTTGAAATGCACACTGTTCCCACAAGCAGTGAGAAATGTTGCATGCTATCTTTACGGTTATGTATTACCCCCTTCACATATACAGATTTTTCTTACGAGTCATTAAGCAGGGCTCCCACTTAGCCGAGTTGGAGCCTCGAGTTGTGGCGAGCTGGCGCGATCTTATGGCAAGCCGTGTTATCATTAAAACAAATTTCTTGATATCAAGAATTCAATTCTTGATATCATGAAATCGAATTCTTCATATCACGAATTCAATTCTTGATATCAAGAATTTCCATTGCTAATGATAAAACGGCTTGCCATAAGATCGCGCCAGCTCGCCACAACTCGAGGCTCCAACTCGGCTAAGTGGGAGCCCTGCTTTAAAGCAGGGCTCCCACTTAGCCGAGTTGTATTAGCGAGTTATGGAGAGTTGTGGTGAGTTGCCTCAAAGAGGCACTCGCAATAACTCGCGAACAGCTCTTCTTGTAACTCGGGATAACTCGTAACAATTTGGTATGGCTTAGCGTAACTCTTTACAACATTTTTCCGTAAATAGCTCGTAATAATCCGTAAATATCGTAAAACGCTCGCAACAACACGTAAACCTTCCGTAAACTGCTCGCAATAATCCGTAAATGACTCGTAACAATTTTGTTAACGATTTGTTACAGTTAGTTTACGATTTGTTTACAAATTACTACGAGTGCTTGCGTGTTGTTTACGATGTTATTTGGGTCGGGTTACGATGGCTTTACAGATTGTTACGAGTTATTACGAGTACTTACAAATAGATACGGATATTTTACGTATTCTTACGTATTGTTTACGATTTGGGGAAAGTTATAAAAGCTGCAAATTCGAACACTTCATTTTCAGTTATTATTTGTTGGCTAAAAATCGAAAGGACTCGTAAATACTCGTAACTAACTCGTAACTATTCGTAACAACACGTAAACATGTCATAAATATCAGGTAAATTGCTTGTAGTTATCCGTGACAACTCGTAACAAAACGCGGATCCTTGCCGTAGATACATCGTAATAACTCGTAATAATCCGTAACAACTTTTAAATCAGTCGTAAAAAGTGGCCAAATCGTAAGGATCCGTGAGAGATCCGGGAATTTGTGCGATCCGTAAGGACTCGTAGGAAAAATCCATGTATGTGAAGGGGGTATAATTCAAGATACATTAATGCTGTCCTCATCAAATCTTCTTCAAATATAAATGGATAGTAGAGCTACACAGAGGCTCATTCACTAATTCGCAATTTATAGAATAAGAGGCTAGGATAGACATAACAATCTTTTTTTGTTTACTATGTACAAGATTTAAAGGGGTGAAAAGACACATTACAGGTATATAGATGAATCACCCAAAAACACATAATGTATGAAGGTTTGGAGATTCATCTTTCACTTTTGATCTATGTTTGTGGAAGGGTTTATAAAGTATTACAAATCAGAGTGCTGGCATTGACTTTTTGATGGACACAATGTGCACTTTCGCTTGCCCTTGTCTCGTTTTCAAATTATTATCATAATATAACACGATTTTCACCACATATATCATATTTACCAAGACGAGGAAAGTATTTCACAAATCTCTGATTCCTCCATTTTTAATAGATATGAAAAACATAAATCCGACAATGGTTACTAGTCCATTCACTCATTTGGAAAATTGATGTTCCTAGTCATTATGTATTATCAAGCAGGATTGGAAATAAACTAGAGAGCTTTTTGGGGACCTGTGGTTAGACTGCACAGTCAGATAGAAAATAATACCTTCCAACGATAGAGCCACATCCACATAGTATCCATGGTAACTGAGACAAAAAGGTGCTTTGTGAATACCTTCTGTTTGTCCTCTTGAAAAAATACATTATTCTGCGTATCAGTATGTCGGTAAATGAATGAAAACTGTACATAACTTTCATGAGCACGAATCCAGTATTTGTCTCGATGTTGACATATATATATCACAGATTGTATCTATCACCTGGTTTGAATTGTAAATTGTATCCAAAGGATCTTAACATTTTTCAGATTTTCAATCTCAATTCAAAGACATTTATTTCCATTATAAAAATGTAATATATTCTTTGACAAAAATAAGAAATAATTGGAGGACATGTATCTAAAAGCTAAGCTTGGGGCGAGGTGCCCTTAAACCTTAAATACATAATAAATACATAAAAAACAACAGCAAAAACACAACAAATGAAAAACGTTTGTAAGTAGCTGAGCTTGAATTGAAGAGAAGAGAAAGAGGGGGTAGGAGTAAGATCCGTCTTAGCTCGTTGTTTTTCAGGACTTTGTTCCAAACTCTCATCAATTCTATCGACATCATCTTTAGCGTCGTCGATGTGGATGCGTTTGCTATGCAACAGAGAGAGAGAGAGAGAGAGAGAGGGGGGGGTAAGAAAAAAATAACGATGAGATAATGATGTTAGAGATTTGGAAATGAAAGAGAGTGCAGGGATTAGAGAGGGGAGGATGAGAGAGGCTTTAGAAAGCCTCTGGATTTTACTTATTCTACACCCAGCTCAAATAATATGAGAGTGTGAAAAAAGTGTTAACTCTGTAGTCTGTATTTAAAGTAAAGTCAGTTAATGCCCTTCTGGCTCCAAACAGATGAATATAAAGGTTCAAGAAATGTTTAAGACAGCAATGGAAATGAATGAAGAGATAAAAGGGGGAGAGAGAGAGAGAGAGTGAGAGTGGGTGAGATGAAAGAAAGAGAAAAAGGCGGTACCGGGTAATTGTATATTGTGTTACTTACCGATGTTCAGGGATTCGTTCACTCTCGACTGGAGCTGCGAAACAACAAAAGAAACAAAATAAGGGAGGAAGATCCAGGTGTAAAAGAACTTCAAATGACGAATATAAAACAGATTATAGTAAAACTTTGAAAAATGGATAATAAATTTGTATTTGAAAAGGACTTATCAATCTGCTTTGCGAATACAGGCATTTACAATATGCATATACAATACAAACAACAATGCTGTTTTTACTTGTATGTAGACTCACTAATACTGTATCACATCTTTTGGGGAATTTTAATCATGACCATGATATGATTGCATGTACTTTTCAATTTTGATACAATCGTGTTAAAATCAAACGTTTCCCTTATTTTGTGGTGAACGTTATAGATTAAAACTAAATTAATGTTTTTTGTTTTAAACTGATTATTTGACAGAGTACACATCTGCTTAATACTAGATAATTATATAATGCAAGAAAAACACATTGCTCGAAGTACAAGTGTTACACTAGACATACATGGTTATGATCTATAATTACTGCCATAATTTTGACATGACAGTTTCTTAAGAATTAAATGTGATAAAATAACTGCATCTTCATTATTTCTTGATATTTCAAATAATCAATGTCTTTTATAAATTAAGATGTCATACGTCGAAACCAGTGACTGGAATAGATAAAGAGAAAACGTTATTCTGCATGCCAGAAGTACATAACATATAATACTTTTGAATTAATAATTATAATCTAATATAGCACCTATTAATACATTTTAAAGCGCTCTACATTGGATTCAATTGATAATCCGCTTGTGATAAGGCACACATTCAGCTCCCTGAGGAGTTTTCCGGCAGAGTGCCATTTTCCAAGCACACACATGTCGATCCAAACAGATTAACGTTTGTTTCCTACCAGGTACCCATTTAAAACTTGGGTAGAGAGTGGTAAATGTAGATTAATGTCTCGCAAAAGGACATTATGATAATAAGAGTAACTGTTTATCATAGAGTGCTTTACCAGCTACAACCGACCGAAAAAGCTTACAGTATTCTCATTACCCAGGTCACTGAATTCAATTACTATTCCGCACATTACAGTGCTCATTCTCAACTCCCTTTGGAGCATGCATTCCACCTAGTCTCCTTTTTAAGTGCGCCAACATGGTAATCCAATCACACTAGCCTACGCATCCTACCAGGTACCCGTTTAGCCCGTGTAGAGGGGAGCAATGTTGATAAAATGTCTTGCTCACAAGGACCTTAGTGGCACAACGGGACTCGAACCACATAAACCATGTGATCCACAGTCCGTTGACGTATCCAATACATCACAACACCTTAACAATGATCATGCCATTTCGTTAACTCAAGGAAAATGTGTACATGGCGTAATCTGACTTGAATTGTTATACCATAATTTTACTTGTCATACAAACCTGCACCGGTTCTGCGTTTTCTGTGCTGTGTAGAACTCGATCCACTGGTTGAAGGCATGTCAAGGTTCGATGTTTGTGAAGAAAGGGGAAACGAGGTGAGACCAGTATGTACTCCAGATAAATATCCTGATCCTTGGCCTACCGAGTATCGTGATGCTTCACCAGAATTCGGGTGTAATGAGTGATGTGTTCCTTCCTTTGGGGATTCCTGCATCTGTTGAGGCTCTGATCGAATGCCTCTGTACTGTCCAGAAGGTTGTGCCGATTCCAGCAGGGGAACATGGTGAGGGAGGTATGGCTGTTGGTGTGTACTAGGCATTGGCCTTTCACACTGGTTGAGTTGTCGTTGTTGTTGATATCTTCTTACTGACCACCATTGTTGTTGTTGTTGTTCTGACCTCCATCGTTGTTGAAGTTGTTGTTGTTGTTGTTGTCGTTTGTGTTCTAACCACCATTGTTGTTGTTCTTGTTGTTGTTGTTCTAACCACCGTTGTTGTTGTCGTTGTTGTTGTTGTCGTTGTTGTTTTCTTACTGACCACTCCTGTAGCATGCTGATATGCTCCTTTTTCCTGAAGTAAGGATTCTGACATGACAAGTGCACACAGATATTTAGAGAGAAAAGGAAAAAAATAAAATGTGATCGCCTGCAAAAGGAGAGTGAAGGAGACAAGGGATTAGGAAAGTACGGAATCGGCCAACCTCATCCGTTTCCCCCTATAAACGCACTTTTATTTTTCTTTGAAATCACTATTTTTGGGCTATACATGTCAATCTATGAGCAAGGTTACACGCGTACATGTAGAGTTAGTTAACAATACCATTACAATTCATTAGATATTATTATTAGATACTTTAAATTGAACAGCAGTAATGAGAGGGAGCGATGATGTACATTTCGAGAGGAAAACAAATTTCATCTTGTGTGGTTTCTCAAACAAAATGAGTTTCAACACAGTTTTGCAGAAATTACTTTGTCATCATGGTGTAGCTCTACACCCCCCTCCCTCTCAATGACACAGGATGAATAGGAAAGCGTCTCTAATATGCCCTGCATATGTATATTCATTGATAAATTATCCTGTGACCTGTAACATCTGACCTCATGAACCCATATGCTTTTCATTTAATATTTGAGTGGTTTTACACACTAGGTTCGATTTTTGTTAAATTATCACAGCAATAAGATATTTTCTGGAATTTACAATTTTAAGATCCTATAATCTTTCACATTCATGACCTCTTACACTCGAAATCTAATCAGTCCATCCTGGTATGCTCATAAATATTTGTCCAAGATTACCTTAAATTGCTTCAATACTTTAAAGTTAACACTGAAACAATATATTTTCTTTTTTGTTTGTACTTTCAAACATTTTTGATTACTTTATGACTATTGACGTTTCTCCTCTATCACTATTAAATCAGTAATCCTTTATAGTAATTCATTAAAAAAAAATTGCATTGCCTTAATACTTTTGAAGTCATCATGGTAATGACATATTATCTGTATTTTAAATACTTTTTTAGTCTAAGATCTTTAACATTTCACCTGTTCCACACACAATCAAATCAGTTCATCCATGAATGCTCATACTCCATTAGCCTTTAAACAAGGCCACTTGTCTGATAGACGCCGAGCGACTAAAACGAGACTAATCGCGAAAACCCAAGTGAACGCGAGAGCGAGGAGCCCATCCTAGTGGCCTTTATCAATCTGATTTGGATTTCTTATGTTAACCCTTGTTTCCGACTAGAATTCGCTCCAGAAAATGGAGCGTTCAATCAGCGAACGTATCCTCGCACGACGTCAGCATAGTAGTATCCATCACACACACACACACACACACACACACACAGAGTAAACTCTACGTAGTGCGAACATGGACCTACATGCTATGAACTATTACGTACGTGCTAAGACCACTGACCTCTACATGGAACGAATCACGAACGAAGCCAACTGGGAGATCGCCGTTCTGATTGGTCAATAAATCCAAAGTAGGCGTATTGGCATGTTAATATGTATCTATGAATAATTCATGCGCAGTTGTGAAACCCACTTTCCAAAAGGCCTCGTGACGTTCCGTCACTCGGTCGCGCGTTCACTCCGGGTATCTAGACTCATCTCAGCCGCTTAGAGTCACGAGGCCTTGTCAAAAGGCTAATACTCCATCGGCAAGTTTGGTTAAAATAATAATTACAGTGCTTATATAGCGCCTAACACTTACTTTGTCAGAAGTCTCTAAGCGCTCTACAATAATGCAGCATAATTACCCTGGCTTTAGCAGTGCAGCTGTTACGCGCGCTGCGTTTCAAGGAATAAATTCCTACCAGGTACCCATTTACTTCACCTGGGTGGAGTGTGGCAAATGTAGATCAATGTCTTGCCAAAGGACATTAGTGCAGCGGCGGGACTCGAACCGCGGACCTTGTGATCGACAGTCCGGCGACGTATCCACTCAATCCATGTAACTTTTCTCAAGTTATCGCGGTAACGAAAAGCGGGACCGATGGACAAGCCAAAACATTAATAATGCCTCCATGCATCACCTTGTGTGACAGAAGCATAAAAACAAAAAAGGCAAGTACCTTTGGATTTCATTTGTTCTACTTTGTTTTTACCAATTGATTAAAACCCGTCTGCACTAGTTTGGCCAGGGGATTAGACCTCCCTGCAAGGTCACTGACAGGTGGTTATCTCATCAAATCAGCTCTCAATTAAGATAAGAAAAAGAGGATCATGGGGGACCAACAGACACCGATTAGGCATTGTTTTCTATATAGAGGGCGCAAGTAGCTATAAGTAGTGCAGTGGGTTTTTAACATTGGGTTGCCAACAAAAGTTTATTTCGCTCGTTCTCTCTTCCTATCTCACCCTGATCTCTCCAAACTAACTCACGCCACGTGATGAAACCACCAATTCGATAAACTGAACCGACCCAAGGTCTAGTTAAAATTGGAAAAAGGATAGGATATTTTGGGGAATTCAAATATTCATGTATACAATATTTCATACATGAAGTATAAAGGTCTCATGCTTACCTGGTATGTAAATTAATATACAATTCTATAATTCCTGAAGAATAGTTACTCAGTATATTTTTTTCTTTTAATTGATTCATAACCCCAATGTTTCTTTTCCTTTATTTCTTGCCCGATTTCATCCTGTTTTTTTCTAAAAAACTATAAATGGATGAGTCTGGCTTTCAAAACTTCTACACAAAATCCTTTACTTTGCTAGTTATATACTACTCTGTGAAAATTGACGAAGAGCGACCAAAGTGCTTCTACATCCATGCATGTTTCTATACTGCCTGAGCACTGACTTTTCTTATTACCTGAGAGGATACAGCCAAGGAAGCTAGTTCAGTGAAGAAATCATCATGTAAATAACTATCCCCTCTGATTGCTAATGTTGTAAGGCATGGTAGAGAGCAGAGAAACTTTGCTATCTGCTTGGATGCAGAAAGACGTAGTAAAACTTCACCTTGCTTGGTCTCCCACTTACATACATCCAGGTTGACTGTTTGGATCTGTAGGGATAGAAAATCAATTGGAATCAGTCATGTACATGTAGCATACACAATAGAACATGAATGCATCATTGATAATGAAATCACAAGAATTATGGGGTGAATTTTCATATTTTAGTATAATCATCACAGTAATACGTTTCTGGGGGGGGGGGATTTCAAAGACTTTCAAGATCCTATGATCTCATGATCTTCCACCTTCATGAACTCTTACTCCCAAAATCTAATCAGCTTATCCTTGTAAGCAGTCCATACATACTTCTTCCAAGTTTAGCTTGAATTGCTTTTAAGTGAATGCTGGTTAAGAAATTTTCTAGCATTTTGGGGGTATTTACAAAAAAGATTTATGACTTTCTATCTGTTTCTTAAGTTTCACCTTTCTCCTCTTACAGTCGTATTATAATCACTTTATCTTAATCTGCTCATACATACTTCATCCAAGTTTGGTTTGTATTGCTTGAATACT
Organism: Strongylocentrotus droebachiensis; assembly: GCA_035222895.1. Taxonomy (NCBI): domain Eukaryota; kingdom Metazoa; phylum Echinodermata; class Echinoidea; order Camarodonta; family Strongylocentrotidae; genus Strongylocentrotus; species Strongylocentrotus droebachiensis. The sequence continues at coordinate 175,952 of JAVYIG010001387.1, read as the reverse complement.
TCCCAAGTTATCACGAAAATGAAACATTTAAACACTTTCATGAGCTGTGACCTGTAACATTTAACCTCTTTTACCCAAAATCTGATCAGTTCATCCACGCATGCTCATACATACTCGATTAATAGTTTGGTAAAAATCTGTGTAATGGTTCTCAAGATATTGCGGTAATGAAAAGCAGGACCAACGGAGAGGCCAAAAAAGTATATGTAATGCCTCCATGCATCACCACCTTTGGTGGCCGAGGCATAAAAACAAGAGAGGCCATTACCTCAGGTTTCCATTTGTTCTATTTAATTTTTACCAACACTATTCATTAATGTTACGTTGCCAACAAAAATTCATGTCACTCGTTCTCTATCTCACCCTCTACTCCCCAAACTATAACTCATGCCACGTGATGAAAACACCGATTCGATAAACTGTTTGGGACTCATAGTCTAGTTAAAATTGAAAAAAAGGATAGGATTATTTAGGGAATTCACATTTCCATGTACACAATATTTAATTCATGAACTATGCTAAGTTCTCATGCTTATGTAATTTCATATATAATTCTATAATTCCTGAAGAAGAGTTACTCAATAGATTTTTGTTTTAAATTGATTCATAACCCCAATGTTTCTTCTCCTTTATTTCTTGCCCGATTTCATCCTGGTTGTTTTTTAATCTAAAAATAATGCTACCACCTTCCTCAATACCCTGGAGAAGGCAGATTTTCAGCAGAACGTGATGACTTCAACACATCAAGCTGAACATACGCTCGACCTTTTGATAACTAGAAGGGTCGACGAAGCGGTTCCTGGGATTGATTCAATCAGAGGTCTTCCATCCGATCATGACTATATATGGTGCACACTAAACATGGAACGTCCTGCTGCTACCAAGAAGCGTGTTACCTGTAGGAAGCTTCGTGATATCAATATGGACTTATTCAAGTCAGATATTTTGGCATCATCTCTTACATCCTCACTTTCGCTTTCATCATGTTCCTCTGAAGCAGTTCTACAGTACAATAGTGTGCTCCAGGAACTCTTGGATATACACGCGCCAACTCAATTATCTGTCGTTTCTAGGCCACGGGTTTCGTGGTACACCGAATCTATTAGACAGGCTAAATGAGTTAAACGCCGTGCAGAGCGGATGATGACGAAATCAGGCCTAGAGATTCACAGGCAGATATATCAACAACTATGCAAGTCCTTCAATGACAAGCTTGTGGAGTCCAAATCCCAGTTAATGGTGGCGGAGGTGGAAGGGTGTGACACGAAACAACTTTTCAAGTTCGTCCAAAAGCTGTCTTGCTCAGCTCTGGTTCCTGTGCTACCGGATCGTGACTCAGATGAGACCATGGCAAATGGCGAGTTCTTTCAGAAGAAAATCCAACAAATCATGTCAGGGTTCAACTTTTCCTCTCGTCAGATAGGGAAAATTACTTCATGTGTTAGGGAATTTCTTCTTTCGAACCAGTGTCAGAAAATCAAGTTAGAAAAAGTGATCAATGCCATGGCTTCTAAACATTGCAAGATGGATCCTCTTCTAACATGGCTGGTCAAGTGTTGTATGGATGAACTGTTGCCAGTTATCACTTCCATCATAAACGGCTCGTTGTCTTCTGGGAGTGTTCCTGACAGCTTCAAGGTAGCCCGTGTTGTGCCCTTGCTGAAGAAGCGTAGTTTGGATCACAATGACCTAAGGAACTATATACCTGTTTCTAACCTGATGTTCCTTGCGAAAGTTCTTGAAAGAGTTGCTAGCTTCCAGTTGAAAGCATATCTAGAGAAGAATTGCTTGTTTCCCAAGATGTAGTCGGCCTATCGCTCGTCCTACTCAACTGAAACAGCAATGTTGAAAGTGATGAACGATCTGTTACTGGCTGTCGACAGGGGTTATGAAGCAATGCTAGTTCTACTGGATTACAGTGCTGCTTTCGATACCATTGGCCATGTGCATTTGATTAAAATAATAATAATAATAATAATAAAGTCATTTTTATCTAGCGCATAATAAAAAATTCTCTATGCGCTTTACAACAATCAATTATACAATAAATTACATGATTAATCTAAAGATTTAATTATGCATGAATTAACATAAATACATATTGTATACAATGATGACAAAATCAGATATAATATAAATGATATAAACTTATGAACACAATTATAATAGTTTAATAATTACGATCTTTTATTGTAGTAAGGAAATAACATTATTTGACATAAACTAGCATATATATAATTACAGAATATTGGGTGAACATAAATGTCTTCAGAAGTGATTTGAATGAGTCGACGGTCAGGGCGTTACGAATATTGAGGGGGAGGTTGTTCCATAGGGTGGGTCCATAGTAGCTGAAGGATCTTTCGCCGTAGAATTGAGTATGAGTGCGTGGGACTTGTAGGAGATTCTGTTGCTGAGATCGGAGAGTGCGGGCAGGAACAAAAGGATGGATTATCTCACATAGGTATGAAGGGGCTTTGTCGTGGAGTGTTTTGTATGTGAGAAGTAGAACTTTGAAGTCTATTAGTTTTTTGACAGGTAACCAGTGGAGTCGAAGGAGGATGGGTGATATTGGCTCTGACCGTCGGGATTGCTCAATCATTCTGGCTTCGGTATTCTGAATTCGTTGTAGTTTGTTGACTTCTGAGTCTGGGAGACGACTGAGTAGAGAGTTGTATGAGTCCAGTCGTGAAATGACGAATGCATGGACGAGTTTCTTCGTTGTTTTAATGTCAAGGTACATCCGGATCTGTCCGATTTTGCGGATGGCAGCCATGGAGGATCTGCAGATGTTCTTAACTTGGGTTTTCATCGTAAGTTGGTGGTCAATGCTAACTCCCAGATTTCTTGCCTCTGCTGATGCCGCTATGTTGGTGTCGCTTACCATCAGGGTAAGTACGCTGGGATTGGGCTGATTAAGGAATCTTGATGAGAAATGAGTGACTTCTGTTTTCTTATCGTTTATGGCAAGTTGATTTCGAACAGCCAAACTTCCAATGTCCTTAATGCACGCGTTCAGTTTGTCAGTGAATACATTACGTTCTGAAGGATGAAATATGGCATAAATCTGGGTGTCGTCTGCATAGATCATGCTACTGAGCTTGTGAGCTGAAATGATGTCGTTGATCGATGCGGTGTATAGGGTGAACGTAAGTGGCCCCATGATAGAACCCTGAGCAACCCCGCAGGTATCCTCGATAGTTCGTGAGGTACTGGTTCTAACTTTGACGACGTGACTCCGTTGTGAGAAGTACGATCTGAACCAGCTGAGGACAGTACCTGCGAGTCCATAACGACGGAACAAGCGATCTAGGAGGAGAGGGTGATCGATCGTGTCAAAAGCGGCTGTGAAGTCTAATTGGACAAGTATGGCTTCCAAGTGCTTGTCCAACGCAATCAAGATGTCGTTGTTGATGCGCAGTAAGGCCGTTTCTACACTGTGGTGAGATCTATATGCCGATTGTGTCTGAGAAAACAGGTCATGTGATGTCAGGTATTCCTGTATCTGGGCAACTGCAACTTTTTCGATGACCTTGCTAATGTGGCTGATGTTAGAAATAGGCCGATAGTTTGCAAGTTATTCAGGTGAGAGGCCAGGCTTCTTCAGCTTAGGAATCATGACAGCTTGCTTCAGTGAAACAGGAACAACCCCAGACTGTAGACTTTCGTTGACAATCTTAGTCATCACAGGTAGAAGTTCAGATAAGCACTTCTTCAGAAGTGGTACAGGCATAGGGTCAAGGTCACAGGAAGATGTCGATGTGAACTTAAGAATGGTGAGAATCTCATCTTCCGTGGTGATGTCAAATTCTAGCATTGATGATTGATATGTCTCTAAGATATCGACGGATAGGTCATTATGAATCACAAGATTCTCGAACGTGACTACGGCATCAAGGATGTAGCGCGACAGTGGCTGGTCTCCTATCTACAAAATCGGAGACAGAAGATCGTAGTTAGCGATGCTGTTTCCAAGTCTTTTCCTCTCTCCCATTGTATTCCTCAAGGATCGGTCATTGGTTCTGTGGCGTATGTACTGTACACTGGCCTTCTATCGCAAGTCATCAACGCCCATCAAGGAATCCTGCATACCATGTACGCAGGTGACACTCAGTTGTATGCCGTCATCAGACCTGAGAACATGACGTCGGATTTCAAAAGCTACAGCAGTGTATAGCAGATGTTAAAGAATGGTCATTACGGAACAATTTTCAACTCAAAGACTGAGGTCATCCATGTATTCTCCAGGTTCAGAGGTGCTCGAATTCTCCCTGTACTGCAGATTGGCGATGGAACGTCTATCGGATGTGTTCAGGCCTCTCGCGATCTCGGTGTTATTCTTGATAAGAATCTCACCATGGCTGATCACATACGTTCGAAGTCTCGAGCAGCAGCTTTTGGAATATCCAAGATAGGTAAAATAAGAAAGTACCTGACGGCCAGTGCAACTGAACGATTAGTTCACGCATTCGTTGCATCACACCTTGACTACTGCAACAGTTTATTTTACGGTTTACCAGAATCTCATGTTCTGCCTCTTCAACGAATTCAGAATGCTGCAGCTCGGTTAATAACTCATTCCAGAAAATACGATAACATTACCCCTGTCCTCCGCTCTCTTCACTGGCTTCCCGTCTCTCAACGCAATACCTTCAAAACTTGCTCCAATTTACATCACAGATATAATCTCACCAAAGACCCCGACAACCTCTATCAGACTTCGCTCATCCACCTATGCTCATGTAATGTTTTGCCCTAAAATTAATTGTATTCTATTGTATTTCTATGTATTGACTAGATGTATCTGTGCTTATGTATTTTGAAATAATTGTAGGTTGATTAGTATATAGTATGTAAATATGACATTGAATGTATTATCATCTAAGTATTGCCAACTTTGTAAAGCGCTTAGAAACATTTTAATAAACACTACATAAATATAATGTATTATTATTATTATTATTATTATCCTCAGGCACTGAAAATGCACCCAATTCGACACAGATAATATTTCACCAGGATTACTAGCACATATTATGCTGTAGTTTTTGTTGTTGGTGTTTACCTGATTGTTGAAAAGTGTTATGCCCATGGAAAATTATCCAGAATATTCATGCCATTGACATGCAATTGTATTTATAACCTGGAATCTCAGTACAAAGAACAAGACAAAATATGTTTAAAATGTTTTGATATGTTTAAAATGTTTTCATTTCTCCTCGGTTTTTTTGTTTGTTGTAATTCTATTTTTTACCGGAGATGATGAAGAAGCTCGAGCAGCAATCTCTTGTTAACATCATCATAAAAATAAACATGATTCAATATTCAGGTCTGTAAGTTGATGCAGGAGACTGAGAAACTTCCCTAAACAGCAGGATGCTAATTTGTCATTTTGCAGGTTCAAGTCGCAAAACCATAAATACAAATGAATGACATACACTAAACATGACGCATGAAATGGCGGGGGGGGGGGGGGAGTGGAAACCCTTGTAATAGTCTGCAATGTCACATAATCACAGGAGATGATCCAGGATTCTCTGAAGGGGAGGGGGGGGGGGGAAATCTGAAGAAACAAACCCAAACAAATAAATGTGATCGTATCAAAAAATCGTTCAACACTACGAGAGCACAAAATTATGAGAGCTACTCAAAATTACCGTAAAGCAGATACATAACTGGGAAAAAGAATTCAATAGTCGTCCAGGAAATGCCACAGAAATAGCGATTTTCGAGGAGGTACTGGGTATTTTTTATCGGAAGGGGCATGCTGCACATATCTAATCACTATGCTCAAATCCATTGTTATACTGCTTTTTACCGTAGAGGGCATGAAAGTGGATTATAGCCTTGTGATCAAAATAAACAATCATATGTGCACGTATCTCGTAGCAGGCCCATACATTCCCAAAAAAAAAATGTACCTAGTAACTCCTCAAATATCACTATTTCTGTGGCTTTATGTGGACACCTATTGTTATCTTTTGTTCTTAAGTTATGTATGGTAATTTTGAGTGATTGTTGTCTTTCCAATTGTGCTCTCAGTTCTTAACAGAAACACGCCATGTTTAGAATAAGAGAAAAATATATGTTTTTTTTCTTGAGTAATTATTATAATTTTTTTTTATTTTTAGAAAGCTATTTTATTATTCCAACATCAATGTATTTTTAGCCTGACTTATTCATCCTGCATGAATCAAAATGGCGGCTCGCATGTTCTCTTTTTTTTTAATTTTTGCCCCAGTTTTTTAATTTTTTGCAGAGGCATGATAATGGTACTAAACATCACCAATCATGGATAAGAAATAACTTCATATGAGATATTCCGATATTTACGAAGGTATGCATGTATATTTAAAGGTATTTTGCTTCTATAATTAGTCAAATTTAAGTAATAGGAACATTTAGATCCAACAACGGGACTGAATCTAGCACTTTTTAGCAGGTGGCTTTTTAATCAATTCACAACTCCTCAGTTTTGCTTTGCATTTGTCATTTCATTGAGGAAGAAATATAATAATTGGATCTATAAATTTCGAATTTTAGCGGGTTCCCGAATTAAAGATATACCCGAAATTCCCAGCCCTAGGCTGTGGAAAAGTATCCAGAAAATTGATGATATTTACATGTATAAGTAGGCCTACTTTTTACCTGGAATCATAGTACAAAGAAAAATAATAATATGTCAACAAACAATTCACATCTCCTCAGTTTTGCATTGCATTTGTAATTTCATTGAGGAAGAAATACAATAATGGGAGCAGTAGCACATTGTATGGGGGAAATTAATTTCGAATCTTTCATATAAAACTAGAAATTCATCAATCAAACTGATGTTAATATTTAGTGTATGGCACACTACTGAAAACATATCCGATTCAATAAAGATAACGCTTCACTTGTACTACTAGTACAAGCCCATTTTTTTTACACCTGATTTGTGAAAAAACAATGTAAAGGCCCGGTCCCACTGCACTTACGGATGCAAAGCGGATGTAAAACGTAAAATAATCTTGCCATCCGTTGGAAAAACGCTATGCATCCGTTGTGTACTCATTGCATACGTGTTTCATACGCTCTATCCATCGAGCATCCGTCCACTGTGATTTCATCCGCGCAACAAGTTTTGAGCTGCACAAAACTTTTAGAACGGATGAACTTCCGCCGTGTACGATGTAAATCCGCGACAAATACGAGCAACAAACGTTATATGTCCGTTTTCATCCGTTAAACGTTCGCTGTATCCTCTCTGTATCCTCTGGGCATCCTCGCAACTCACATCCGCTGCAGCTGAAAACGGAAAGAGGGAGGAAAGATAAGGTACATGGAACGTCTATACATCGTTAGTAGCACGGAAATAGAAAGGATGTAAGCGTATGCATCTCGTTTATAAAGTTTTCAAAGCTGTCATCCACTTCCATCCGCTTTCATCCGCTAGGCTTCCGATGAACATCCGTTTAACATCCCCGCTACATACTACCCACGTCCGTTATTTTCCGTTTTGTTTTCTCAAATTTTCGCAAATTTTGTCCATTTCTGGAGCGGATGAAAACGGAAGGAGCCATCCTCGAAATTTTGCTCGTCCGCTGTGTCCTTTATGCATACGTTTTGTGTCCATTGGCCTGTGGGACCGGGCCATTACACTCATGGAAAGGTATTACGAATATTCACGGCAATTTATTTGTATTCCTTTTACACAACTTCAGTTTTTTTTTTTAAAGACATAAATATTTCGGATCTTTTGTTTTTCTGCATTATTATTATTTATTTTTTTTTACCTGAGATGAAGAAGCTCCATCAGCAATCTCTTTGAAGAAATCATCATGAAAGAAACATGAATCAATCTCCAGGTGTGTCAGATGAGAAAGTAGACTGATAAACTTCCCCAGATAGCCAGATGATGATTGGTTTTCATCTATGAACAAACTGTCAATGATAAACTTCTGAATCTGTGGAAATTCAAATAAATGGCATACATAAATCTTATAGCATGAGCTGGGGACAATTGTAGCATTCATTGAAGCATTCAAATACTCATGCACAGCAGATGATCCAGAGTTCTGCATGTTCTGATTTTGTTGAGAAACAAAATAGCCAGACGATGATCGGCCATGACGGACAAGTCGCTAATGATGCACTTCTGAATCTGTGGAATTATAAATGTATGGCATACATATATCATGAAGCATGAAATGGGCAAAAAGTGGAAACACTTATAAATGTCTGTACTCTCACATTAACCATTCACATATACCACAGCAGATGATCCAGAATTCTGCAGTTGGAAGGGGGGGGGGGTCAATGAAAGGAAATTTGATAAGGAAAATGCACTAATTATTTTGTTGATTAGTTTTATTTTCCATATAAAATGTATGTATATATAGACCTACATAATAACACAGATTCTTTTTTATAATAAATCGGCTATTAGAAATACGACTAGATTGTTCTATTCCGGAGACAGACTAACTTCTCCACACAGCAGGGTGCTGATTTGCCATTCTGTCTCCTAGAGGCAGACTGGCTTCTTTCAATTTGTTTGGTAGATATATAATGATTATTTCAAGTGTTCAACTGTTGATGTATGAATTTGTGGAAATACAATCCAATATGGTGTACGCCGGTAAGTCATGCAGACGGAAATGTGAATAAAAGAAAGTAAAAACCCTTCAGTTTGAAACTGAGTGGTACATCGTACATTTCTCAAAGCAGACACAAACAAGTATTATGCATCTTTTGTTTTTCTTCAACTTTAACAAAGAAACATTTTTACCGGAGATAAAGAAGCTCGATCAGCAATCTCTTTGTAGAAATCGTTATGAAGGAGACATTGGTGAATCTTTAGGTGTGTCAGATAAGGCAGGAGACTGAGAAACTTCCCCAGACAGTAAGATGCTGATTGGTCGTCATGTAGGTGCAAGTTGTTAATGATAAACTTCTTAATCTGTGGAAATTCAAAAGAATGGCATACATATATCATATAGCATGAAATGGGAAAAATTGTAGCATTTATTAAAGCATTCAATACTCAAAGCAGATGATCCAAATATGATAAGGAAAATGGACTAATTATTTTGTTGATTGGATTTATTTTTCATATAAAATGAATATTCATAAAAAAACCCACATAATGAACACAGGAAAATATAAAAATTGGTTATACAAAATCTGGAGATTGCTCTATTCTAGAAACAGAGTACCTTCTCCACACACCAGGTTGGTGATTTGTAATCCTGTATATCTAGAGGCAGACTATCTTCTTTCCAATTATCGGTTGAGATATAATAAAAAAGTAACTCTTCCAAGCAGGATGCTGATTGGTCATCATTTATATATATAAAGAAAGTCTTACTTCCCCCCTTCTGTTTGGTAAAGTAAATGTTAAATATTTCAAGTGTTCAACTTTCAATTTGTGAATCTGTGGAAATACAATCAAATACGGTGTACGCCGGTAAGTCATGCAGACGGAAATGTGAATGAAAGAAAGTGGAAAACCTTCAGTCTATAAAGCGTTGGTCACATCACACCGTGCGTGTTTTTAGTCCGTACGGTTTTGGGGGAGGCCATGGCCGCCACGTTTTTCTGAAAACGTAGGGAGGGTGTAAGTACGTGGCCCGCACGCCACGTCTGGCCGTGAGCGGTTGCGTGCATCGTACGTTGATCACGTGGTAAGTGCGTTGTACGTGCTTACAACGTACGGTCTCCGTGCGGTTGCCACGTTATCGTACTTACACGTGCTGCTCATGTACGGTGTCCTTACTCACTCGCACGTTGTAAGTGCGTGCACGTGCGATGAACTCGGTGAGTTTTTCCGCCCGAGGTCGGGGTATATTATAGGACGACATTCCGATGTTCTCCAGAAGTCCCAGCTGCTGCTGCGTCAATATGCCAACCATTCCACCGCAGAGACTATATACTGCATAAATCAGTGCGCACAACGTGCGTTGTAAGTGTGGAGCACGTGCTTACTCGGTACGGTCCACTTGAGTTCTGCGTACTCGTTGGACAGTTGAACTGGGGAAGAGGCGAGTATTATGCGGTGGTCACATCCCGCCGTACTTGCAAGTGCGTGCTGTCTACGTGCAAAAACGTGAGCAAAATTTGGGAATCGGTACGTGGTGAGTACCGCCTCCGTACGGATTTGGGAGCACGCAGACACACCGTAGCACTTTTAGTGCACGAGGAACTTTCGCTGCGTTCGGGCTACCGATTCACCCCCAGTGCGCGTAACGTGCGTGCCCGGTACTGCCAACGAGCGCACAACGCACTGACTCCGTGCGTTTTTAGATTTGTTTGCCACGGTCACTTGCTCTACGGAAGGCGCACTTAGCACGCACTTAGCACGTGCGTGCTGCGCGTGATAAGTGCTTGGTCCGTGCTTACTCGCCACTTCCCCAGTTCAACTTTCTAATGAGCACGCAGAACTCACGTGGACCGTACCGAGTAAGCACGTGCTCCGCACTTACAACGCACGTTGTGCGCACTGATTTATGCAGTATACAAAAGCCGAGCCGACGGAAGAGTGCCAACATTTCGTCTCCAAGATGGCGCCGAAGAAGACACAAAATAAGGGGTCAGCTGCATCTGCAGCTCAAAAGGCAGCGGATAAGAAGGCCAGAGAGGCCCAACAGAAACGGGCCGCGGAAGATGAGAGGGCCAGAGGGGAAGAGGAGAGGAGGAGCGAAAAAGAGTCAGATGGTGATGCCAAAGAGTCTGATCATGAGGAGGGCCGTGCTGCTGGTGGATCGGAAAAGGGGTCACATGAAGAAGGGGGTGTGACAAAGGAAAAGACCAACTGCTCGTTCTCGGTGCTGGGAATCCAATGGTGTTGTCCTCCAGTGCCCCCCGGAGGGTGGACTCGTTGAACACGCCTGCGTCTGAGGAAGAGCCGTTAGCCCCCACCTTGCACCACAAGAAGGAATAGTTAGCATCCACGATGGCCAGGAGCACCACAGAACAGAAGCGCTTATAATTGTAATAGAGCGATCCACTTTTATTGGGCTTCTTGACGGCGATATGTTTCCCGTCGATCGCCCCACAACAGTGGTGAAAGTTCCATCACGTTCCAAACTGGCGGGCGACGGCTTTCCACTCGTCCTGTGTGGAGGGCATGTTGAAATTTCCTCCTTATATTCCTTGTAGATGGCGGTGCAGACCTCCGGCACGAACGTTGATATGCTGTTGTGTGCCACCCGGAAGTCGAAGGCAAGGGACCTGTAGCTGTTCCCCGTCGCCAAGAAGCGAAGGGTGATGGCCAGCTTCAGGCCAGGCTCAAGAGGGCGGCGACTCCTGAAACATATAATGTATTAATATCGTTTGGGTGGCCCAGAAAGAGTGCTACAAAACTGACCCTTAATTACAAAGACATGAATGACTGAATACAATTATTGTTTATAGTATTTGATAGAAAGACACTTCAAGTTTTATTTGCCACCAAAATCATCAATTTTCATGAAGGCGTTTTGATTCTATGGCCATTTTACTGAAAAGTTGTGATTTGCAAGATTTGCTCCTTTTGTCAGAGAAATCATTCTTAAACGAGCGACGGGAAGCTTCCAATGTAAATAAGACAACATTTTAAAGCAAATACAAAGCAAAACCAAGAATTTGTTATGGCAGAAATGAAGATACACACCTTGGGCACTTGGTGATTCGAGGGGTCACTCGGAGCAGGAGCTCGGCGAAGAGATTGGGGTCCATTCGGATGTATCCGACATAGTCCCCCCGCGATTCACGCTCTAGCTCTTGGAACAACGTTTCGTACTGCCCGAAAAGCCTCCTCCTCTCGATCCATGGGCAAACCCACCATCTCCTGCGTCGGCGTCTCTGTTGCCTTTCTCTCTTCCGTATCAAGGCAAGTAATACCACGTCGTGCTCATGCGCTGCCACTTGAAGCTGTTCTTGCAGCATCAGAACCCGGAGTCTCTGCGGTGGAATGTGCGGCATCTTGAGGCAGCAGCAGCTGGAACTTCTAGAGAAAATGGGAATGTCGTCCTATATACTCCGACATACCCCCGACTCACCGAGTTCATTGCACGTGCACGCACTTACAACGTGCGAGTGAGTAAGGACACCGTACGTGAGCAGCACGTGTAAGTACGGCCTCCATAAGATAACGTGGCAACCGCACAGAGACCGTACGTTGTAAGCACGTTGTAAGCACGTTGTAAGCACGTACAACGCACTAACCACGTGCGCAACGTACGATGCACGCAACCGCTCACGGCCAGGCGTGGCGTGCGGGCCACGTACTTACAGCGTGCGTGTGACGTGCTTTGCCGGTACTCCCTCCCTGCCTTTGCCACTCCCTCCCTACGTTTTCAGAAAACGTGGCGGCCGTGGCCTCCCCAAAAACCGTACGGACTAAAAACACGCACGGTGGGATGTAACCAACGCTTAAGTGCGCCTTCCGTAGAGCAAGTGACCGTAGGAAACAAATTTAAAAGACGCATGGAGTCAGTGCGTTGTGCGCTAGTTGGCAGTACGGGGCACTCACGTCACACGTACTGGGGTGTATCGGTAGCCCGATCGCAGCCCGAACGCAGCGAAAGTTCCTCGTGCACTAAAAGTGCTACGGTGTGTCTGCGTGCTCCCAAATCCGTACGGAGGCGGTACTCACCACGTACGGATACCCAAATTTGCCCATGTTTTAGCACGTAGACAGCACGCACTTGCAAGTACGGCGGGATGTGACCACCGCATTAAGCGTTGGTCACATCCCACCGTGCGTGTTTTTAGTCCGTACGGTTTTTGGGGAGGCCACGGCCACCACGTTTTCTGAAAACGTAGGGAGGGAGTGGCAAAGGCAGGGAGGGAGTACCGGCAAAGCACGTCACACGCACGGTGTAAGTACTTGGCCCGCACGCCACGCCTGGCCGTGAGCGGTTGCGTGCATCGTACGTTGCGCACGAGGTAAGTGCGTTGTACGTGCTTACAACGTGCTTACAACGTGCTTACAACGTACGGTCTCCGTGCGATTGCCACGTTATCTTATGGAGGCCGTACTTACACGTGCTGCTCACGTACGGTGTCCTTACGTACTCGCACGTTGTCAGTGCGTGCACGTGCGATGAACTCGGTGAGTCTGGGTGTGTCGGAGTATATAGGACGTCATTCCCATTTTCTCTAGAAGTCCCAGCTGCTGCTTCAAGTGGCAGCGCATGAGCACGACGTGGTATTACTTGCCTTGATACGGGAGAGAGAAAGGCAACAGAGACGCCGACGCAGGAGATGGTGGATTCGCCCATGGATCGAAAGGAGGAGGCTTTTCGGGCAGTACGAAACGTTGTTCCAAGAGCTAGAGCGTGAATCGCGGGGGGACTATGTCGGATACATCTGAATGGACCCCAATCTCTTCGCCGAGCCCCTGCTCCGAGTGACCCCTCGAATCACCAAGTGCCCAAGGTGTGTGTCTTCATTTCTGCCATAACAAATTCTTGAATTGCTTTGTATTTGCTTTAAAATGTTGTCTTATTTCTAATCATAGCTTCCCGTCGCTCATTTAAGAATGATTTCTCTGACAAAAGGAGCAAATTTTGCAAATCACAACTTTTCAGTAAAATGGCCATAGAATCAAAACGCCTTTATGAAAATTGATGATTTTGGTGGCAAATAAAACTTGAAATGTCTTTCTATCAAATACTATAAACAATAATTGTATTCAGTCATTCATGTCTTTGTAATTAAGGGTCAGTTTTGTAGCACTCTTTCTGGGCCACCCAAACGATATTAATACATTATATGTTTCAGGAGTCGCCGCCCCCTTGAGCCTGGCCTGAAGCTAGCCATCACCCTTCGCTTCTTGTCGACGGGGAACAGCTACAGGTCCCTTGCCTACGACTTCCGGGTGGCACACAACAGCATATCAACGTTCGTGCCAGAGGTCTGCTCCGCCATCTACGAGGAATATAAGGAGGAGATGTTCAACATGCCCTCCACACAAGACGAGTGGAAAGCCGTCGCCCACCAGTTTGGAACGCGATGGAACTTTCACCACTGTTGTGGGGCGATCGACAGGAAACATATCGCCATCAAGAAGCCCAATAAAAGTGGATCGCTCTATTACAATTATTATAAGCGCTTCTGTTCTGTGGTGCTCCTGGCCATCGTGGATGCTAACTATTCTTTATTGTGGTGCAAGGTGGGGGCCAACGGCTCTTCCTCAGACGCAGGCGTGTTCAACGAGTCCACCCTCCGGGGGGCACTGGAGGACAACACCATTGTATTCCCAGCACCGGATCCACTTCCAGGCGACGACCGGGACTCTCCCTACTTCATCGTAGGCGATGATGCTTTTCCCATGCAAAAGTGGCTCTTGAAGCCATACAGTCGCCGTGCCATGACCAACAAAGAGAGAGTGATGAACTATCGGACCTCTCGGGCCCGTCGGGTTGTGGAGAACGGCTTCGGGATATTGGCTCACCGGTGGCGGTGCCTACTCACCACCCTGCAGTTGGAGCCTGGCAGGGTGATTCGCGTTGTGTTGGGCTGCCTCACCCTTCACAATTGGCTGCGATAGCGCCGGCCAGGACAACAGGACCTTAATTTGGACCACGAGGATGAGGATCGGCAACGTGGTCCCCGGGGCCTGGATGGAGGATGTGCAGATGACAGAACCCAACGGACTATTACCAGCAGCACCCTCCTCATGATCAGACTCTTTGGCGTCACCATCTGACTCTTTTTCGCTCCTCCTCTCATCTTCCTCTCTGGCCCTCTCATCTTCCGCGGCCCGTTTCTGTTGGGCCTTTTGAGCTGCAGATGCAGCTGACCCCTTATTTTGTGTCTTCTTCGGCGCCAGCTTGGAGAAGAAATGTTGGCACTCTTCCGTCGGCTCGGCTTTTGTATACTACATAAATCAGTGCGCACAACGTGCGTTGTAAGTGCAGAGCACGTGCTTACTCGGTACGGTCCACGTGAGTTCTGCGTGCTCATTAGAAAGTTGAACTGGGGAAGTGGCGAGTAAGCACGGACCAAGCACTTATCACGTGCGCAGCACGCACGTGCTAAGTACGCCTTCCGTAGAGCAAGTGACCGTGGGAAACAAATTTAAAAACGCACGGAGTCAGTGCGTTGTGCGCTCGTTGGCAGTACCGGGCACGCACGTCACGCGCACTGGGGGTGAATCGGTAGCCCGAACGCAGCGAAAGTTCCTCGTGCACTTAAAGTGCTACGGTGTGTCTGCGTGC
The DNA here is from genome assembly GCA_035222895.1 of Strongylocentrotus droebachiensis. Lineage (NCBI taxonomy): Eukaryota > Metazoa > Echinodermata > Echinoidea > Camarodonta > Strongylocentrotidae > Strongylocentrotus > Strongylocentrotus droebachiensis. Next base: position 160,767 of record JAVYIG010001387.1, on the reverse strand, counting down.
TCCCAAATCCGTACGGAGGCGGTACTCACCACGTACGGATACCCAAATTTGCCCATGTTTTAGCACGTAGACAGCACGCACTTGCAAGTACGGCGGGATGTGACCACCGCATTACTGAGTGATACCTCTTACACTTCTTTTTCGACTGCGCGCAGTCGACAATGATGCCTCTGTCAAAGAGCATTTTTTCAAACTAAAACAGAAGCAATTTTTCAAATTCAAGTTCGATTGTAATCCATTGACAGGTTCTCAGAATATTGTGATTACAAGCTATTTCTTATATACATGTATGACCCTTTGATATTTGACCTCATGACCCCAACATCTACTCAGTTCATTGGCTCTGCAAGAAACATACATATCTTGAGTTTGATGGTAATCCATCCATCACTTCTAATGATAATGTGATCACAAGCTATTTTTGCTACATAATGAGTCCCATGACCTTTGAACTTGACCTCATGACCCCAAAATCTATTCAGTTCATTGCCTCAACAAGATACATACATGTCCTGAGTTTCATGGGAATTTGACTATCTCTTCTAATGTCTAGGATTATCCAAACAAATCTGGTTTGACTTGAAGGCGCTCCTCTCTATCACCTATACATAACGGAATTAAGATTTCTGTTAAAGAACATCGAATTATAAAGAGAGCACAGAGAAGGAATGATAAATTGAGAGAACTGTCAGAAGGAAATTGGAGAAGAAAGTGAACAAAAAAGGGAACTTTTATGGATAAGGAAGAGATGAAGACTGAGAAGGAGAAAGAGAGAGAAGGGGTGGGGGTGGGGTGAATATGTAAGAAAGCTGATTCCCCCCCCCCCCCCCCCCCCCCCCCGTAAAGGGGTACTTTCCGTGCGACAAAGTCCGGGCCGAGAATTCATAAAAAAAGGGGTGTATTTGACTTTTCATCCGGAGATTTCTTTAAAGAGAGGAGTTTTTCATTTTTTCTCTCATCTCTTTTGACTCCTGAGAAATATACCGAATTTAGGGGGGTACGTTGAGCATTTTTCCGTATTGAGAGGGGTCTCCAAGGCAGGAAAAACCCGCGAAAAGCCCGCGAAAGGGGGTTAGAAAATGTGGGCAGTCCTCAGATAGGGGGTGCTTTCAAAAAGAGGGAACAAGCATACGCGTACCCTAAATAACACTGAGTGTGGGGGGGGGGGGCGGGGTTGATTTGCTGCTTCACTAACCTTTGAATCCACCTCTCGGCCATGAAAGTCTGGAAAACATTCTTCCCCTGCAATCTTTACACCTCCCCTAACTTCTAAGTGATGAACACATGTTCGATGGCAAAGTGCATCTATCACATCTATCGTTAATGGTCCAATACTGCTGCCAAATGATAACGTCCTTTGTGCCTGTTACAAAGAAGAGAATCTTTGTTTTCTTTTCTTTTTTCCTCAACCTTGAAGGGCATACCATGACACGGCCCGCATAGTAAGCACAAAGAATGAGGTATTAGCAATATTTTGGAAATATGCCCAAATAAAACCGAGTATGTTGTATTATTGTATATGGTAACAGAAGTATAGGGCAAAGTTTAATGGGATTTCCATAAGACGCTAATCATACAGTTTATATTTAAACCTCCAATAAATTTGGCTTATGACAATGAAAGGTTTCTGACGATTTTATATAAGCTTTTATTTTTGTATTTAGAATCGGACATGCATGATACTTGATACGTGTAAACTTGATGTCCTTTCATTTGCCATGTACAAGAAATAATACATTTCAATTTTCTTTTCAGACACTTATACAGGCATTGTGCAGAAACACATGCGCAATCATTATACGTAGGAGACATGTATGATATTTTTTTTTAATACCGAACAAATGAGAGAGCACCTCGCAAGAACATTCATAGCATTGTCAATCTGTGTTTGAATGATTACACATGTACAGTACATCTCAAAATAACCAATAATTCTATTATTTTTCTATCAGATTTTGCATAAAAATTCACCAACTTGTTTCTCTCAATTTCCTGCTTTTAAAACCCAATTGAATATCAGGGTGAACTTCCTATTAAGTATTATCTTCTTCCCTTTTAAAACCTCTTTGGGAGCAAAATAGTCGATATGACAAAGACATTTACCGTGTTCTGTTGAAGTGTTATTTTCATCCTGTTCTCAGTAGTCATTTGTTCAGCCAGGGGGTCCAATTCCTCATCCGTAAAACAGCCGATGATACTATAACAAATATGTTTCCATGGAAAGTACATATTTAAACATTTTGAATCACTGACTTTTATAGGAATTAAAGGTAGTATATGTCCCATTTGCAGGGCAAAAAAATGAAAAGGTTAAATTCCAAAGGCATTTGAAAGATTATACTAATTCAGAACTTCTCTCAAAACAAAAGGCTTGAAAATGTCTTCAAGTGGGAAAATAGCAACTGTTAGTTGTCAAATCGAATTTAGCGATCGCGGTCGTTTAATTAAATAGTCTGATTTTCAAACCCTCGTAAAGATTCAATCAGTTTAATTTTGGCCATTACAATAAGTGGGTTATAAGTGGGTTACAGCTCATTGTATGTATGTTATTACCCAGCCAAAAGAAGTCATCAGTCATTGATATACCGATAATTTGTATCGCTATTGGAAATTGAAATCAATTAATTTATTTTTGAAATTTGTCAATACATATATATTTTATTATTTTACTAATTCAATATTTTTTCATTTATTTATTAATTTGTATTAGTATCATTGAAAATATTGACAATTTCTGCAAACATGGCCCTGGTAAACGTACCTTATTGATTTCAAATGCAGGTGGTTCTTTAGATTACGTAGTATTGCTTCACTGCGTATGTTGCCCATTACTAGCTCTCGGAAGGTCAGACAGGTGAGTTGTGGGAATGAACTAGAAAAAAGTTGCCCCAGTGAAGCAGGTTCTCCAATAAGAGGAACTAATTCTCTCCCTTCTACTTCTTCACCATGCTCAATAGACAACACTGCTACGCTGGAATGTGCCAACCGTTCAATATCTCCCGGTGAGACAGTATGCAAAGTGGCAAAAGTCAATTGTGTCAAGCTCGGGAATAGCTCTCCAACGGAGACATTTAAGTCAACGTTATTAAACCTCTGTAGACCATTTAGGAATTGATGATCTACAACCAGCTCTTTGATTGAGGATTTATCTCCCTGTGTGCGAAATGACAATGAAGTAGAGTATTATCAATAAATCTTTTCATATAATATTAGACTCTATGAATATGTGTATATTCTCCACATTAAAATAAAATTGTAAGTATGAAAAAGAATGGCATTTAAGGTCTTTTTTTTTACAATGCCATACAGACAGAAAGTCTCATTCTAATGAAAAGAGATTTTTTTCTTCTAAATACAATTTATTTTTGATGGATCAGATATGTTTTTTCCCTAAAGATGTGAGTTGTGTCTTCCAATCATTGCTCGAAGAAAACATACTCACAACATGTTGTTTTCGGTTTTTCCCTGTTTTATGGTCAAGTACTTTTCATTAACTTCTTTATTTTATTTTTTTTTCTTTTTTTAAGGGAAGTCCACCCTGATATTAAAATGGTTTTTATGATAGAATCAGAAAATGAACGAAACAGGTCAATGAAAGTTTGGGCAAATTTCGATCAAAATTAAGAAACAAAATCAGAAATTGTTATTTCTATCAGGAATTATTTCGATAATACATGTACCTTAAATATTATTATTACAAATATGTTTCTTTTTAAACTCCTTTATGAAAAAAAACCTTTTCCATCATCAATAACAAAGAAAATGAAATTTCATAACATTGTAGTACAGAGCAAATTGGAGAGGAGCTCGCAAGATACGTCACAGTGTTAGTGTTACCAATTTGTATTTGATTGATCGCACCTTCAGGAAATTCTTATTTTTATTTGGAATTTGCTCAAACTATCATTTACATGTTCGTCTCATTTTTCTGCTTTTATTAAAACCAACTTGACGGGGAAGTCCACCCTGATAAAAAGTTGCTTTAATACACAGAGAAAAATGAGAAGGTTTGAGAAAAATCGGACAATGAATAAGAGTTATAATAATAACGGTAGCTTCTTATATAGCGCACATGTCTGTCACCGTATCCGGACACCTACCCCCTGGACATCCAACCCCCTGATAACCACCCCCAGTCAACTACCCCCTTGGACAACCACCCCCTAGGACAAATACCCCCTAGGGCAACCACACTCTCTAGGACGACTTCTCCTGGACATCTACCCCTCTCAAAAAACTACCCCATAGGGCAACTATCCCCCGGACAACTCCCCCCAGACAACTACCCCGTAGAATATTTATCCGGGTGGTAGTTAGTTGTCCTAGAGGATGGTTGTCCTAAGGGGTAGCTGTCTGGGGGTAGTTTTCCGAGGGTACTTGTCCTGGGGTACTTGTCCCTGGGGGGGGGGGGGGGTTGTCATCGGGAGTAGTTGTCTGGGGGTAGTTGTTCGGTCTCATTCGCATGATCAAATTAAGCAATCAACAATTTGCCCGGTCACTACGATCCCTCGTCTAGTAGCTTTTCATAATAAAGTTTTTGAATTTACTCTTAATTTCCTTTGTGTTTAAAGCATGTTCAAGCTTAAAAAAAAGCTTAATTACAATAGTACGAAACCCATAATGAAAGATGTAGATATTCCCTTTTCTAGCTAGTGCACACTCTCTACCCTATGCCACCCTTTATCCTCCTATCAGCTGAGACAATAATAATTCCATGTAAGGCCTTTTAAGCAATGGAGACAATGGCGTTGTGTCGTGCGCCTGTAATCCAGCTAACAATAGAAGTTACAAACTGATTCATCTGAGGACGCAGGTTCAAAGCTGAGTCACGTCTTTCGGCTGGGAACGTTAAAGGTCGGTCCCCAGATGTAAATAATCACATCTGATTGATACACGTCTGTAAATACCCAATATACACACACACACACATGGATGAAGTATACATATTTTGTTTTAAATATCTTGTAGAAGAGGAAAAAACATGCTTGTTTGGGAAAATGTATATGCAGCGAAATTCTTGCTGTTGAAAATCCTTGCTAGTTTGCCCCCTTCAATTTTTTTTTTATAGACATGATACAGTAAATCATACTTCCATTATGTGTTAACAAACGTTACCCCAACGCGCCTCATCCCAGGGTAAGGTTTTTGAACACATACCTGTAATGGAAGTATAATTTACTGTACCATGTGTCAAATTCGTCTGACAAAGACGAATTGTAATCATTGGTAATATGTTAAAATAATAATATATATTTACCGCCATTGTAGAAACTTGTGTATGCATTAGCTTGTAGAAGTCATGATCCAATGTTGTACGATAAAACTCTAATCGTGATAATGAGTTTGATGTGAATAGGACGTCTGCTAGGTCACGTGATACCGTCGGGCCACATGATCTGTCTCTGAATACCAAAGTTTCCTGGAACAGACATAAACATGTTATAATTACTATACAATTCATATTGCTAAAAAGATACTGATGTTTTATACAGGCCTAGATATATTATACAGTGTGTGTATATATATATATATACAGGTGCATATGAAACCATTATTTGAATTGTCAGAACTTATTTTCTAGTTTCAGTATACCTGTAATTCTCTCTCAGGCTATACTTATAATTCATCAACGCTCAACTGGCAACAATTCTCAACCAAGTTAATGTTAATGTACGTAACATCAAGGGACTTGAGCATTTATTTAGAATGGATAATGGCGCTATATAAATCTCATGTATTATTATTTTTATATTTTCAAAGAAGCACATTAATACCGCTGCATGCACCAAAATACAAGAATAGGTGGGTACCAGGATGTATATACCTGGGTCCTCCTTTTCAAGACCAAGTGCAGGAAGTAATGGTTCCATTACAACAATTAATAACTGATGAAGAACTACCACACTATGTATTTACCTAGTTGTACATGGAATTTTATATTTGATTATGTCGATGTGTATACTATCCGTGTTTCTTTCAGTCAAGCCTACATGTATATAAACTGAATAACCAGTGGTTATGACATATACCCATGAACCAAAATAGATTCATGGACCCACTTTTCATTCAATCTACAATTTGAATGTCATTATGTTTTCGTTTCCTTCACATACATTTATGGAAGAAATTATTACAACATTGGATAAGTTTTTGTTGAGATGGAGGTTTGTACGCCGGATACACACTTTTCTAGATACACATACTTTCATAGGTAATTGTCCTACATTGAATAATATACAAATATTGATTGCTTTGAGCGACATGGTTATAACTATTGCACAAGGCGATCTAGTCTAGAATCTGGCGGTTCTTTTTAGAAATTATAAGCCTATATTCCCTACGATTGCTTCAAGCCGCAAAAGGTGCTGATTTATTTTGCAGGGCATCCTAATTTAAGGATCACACCATCTTTGGCTGGCAGTGGGTAAGTAGGAGGAGGTCGCATTGCGTTGATGTGGTGGAGATCAAAATTAAATCGGCCAGATTCTGGAAGAAAGGTGATCTCGAAAATATATGGTGCCCAAGACGAGGTCAAGTGGGCAAAGCGCAGTCAAGATATGACAGAGGAGCAATATATTTTAAGCATGACCCCCCCCCCCAAAAAAAAAAAAAAAAAAAAAAACAGTATTTGTTTGATATACCGCATCCCTTGTGTCAATTCTCTAAAAGGGATACACCTGTACATGTATTTTAACAAAATATGCATGTTAAAATGTATTTATTTGTGGGGAAATTTTACATGCGTGTCTTACTGCGTGTATTCATTGTTGACTTTCGTTGTATGAACAAGTAGAACTATACCCGGTCAAACAATTTCTGTATAATTTCATGCCTGCAATTTTGACCAATCAGAGGCTTAGGATCTTTGTTTGCGGCATATTAATAAAACTATAACAAACCATTCCATGCTGTTCCATGATGAATAAATAACCAGAAGTTGTGTGAGCAGGCATGTCTTCATCGATAGTTAGTATTCTCTCGTCTGCAAATATCTGTTGTCCTACTGCTTTCGCCGTGTCTTTGCTATACGCTTCAAAAGTGACATCTACAAGAAAATGAACGTTATTTCTTCTTGGTTGTTCGTACGGGAAGTCATCTTTTATGGTTCTGGTAAGATGAAGAGGTCTTATGCCACTGTGTACATCATTTTGTTGTATTTTCTTGACAATATCAAGTCCAACCTCCTTTCCCATGGCAGCGGTGAAATACAAGAGGTAACGGAATTCTTGTGGTTTCTTGCTCAGTACTTTGCCCATTGACCTACTGTACTCTTCGCGATTCGTTTTATATAGAAAGGCAAGATAAAGAGATGCAATATATTCTTGAAATAATTTGTGAGGAAAGAAGACACTAGTGGTTATAGGTTGTGAAGCAGTCACAGTTCTTTTCCATCTGGATACATTTCGATTTTCCCGACTTAGAACTCCGATTCTACAACATGTCTCCATGGCTTCCTTACACGAGCTGAAGTCCTCCTCATTAAAAACCAATTTCTTTTTCAGGAGTCCTGAGAATGCAATCGATCCTATTCTTTGCAAACAAAGCTTGATATTTTCCATTTCATTGTCCAAATGGGCTTCGTCAACCTTTGACACATAATGGTCTCTTAGAAACATGATCATTTGTTCAAATAATTGAGAAAATGTCTTCAATCTGCGTATTGTTTCTCGTTTCTCACTGTCACAATTTTTCCATAAGATGCATAGCATTGCTATGTAAATTGGGAAGGGTGCCATATTTTCCTTGATGACATCATTCATTTCAATAAACTGACTCAGTTCTGATCCCGCCTTTTCATCGGTCACGAAGTACTTGCTGATGTATGTAGAGACATTTTCAGTACTAAATCCATCTACTGCAATAAAAGCATACAACCTACTCAATCCTTCCTTGGATTTGATCTTATATGCCCTCCATGGTCTTGTTGTCACCAGAACTATGCATTCCTTGAATTTCTCCAATCGTAGAATCTGAGAAATCTCTGAGCTTTCTTTGGCAGAGAGGTCCCCATCATACTCGTCAAGTCCATCAAGTACAATCAGAACCTTTGTAGGTTGAGACAATATGTAATTATCGATCTGTTTAGGGTTTACAGCATTATTGTCAGAGAGATAGTTTTTCATAATATCACCAATTGTCTGACCCTTGACAACGTTGCGCAGGGGTATAACCAGAACCCAACTGAAGCGCTGAAACTCGGGAGATCTATTGACCCAATCCCATGCAATCTTCGAACAGAAGGTCGTTTTACCAACACCACCTTCACCTTCAACCAGAAGACGTTTAGGAAGTACCCCGTTAATCTTTGTAGTAAGAAGATTAGTGTAATCCAGTGGCGTTTTGGTTCTACTCCTGAGCAGCGTTAAGTTTGTGTAAATTTGCTCGAATTCAAGGATGATATTGAAATCAAGCGGGTCAGGTTTGATTTTGCACATTTGTTCGCGATAGAATGTCTTCAAGTCTTCCCCACACTGGAGAACCTGTGCCTCAGTCATGTTTGGTTCGGAAGTATCCAGTATTTGATCTGTACAGAGATTAAAAACAATGAAATATTTATTTCAACAGATATTAGAAATAAGGACACAGATATAAAATACCTAACGCGTCTAGAAAGGCAACTGACATCTTCGGTTGATCAATTTTTTTGGTTAGGCCTACACACTAGGAATATATCAATATTAGGCCCATCTACACATCCCAAACACCATGGATTTTCAAATATCAAATTTTCGGACTACTATTCACACTACTAGAAAACAACATAAACGTTTCGAAAATAATATCGCTAGTGATATTCGTTTGTCTCGCAATGTGGTCAATAAGGAATCTAAAAGATCACGACGTTTCGTATGCTACTGCGATACTTCGTCAGGTGATAAAAACTATTCCAGTCTCGGCTGTCGTGGCCAACCTATACATGGAGAGTTTCGAAGAAGAAGCGTTGGACACATGTCCCCTCTCTTGCTTGCCTCGTGTTTGGAAGAGATACGTAGATGACACCTTCATCATAGTTCCCATCTCTGAAACAGATAAGCTGCTTAAACACATGAATAGCCTTGAACCAACCATCCAGTTCACATCAGAGATAGAGTGTGAAGGGAAGATAGCATTCTTAGACACTCTAGTTCATAGACACGACAACCATAGGCTCTCCACCTCAGTCTATAGGAAGCCTACCCACACATACCAGTACATAGCGTTTGACTCTCACCATCCCATATCGGTGAAGAGAGGTCTAGTGAAATGTCTATTTGACAGAGCTTCACGCATTGTGACAAGTCCACAACAGCCATGCAAAGAACGGACCCGTGTTCGCAGTGCCCTGAGTCTCAACGGTTACCCACGCCGTTTTATACACAATACCAAGAATAGATCGTCGGAACCCAGGGATCAGAAGGTATACAAGACTTTTACAGTCTTGCCGTACATTGATGGGGTCTCCCAACAACTCAAGCACCGCCTAGAGAGCCATGGCATTCGAACGGTTTTCAGATCAGATACCACCCTACGTCAACAACTTACACGCCCCAAGGATCCAATTCCTCCACATAGACGGGACGGCATTGTGTACAACATCCCTTGTAAAGGATGTGATAGATCCTACATCGGTGAAACTGCCCGTCCGATAAAAGAAAGAATCACTGAGCATAAGAGGGACGTCAGACTCCGTCGAACTGACAACTCAGCCGTAGCCGAACATGCTTGGGATAACCAGCATCAACCAGACTGGGACGGGGTTCAGTGCCTTTCCCAGGAACGGCATTGGTATACACGGAGGGTAAAATAAGCTATCAATATCCGTCTCAATCCTAATAATTTCAACAGGAACAACGGGATCGATATCCCCGAATTTTGGATGCGGACGATACGCCGCCATGACACTCGCCGTCCTGCCAGCCAACAACGGTCGATTCCATTCAGCAGACGGCACGAGCCAGCGGCCCGTTGATTGGTTGAGTACCTTATGCGTCGGCCAATAGGCCTGGTGCATCAGCCGAACCAGCGGCCGAACCAGCGGCCTTGGTGATTGGTCGATCACCGTGTGCGTCGACCAATAGGCATTGGGCGTTATTGTTCCAATTATCGATCGAATTATAGACCGCTCCACCGGTCCTCCCGTAAAGTATAAAAGACCCTTGCTTACAATAGTTTTTATCACCTGACGAAGTATCGCAGTAGCATACGAAACGTCGTGATCTTTTAGATTCCTTATTGACCACATTGCGAGACAAACGAATATCACTAGCGATATTATTTTCGATACTATATCCGCAATGAGTAATTTATTTAACATAAACGTTTGGTCATATTTTTCAGTGAGTAGTGCGCATGCACCACTTCGTCGGGCCCTGCGTGCGTTAGCGAAGAAGCGAGGAGAGTCACGTGAGCAAAAAACAGTGTCTTACGGAAGTTTGCATTTACCCTGCGAAAATCGGTGTAACTTCGGCAGGCACTTTTTACAAAACCACACTCCAGAGGTGGATTTTTCAATTTGGATTTTTCGTCAAATTTGCCAATCAATGCAGCTACTGGCGAAACACCGGAATGCAAGAAAATTCTACGACTTTTGGTTGATAGTAAATGCATTTTATGTCAAAATCAAGGTAACTAAAGAAATTAACCCATACAACAGATGTGGAACAGGATTTATGAGGAGCAGGCAATATTCATCATGGAACAGCATGCAATGCGCTATAGAGAGCTAGCTCGGTGACTACCGGCCGCCCAGCTCTGCCAGGACCAGACCGGAAGCCACTAAGCTATCCCAAAGAGTATTTGAAACGGGGCATGAAAGAGTATTGGTGATAGTGGGAATTCTGGAAGTTATCACTAACTTGGTAAATGTTGCCTTTCATGTTTTTGTGATGGGTAAGCGCTTTCTTTTCAGAAGCTAAAAGATTCCAGTATTTCAGTGTTTGCATGGTAATCACCGAGCTACCTCTCTGTAGCGAATTGCATGCTGTTCCTTGATGAATATTGCCTGCCCTCATAAATCCTGTTCCACACCTGCTCTACATGAATTACGAGGAGCAGGCGTAAATAGGTTTACAAGAAAAATGTGGGTGAGGGCTGCAACTCAGAATATTTTGAAATAAGGAAGCTGAAGCTGCCATTATCAAAAATAAAGTGTCAACAGTTTGTGCTTCCTCTTTCATTCGGTCACAAATTAAAACCATAGGACACTTGATATACAGATAATGGCCATCCCCGATAGAAGAATTGAGCCTGCAGAGCTATGACTTGTTCGTACAAATGACCATTATAAGTGGGATGGGTGGAATGAACTAAAAATCTAACCCAGATACCCTCTAATAGTTTTTTTCCCCAATGCACCTATACGAATAACGCATATGCACACGCACACATGCATAAACTTAACATACATGTATTATGACCAGAGACAAATTAACCTTTTCAACCATGTCTCTATCCTAACTGTAGTTATTAAGACATTCACACCTTCCCCCGAGTATTTCAACCAATTTCTAAACAGATTTTGAAACGTTAGATATGTTAATTGTCAACGTAGGGTTTTAGTTATACACATGTTTGTTTTGATGTTTCGGGAAATGTTGGCTTGACTCCTTGCCCTTTAATATTCAACTTAACGTCTGAATTTAATCAAGTATAATTGCTATCATTAGATTTCTAGTTCCAAACGGCTTCCAAAATATAACAGCATTTCACACTGTAACTATTTGCGGGACTTGATCATGTGTACTCACCCTGAGTTGGGGCGTCTTGCGTCGAGTATCCACCTATAAGTTAAAATGAGACAACTTTGTCTGAATGTAATGCTCTTTAAAACAAATATGTAATTCAACATTGTCTTGTTGATCAATATTTACAGGAAATATGATCAAATTATTAATACAAATGATCAGCTCTGAAGTTTAAATTTGACGAAGAGGGAGTACCTGTTTTCACAATATCTTTTGGGCAATTTTTTTTTTAATCTACTACCAAACGTGACAGGCCTCCAACAAATTTGTCAAACAAGTGAATTGTGCCCCCTCCCATGGTCCCACCATTAGACCGATTGATGTCTGTGTAAGTGTGTTTATACAGTCCTTAACAAAAAAAATGCCTGGTTTTTATGCCCCACAAAATGTTTTGGCAGTTATTAAGTAACTGCTATTTTGTTGAATTCTCAAATAAAAGTTATGCTTTTTCATTTCTACCAGTAGGCCTAACCTTTTACAACAGACGGACCACTAACATATTTCAAGCGGCACACGCCTTGCTCCCCCAGCCCACACTCAATTTCTAATCTTGAAAAAGTAACTGATGTTTTAAGTTAAGTACGGTAGAAAACTAGCACAAGGTAAATTTACAAAAAGATAATGAAATTCTTTTTGCAAAGAGTATCCCGCTGCTCGGCTGACCTTACGAAACAGCATGTCAGTGATGTTCACAGCATATGAAGCCAAAACTCAACAATGAGGAGAAGATAAGTAGGAATTATAATATCTCACAATAGGCATAATAGCTAAATGACAGTGCAGACATATTGAATGCCATTTTTAAATAGAAATTTGAAAGACAATATGGCTAAATTATTAACTTCTTTTCAAATATCTACTATAAATAAATTCTGTGAAAATGGGTATTACTAATTACACTAGAACATTGTGAAAATATATCAAATATAAACCAAAATCGTAGCATGTACGTACGTTAAAAAGTGATTGGAGGGAAGGGGAATCTCGTCATTACCCCCTCCCCCACCCCTTGTCCACATCCGAATTAAGCCTCAGAACAAGTGATGTTCTTTTTTAAATACATGGATAACTATTGACTTGGAGAGCCCCAATCCCCCCCCCCCCCCACGTCACTTGGTCTACACATAATTTACAGGACAGACAGTCGCGTGAAAGTACATGAATATACTGCACAGCGCACTCACCTTCTACTAGTTTTGTTCCCAATGCATCTAAATGTACACTCCTGAGTTTTTCAGCTAGAAGTCTTTTGTAATTAGTGCCATCCCTCTGCTTGACTCCCCAGGTGCAAATGACTTCAAACAGTGATTTGGACACATCTAGGAGGTTTTCCGATAATATCGCTTTACTTCGTGCATGCTTGACACCTAGAGCATTGCACAAGCGGGTGTATTGTTGTGAAGGAACATCGTCTACCAATGACTGCAACTCTCCCTCTAACTCCAAGCTCCACTCGGCCCTAACAGAAAAAATGATGAGAAAGAAAGGATAGTTCAAACTTTCTATACTGAGCTAAATAAGATTATTATCGGTTCAACTGAATCATTAATCAAATAAAGTACCGAAGAGCTAACGTCATATTCCATTGTCATCTAGGTTACTGGTTGTAAACAACAGAGCCTGTGCATGAGGTTCACCGCAAAATCATTCGAGCAACGGGCTGGAGCAGGGCAAATGTAGTGTTTGGGGCTGGTGCAATCACCACACCATTGTTTGATACAAAATTGTTTGGAACCAGCAACCTTGACAACTTGGCCAGTATAATAATGACATTACCCTTCGGTACTCTATAAAAGAAAAGGAGTTCATATTAAATAAATCAATTGCATCTGAATGGTGTGACATTTTGATTTTAATTATTGTCTTATATACATGTAATATATATGTATGTACATGTGTAAATCATTTTGGTGTGGTAATGCTAGGAGTCCACTGAGCCAGCGCCAGTTGGTGCCAGTTCGCGCCAAAGATTATGTGATTGGCGCGTAGTGGCTCGCTGTGGCGCCGAATTGATGTCCGCTCGGCATGTGTCGCCAAGTGGAATAAACTGGGTGCCATATGGCGTGCGCCAAATGCCACCCGGCTTGCTCCAAAATGTTGCGCCAGTTTGCGCCAGTTCGCGCCATTACACGGCCATTTGATTCCAAAGTTCACCCTGTTGGCGCCATTCGCGCCAATAGACGGCTACTTTGCGCCACTTGGTGATTAGTTTGTGCCAAGGGTCGCCAAATTGGTTTGAACTTGCCGCCGCTTGGCGCTACTTGCCGACTATATAAATACCGGCCATCGGCTACCTGGTTCAGACCCTCCTCAGCTGCTGTATGAACAACATCTCTACTTAATATTTTCAATTTTGATATGTCTGAGGCTTTTGATAATGTTGGAGTGATGATGCTGCTCCATCAGAAGATGATGAGAGATGCTGAGGTGGCCACTGCCTATCAACTTATGCTGGCCAATCCTGAAGAAGAAGAGCCTCCTAAGAAGAAAAGGAAGCACAACTGGTGGTTTAGACCCATGCTCCACAGTTGAGGGCCGAACGTGGACAGTACCACAATTTGATGGAAGAGCTGAGGGAGAATGACAGGAGGAAGTTCAAGAACTACACCAGGGTGTCCCCAGAGATGTTTGATGACCTGTTGGTCAGGCTTACACCCCACTTGCAGAAGAAGGACACCCACTTCAGGAAGGCTATCCCCTCTGGTCTCAAGTTGTCCGTCTTCCTGCGCCATCTCGCCACTGGGGCCACCTATGCCGAGCTGTCTTACAACTTCCGAGTTGGCAAGGAAACCATCCAGAAGTTTGTCCCTGATGTAGCCAGAGCGATAGTGGTTGAGTATGCTGCAGAAGTCATCTCCCTCCCCACAACCAATGAAGGCTGGCTTGAGGTTGCAGGTGATTTTGAAGCCAGATGGAATCTTCCTCACTGTCTGGGAGCCTACGATGGAAAGCACATCCGTCTCCAGAAGCCCAACAAATCAGGCAGCCTTTACTTCAACTACAAGCAGTTCTTCTCGGTTGTCCTGATGGCTCTGGTAGATTCAAAGTACCAGTTCCAGTGGATCGATGTGGGTGGGGTTGGCCATCAGTCTGATGCCCAGATCTACAACAGCAGTGAACTGAAGGAGTGCATTGAAGCTGGCACTTTAGGCATCCCAGATCCAGCTCCTCTTCCCCATGATCATGAAGAGCACCCTATGCCGTACTTCTTCGTGGGAGACGATGCCTTCGCCATGAGGACGTACATGATGAAGCCCTATGGCCGTCGTAACATGGACCAACAGCAGAAGATCTTCAACTACAGGCTGTCCAGGGCAAGGCGTGTGGTTGAAAATGCCTTTGGTATTCTGGCTCTGCGGTTCCAGTGCTTCCTTGGCCAGATGAGACAGGAACCAGACACAGTCCGCCTGCTCGTTGAAGCTGCCGTCATGCTGCACAACCTCATCAGGAAGCGCTATCAGGCACTGGACGTCCGCATGTTGGACCAGGAGGATGCCCAGCACAACCTCATCCCTGGAGCTTGGAGAAATGCCGCCATTACTGTGAGAAAGTCCTGCGATGCCGCCCTGCTTTTATAGGCGGCAAGTGGCGCCGAATGGCGGGCAACCAGGTGGCATTTGGCGCGAAGTAGTCACCAATCGGGTGCCGTTTGGCTCGCGTAGTGGCGCAAACAAGGTGCCACTTGGCGCCAAGTGGCGCGAAATCTCAATGGCGCAACTTGGCGCGCGCCATTACATTCCAGTGGATTCCAATAGGCGGATTGTTTGCGCCAAAGGGCGATATGTTCGCGCCATTTGGTGCCACTTGGCGGACACTTGGCGCTGATTGCTCGATGCAAGTGGCGCGACGAAAATTTCAAACATTTTGAAATTTTCTTGCCGCCACATTCAAATTTGGTGCCGTTACGGGCCACCACGAGCCAGTTGGGAGGCAGTTTGAGCCACTACACGCCACTAGGCACCTTATTGGCGACACTAGGCGCCACAGTAAATTGCATTGGCGCAAACTGGCACCAACTGGCGCTGGCCCAGTGGACTCCTAGCATAAGATACCAAAGTCTATGCCTCATTTTCACTTTAATGCAACAGATATCATTTTGGATAGTTTGCAGTAGGGTCCAATATCTAGAATTATCGAACAGAACAACAAAGAATTTAACTGAGGTGGAAACAAATGATATGAAGTACATCATATCAATTAGATACAATTATCATTTAAAATAGACCGAGTATCACCTTATTACGTTCAGAGTATCCTTCCCTATACCTACTCCCTGACAGATTACGCCTCATGTTCCAAAACATGCTACATCTGTAAATCTAAGTTCTGAGAAAAACAAAACTAAATTGTAATACTCCTATTTTGCATTTGAAATAAAACTTGAACCCATTTGGGACGACGCAACCACTCCCTAAATAAAACCAGGAGTCGGTTTTGTTAATGGATGTATCAAGTTCTGGAAATGGAAATAAACCAAATGAACTGAAGTGGATGTAGCAGGTTTTGGAACTTAACATGAAAACCTTTTGACTGTATGTTGAACTTTCATATGTCATTTTAGCTGAAGAAATATGAGAGACTTACGCTCCACGAGGGCCTGGGTTGAGCTCTACATCTCCAGATTTCAAGAGGAGCAGTTCGGAGAGAGGAGGAATCTGTCCAGAGATCAAATCTGTCTTTGACTTCAAGGACGGTCCATGACAAGATTCTCCGACCTGTTTCTTTAACAAAAAGAGAGGAAATATACTGAAATAATTCATGATGGAGCACATTATCAAATGAAGGAATAGTTATTGTTATTTGCCTAATCATAATATGTTATTTGATTGTATACAATTCCAGACAGTCATTCCACATTTGTGCTTTCGTTCAATATCTTTTGACACAGAACCTAATAAATATACCAGATGCATGTATAAACAAGCAAAACATTATAACTTCACATACATGTTATGTGTCAATTTTATTGCATGACCATACTGCATTGCATGAGATTTTTTTTAATAGGAAAAAAATTATTTGAATCCTCAAATTAACATGTTGAGAGATTCAAAATCATTGTTTTTCTATCAAATGTTGCCGGTTTCCAACTTCCAGACAAAGTTTTGCGAGACATTGAAGTTTATCAAAACAATGTAATAATGAAAGAATATTTGTCTTGCCAATTTGAAGAACAAGCTTCTCTGTGGAGTGCTTGGTTTCCACAGTTTTTACTTAAAAGAAGCATAACTTCTAGCAAATGTACACATTTTCTTTGTACTTTGTTTAATGATTTTCAAAATTTATTATGATTTTTTTTTTTGGATTTCTGTGATTGATTTCTTGTTAAACATGTTTGTATATCGCTTGTTCTTTTGGAAATGCAAATAAAATTGAAACTAGAACTAATTGAGCCCTTAAACAATTCTTGTCCTGCTAGGGTCCAACCATTGATCTACATGTAGGGCCCTTTCTGCGACAATATGTATTGTTGATGGCATTAACTTGATGCTCCTCTCCTTCTTGCTTACATTTTTTTCTTCAAGTTATTGGTAATTTTACAATTACTTAACCCAATGCACTACACTGATATTTTTGTAATTGCCATGGGCTTTAATATAGGAGCCATCTGGATCCAGTAAACAATGGGTTAATATAAAGAGCTGATCGAAAGAGTATGTTTACCCACCTCTCCATGTCTTTCACTGATGCAGTATTTTCTTGAGACAATTGGAACCACCGGACTCCGTCTGACTGCAGTGTGAATACTGGGTTCAATCTGTGACTTCTTGGAGCTCCCCGATGATGTCTGATGCTCCTTGAGGAGTTCATCATCAGTTGCTTCCTTGGTGATAGTATCAGGTTGAGGATGCTGCTCTCTGCCCATGAAATGAGGTAGGCTGCCACTCTCTTCAGAGAATGGCTCATTTCGTCTGTCAGGTTCATGGCAACAAATGTCAATGGAAGGAAGATCTATGCTTGCAGACACAGTTGGTTTTAGGAGCTTCACCAGGAAATCATCACATGGTGCGAATGGTTGGCATACTGTGGTTTCTGAATCAGGTGATGAAAGCTCTTTCACAGAGCCATCTGATTGGGTTTCATGGTCGTTGATGTAAGAAGTCTTTATGATGAGATCAGCATTCAAATAATCAGTTGGAGTCCGAAGGTCTTTCGTGAACGGATAGGAGGTTGTGAGTAGCTCCCTCATGGAAGCGTCTGACAGACTATGACGTGGTAAAATAGAAAAATCAGACATATGCTGTTCTTCCGAATCACCAACTTGTGTATCTTGCTCTATGCTTTCATCGTCAATTTTACGTACTGTTTTGACATAATCATGTGCAAGCTGCTCTTCAATGTAGTCATCGTCCGGCTTTATTAGCTGTTTAATGTTGGTCTCATTTGGACTTAGTAGACTATCGACTTTTGAATCATTTGATGTGGTTAGATCCTTGACATTAGAATATTCCGACGTGATTAGATTTATGATGCTAGAATCATTTGGTGTAATGAGATATTTGATACTGGAGGCATTTGATGAATTATTTGGGATATCAAGCAGTTTAGTGCCAACATTCTTGGATATGATTACATCTTTTATACTACAATATTTTGGTGGAATTGGATCCCTGATACTAAAATAGTTTGTCGTGAGTAGATCTTGGATTCTAGAATCATCATTTGCCCTGAATAGACCTTGAATTCTAGAGTCGTCATTTGCCTTGACCAGATTTGTAATTCTAGAATCATTTGTTGTAACTAACTCTTTGAGACCAGAATCGTTTGGTGTGAGTACATCTTTGATAGTCGAATCATTCAACGGGTTTGGACTTTTGATGCTACAGTCATTTGGAATAATGAGTTCTTTGATGCTACAACCGGAAGGAGTGAGTATCTCCTTGATATGAGAATCACTTGCTGTTAATAAATCTTGTATGCACTGATCACATGAAGTTAGTAAATCCTTGATATCTGATGAGTTTCCTGACGATCGAATGTTCAAAGTTGTATGAGGACATCCATTTGGATCAGGGTCATCTTGTCTGCTTTTGTCATCTTCGGACTCCTCTCCAGAATCACCCATTTTCGCTTCAAGTCTCTCGCAAAGAACCTTCAGTCTCCGAATCCTTTGCAATCTCTCTCTCCTTGGTGTCAGCAATTGTTTAATACATGTATCAGAAGGGGTGAGTATCTCCTTGATATGAGAATCACTTGCCTTTAATAATTCCTGTATACACTGATCACATGAAGTTAGTAAGTCCTTGATATCTGATGAGTTTCCTGACGACCGAATGTTTGCAGTTTTATGAGGACATCCCTTGGGATCAGGGCAATCTTGTCTGCTTTTGTCATCTTCGGACTCCTCTCCAGAATCACCCATTTTCGCTTCAAGTCTCTCGCAAAGAACTTTCAGTCTCCGAATCCTTTCTTTAAGCAATCTTTCTCTCCTCTCCTTTACCTCATACTCCCTAATCCAATGAACAAATGTTCCGATTCGGACCCTCCACTCACTTAGTGATACAGGCATCTTGGCAAATCAATTGAATCAGTCACAAGAACAAGCCACGATCTGGAAGAAAATAATGGTGGGGGGGGGGGGGGCTACGTTAACTAATGAAACATAGCATTGGTAATGTCCACACTTTTACAGTACCACATTTTATGGAAAATTGAAAATGGTCAACTGAAAGTGCAATTAAATAACAAGAAAAAGATAATAGTCAGTTTAAATAGCCCACATTGTTATATTATCAAAACTATACCTACATGTACATGTAGTATGTTTTGTTTCGCATAAGTAATGACTGGGACAAAATATAGTAGTAGTAATATGAGAAGTAGTTATAGTAAAAGGAAGAGTAACTAGTTAGTGTTTGTAGTAGTAGTAGTAAGTAGTAGTTATGTTTGCCTTGCTCGAAGTGCTGTTTGGATGGTGGATATTGAAGGCCACCCCAAGCCCCCTGGAGGGCATATAGTCATATACCCAATTTGAACTGTTTGATATCTCCCTTTCCTGTAGGTGATTCCTACTAATTTTGATAGAATCCATCCGTGGGTTTTCAAGAAGTAAACATGGAATTCTTGCTACTGAGGAACTGTGGGATGGGGTACGTAGTATACATACCCCATTTGAACAACCTTTGATCTCCCTTGCCTAAGGATGATTCCTACCAAGTTTGGTGAAAATCTGGCCATGGTTTGTTTGAGACGAAGTCAAAAATGTAACAAGAGAGTATTGTTTTGTGGGGTGGAGGGGGGGGGGGGAGGTGCTACTCCCAATAGGGGGGTCGCAATAAGGGACCTAACTCCCATTCACTTTGCACCAGGGACATAGCATCTATTGAAATAGTAGGGCACCTTAAGGGTGCTGCTCCCAAGTACCCTTGAGGGTCAGGTATACATATGAACTTTGAAGTCGGGTCTTCTTCACACAAAAATGATCCCTAATTTTCCCTACAATGTGGTCGAAATCCATCGGCAATCTATCGGCATATGAAATTTAAAAAAATGAGGGTAACCAGGCCTTTTGAAGAGATATCCTTCATTCAACTGGAACTATTTTTTGACAGTTTTCAAGATTCGTGCATGCATATATTTTAAAACTTGTCGTGCCTTCACTGCTGCTAGCATGGTGGATATTTAAGGCTGCCTCTAAGCCCCATCGGAGCCTACACCCCCATTTAACCAACTTTAGATCTCCCTTTTCTGCAGGTAATTCCTACAAATTTTGGATGGAATTCAGCCATTACATTGTCTTTCAAGAGGAAGTATAAAATGTGCAATTACTGCCAATGAGGAACTTTGGGGAGGGGTGCGCTGCCCACAGGCCTCCTTAAAAGTACATACCCCAGTTAAAAAAACCTGAGATCTCCCTTGCCCAAGGATGATTCCTACTAAGCTTGGTTAAAATCTGGCCATGCAGTCTTTTTTAAGGAGAAAATGTAAACCAGAGGGCATTTTTTAAGGGGGGGGGGGGTGCTACTCCCAAACTCTCTTGGGTAATACACCCTATTTGAACAACTTGAAATATTTAGTGCATTAGGATGACTCCTATCAAGTTTAATTAAATCCAGCCATGTGAGCTACAACTTTGATTTTCTACCTGTGGTAATACTACCACCATGTTTAAAGCTCAGAATCCATAATCAGATTGTTTTCCTATCATAATACACACCGCCACCATGTTTGAAATTCATACCCCTTTACGAAAATGTACCATGGTTACCATGGTACTTTTGTCCATATTATCATCCACCATGGTAACCATGGTTATCATGGTACCAAACCAATGAAATACATTGGGTCATTAAACAATGTATTTCATTGTTTAGGTACCATGATAACCATGATTACCATGGTGGATGGTAATTTGGACAAAAGTACCATGGTTACCATGGTACATTTTTGTAAGGGGGCCTCAAGTGGTTTTTGAGATATCGGGATAAGATGGCTATATATACAAATTTCTGCTCTTATGTATGAGACCACAACATCGCTATATTTGCGAGATTATTGTTTCCCGTATTCCTAATATTAAGCTAAGCCTTGTCATTAAGGCATTCAGCATGGACAAACTTTACTTGGGATGCTATCTCTTTTCACCAAAGTCTACTGTCAATATCCTAAAGGTTTGTAAACCTCTGATTCGTATGTACTGTCGAGAAAAACCGTATGCACCTGTATACACATCTTATGCATGTAACATGATGAAATGGACGAGACAGCAGAGAGATCTTCGATATCATGAGATAAGAAGTTAGAAGGCTGTTAAGTAATGAAAATAATATAGCATTGGTAATGTCCACACTTGTACGGTAACAGATTTATGAGAGGTAGTAGCAGTAGCAGTACGCAGTCGTAGTAGTAGTTTGTGTAACAATTGTAGTAGTTGTTAGCAGTAGCCAAAAAATAGTTGTAGTAGTATAAATAGGAGCATTAGTTAGAAGTAGAAACAGTAAAATAAATAGTATAGTAGTATTAGTAGATGTATAAGTATAGTAGTAGTAGTAGTAGTAGTAATAGCAAATATTAATCATGAATATATAAGCACTTAATATCCAATTCCAATTTACACAAATACAACACCCGTCAAAGTAATAACCTTTATATTCCTTTTTCAAAACTACAGTTGGTCTTCAATAACTTATCAGTAAGGGATCAAAGGAATGGAAGGAACTTCCACAAGACATAACAAGTAGATCACTTAATAAATTTAAATAATTGTCCAAGTCAGTATTATTAGGCTCCCTCTAATGAAATGTAATGGATATATGCATGTATATGACAAATAATGTATATGTGACCCCCCCCCCCCCCCTATTCATATTTTAAAATTGGTGTTTGCGTTTGTGTGTCTGTGTGTGATAATGTATGTAGCCTTGTTTGTTTATTTTCAATCTTTAACTGTTTTCACTTTTTCTTCTTTCGGGATACCAATTACAAGCATTTTGCTTTTCGATGTTCCTAACCATAATTTGATTTACTGTTTTAAATTTATATACAGTTGATATGGTTCAATCAAAACGAATAAGGTAGACACGTAGTCGACATTGTTATTTTCATCATCACTCACAAGATCAACAAGTTTCAGTACATTATGCATTTTCCTATTCTTGACATTAAAGTTACAGCCAACCTTACTATGTTTTACATATATTCTTTTGTCATGTATAAAGTGTTGAATGATTTGTTTGTTATATATTTGAAAAACTGCAAAAGAAAAAGAAAATCAAACATAAGTAGATAAATCAAATCAAATCAAATCAAATCAAATGACTTTAAGCTTGTTGAAGATTATTTTGAAAAACAACAGTGAATTCATTGATTATTCAAACAAATATATTTAGGTGCACTGGCATAGATCTATTCCTGAGGCAATATGAATTTGACATGAGTTAAAGAGTGTGTTGGCAATGACATGATCTCTATTTTTATCGCTTGAAATGTTATAAACCAGATGTCTTGTAATACACTTATGCAATGACTTCCAGATAATTAACTTACATCCATTGCACTAGGCCTTTTTCTTCACCTGCTTTTGAGCTAATCCGAACATGATTTGTATTAACTCTGCAGTATTGAAATTGCTCTTGAACCCATATATATTTCTCAAAAGTGTTTTTGTTATTATTTTGGGGTATTTCAGTCATTATTTTTCGACCCTTAATCACTTGGCAGAAAGTAGTTTAAAATGCACATACATGTACATGTTTGTTTAACAAATTATATCATAATGATAAACATAGCATGTGCAAATTGAATACGGTAAGTGTCTTGTTGTATAATTGTATCTACTATATATACCCCTCCCCATCCCCCTTTACATCAAATCTTCATAAAAAATAAAAATCGAAAAATCAAACAAACATTAGATAAAGATGTCTCAGTTTGAACACCCCCCCCCCCCAGTACAGTACTAAGCTTATTGGTATAGGAATACTGTTTAATACGCTTACCTTATATTCTGATGTGCGTGTACTCCATTACACCAACTCAAAGACAATTCTGTTTATCATTCTCCTACTCGCTAGAACACACGCAAGACAAAACACTCATCGTCAACGCCGATGTCAAATGTTGGCATGCATCATTGGCAATGGTACATGTATCAACTGATATTTCAATGCCGAAAACCAGCCAATTTAGTGTAATACACTCCAGTCAACGTGGTCTTCCCCGCGCATATATATATGAGCGTCACTCCCTTGTATGATCGTGTGTATGCGTGCACACCAAACACGATGTGAATGTAAAATGTATATTACTATTATTATCCCCCGCGTCGCATATAAAATTTGCATAACGGCTCCGTTCAAAGATCACGTGTAAAAGACAAACAAGTTAATTTTTTTTTTTTCGGCCCATATACATACCACAGGAGCAGTATTGCTACTGGGCTTTAATTTTGTTATTATTATTATCATTATTATTATTATTATCATTATTATTATTATCAATGTCATCGTTATCTTTATTGCACTGTTGCCTATAAAATTAATGATTGTCGCAATATGATTTATTCTTGATCTAAATTAAGTTTATATCTCCTCAGAGCTGTATTGGTCAATTTCTATGTCCAATAAACTCTTAGGACTCTTACGTTGATCTGATAGCGGGTGTGGGATGGGGTGTGAATAAGAAAACTGAGATAGGGGGAGATGAATATAGCTAGTACAGTGTGCATGAGCTGGACTGTGCATGCTATTAAGAAACCAGTGAAGATCGAAGTTGTAATGTATGGATTTAGGAAAGAAATGCGTGTGGGAAACATGATTGTGGGTTTGAAATAAAATTAGTGTGCATGCATGTCTGCATGTGAACGTATAGGTTACACGAGTGTGTCTGTGGGTGTGAAAGGCACTTGAGTAGTCTTAAATCACAGCAACCTGATCATGAGGGAGAGAGAGAGAGAGAGAGGGAGTGGGAGGGAGAGAGAGGAAGTGGGAAAGAGAGAGAGAGAGAGAGAGAGAGAGAGCAAAAGGCTAGGATGGATAAATGAGGAAAGTTGTAGACTTTAGATCGTTTGGAAGTTATCATTTACGCATACAGTTTGTATGACAAAAGTATACCCAACTTGGATTGATTCCAATTTACAGATTAAAAGAAACCTGTATGTCATTAAATTATAATTCGTATTAAACCATAATACATGTCGCCATGACGACATGAACTTTTTGTGAAGTCGACTTGGCAAGATAATTTATTTCGCCATGTCGACATTACTTTTTGGGTAGTCGACTTGGTAAGATAACTTATGTCGCCATGACAACATGAACTTTTTGTGAAGTCGACTTGGCAAGATAATTTATTTCGCCATGTCGACTAATAAAAGTTGATAAGTCGACATGGTAGGTTAAATATCTTTACATGTCGACATGATATGAATATTAAGTCGACTTGACAAGATGAAATATCTCGTCATGTCGTCAAGTAGAATGGCACTTTAACGCTTCCGTAAAAACAAAATAGAACAGGCGGGCTAATAAGCCAGTTAGTAAATACCATTTGCGCATGGGCATATTAAGGTAATAAGTTCCTAAATTGTAAAACACATCGAGACGAATACTGTTAATTCTAATTCACGCTGTTCAAACGAAGATTATTTTCCATCGCACATCCCCCTCACCTGCTGAAAAAAAACATATACAACTCTTTACAAACACTAGGCGAGCGCTGTGGACATCTCCACCATATTCCACCATACAACTACAACTATAACTAAATTACAGGTACAGGTACAGGTTTGTATTAATACAACTACATCTACTACTAATACAACTACATCTACTACTACTACTACTACTACTACTACTCCTACTTCTACTTCTTCTACTTCTACTACTTCTCACAAATGTGTTACTGTAAAAGTGTGGACATTACCAATGCTATGTTTCATTACTGTCTTAATAGCCTTCTAACTTTTTATCTCATTATATCGAAGATCTCTCTGCTCATATTTTTTATTTTTTTGGATATTTCAGCCGTCTCTGAACCGACTTTGATCAAACAATGATGATTTTGTCATTCAAATTGTATATTCTTTCAGATTTGAAACTCAGTTTTTCATTATCTCACCAAAAAAATGATTTGGTGTAGCGCACGTTATCTGCAACAAAACTCAACTCTCCCTTTAAGCCAATCTGCACCAGTTTGGACAGGATCGAGGGATTAGACCTTTCTGCATGGTCACTGACAGGTGGTTACCTCATCAAATCAGAGGGCGCAAGTATGTAGCTATAAGCAGAGCCATTCATACACAGAGTATGGCCAACTTGGTTTCACTGGGTCACAACATGGCGTATATTCTTTTGTTTTGTGCTTGCCCAACAAAGCAGTAGTCGTCATATTGTGTCCAACTCGAACCAGGTTTGCCAAACTCTGTGTATAGATGTCTCTGGCTATAAGTAGTGCAGTGGGGCAAATAACAGTGCGTAATTGCTTTTCACCCACATTGAATGCTGCAGCACAAACTTATTGGTACATGTACCAGGGAGTGTTGGCACAAGGGGATGCTGACAATACTTGTTTGTAAAGGCTGCTATACCCAGTCATCCATGGCAGCAGCGTGTTGAGAGAGGTTTTATTACACGGAATATGAGTTACTGTTTAATGCGAATTATAATTCAATGCTATACAGGTTGTTATCTGTACATGGGAATCAATTTGATTTGGGTGTAGTTTTTTCATGCGAACTGTACGCGTAAATGATAACTTCCAAACAATCTTAACGTTCCTGTCGAATAAAATGAATTTATATTCCTCGGTGATGTACGTACCTCATTTTATATTCAGACGGGTAAAACATGAACATGTAAACAATTACAATTGACCTCCTATTTTCGGACTTTTCACATTTCACATTTTCCATATATTATGATCCCTTTTTGTATAAAATATGGGTACATTCTGTTCTTAAAATGACACCCTATATGTTTTACTTATCAAGTACAAATCCATGGTACAAAAATATGCTATATTTTTGCAACATTTTCCTGAAAATTTATACGAATCGCGGGTTCCGTTTTAAAATACTTAACACTTTTTCTTGACATTTCTTGATATTTGAAACAACAATAATAATAATAATAATAATAAAAACGTTACTTATTAAGCGCTTACCACCGAAGTCTCTAAGCGCTATAACAAACACAATAGACTGATAAACAATTAGATATTAAACAAAACAAAAAAGTGCAAATAAACCTACAATTTACAATACATATGGAATACACATTAAAGTGAACAGAGTTAATTAATCATCGAGAGCAATCTTGAATAAATGTGTCTTAAGACTAGTTTTGAATAAGTTAAAAATTTGACAGTTGGTGACATTTAAAGGTTGTTTGTTCAAAGTTCAGCAGAAGCTGTGCAAAAAGAGTGATTACCATAAGAAAAAGTTGACACAGAAGCAGGGGCGGCGATTTCTTGTCATGACCGGGGGGGGGGGGGGACGAAATGCAAGGAACGAGGGAGGAGCAAAAACTTTTTTTTTGTTGGGGGGGGGGGGAGAGAAAAAAAATCTGCATCATCACCGCTCTTACATCTTACATGCAGGCCCCGGGGAACTGTTTTCAAAGTGGGGGGGGGGGGGGGCTAAAGTATTTGCGATCAGATAGATCAAAGCAATTGGGGCGTAAATTAGCGCGGGGTTCAGAGGCCAAGCCCCGGCGGGGATCAAGGGGCAGAGCCCCATGAAGCTCAGAGTTTTTAGGCATTTAAGAAGAGTCAGATGAGCATATTTTGATACCTTATTTGTGACACTTGCATGCAGGTCACTAATCGCAGTAGGGTCCAGGGGCGAAGCCCTCAGAAGCTCAGCGGTTTTAGGCATTAAATTACGATCAGATGAGCATCCAGGGCCCGCCTTAGGACCCTTGGTAGGGTCTAGGAGCGGAGCCCCCTGATGCTCAGGGTTTTAGGCTTTGTATATGGTCAGATGAGCATCCAGTGGCCCTGTCAGGGCCCTGGTAGGGTCCAGGGGCGGAGCCCCCGGAAGCTCAGGTGTTTTAGGCATTTAATTATGGTCAGCTGAACAACCAGGGGCCTTAGGGCCCTTGGTGGGGTAAAGGGGGCAGAGCCCCCGGAAGCTCTTGAAAAATCATGCCATTTCAGCAACATTTGTAAATTAGTCACTGGTATAAAAATAATATAAATTTATAACGCGCACGTATCCGGAACTTCCGATCAAGGCGCGACAGACAAAAATGATGCAGATTGCACAAAACAGTTCAACATATATTATTTCTACACGTAATTAAACTTAAATCTTAGATAAACAGGAATTCAAATCTTATATATACAGAAATTCAAGTATTGGATAAACATATATAAATACATAATACAGTTCAACAAAACATAGTTCTTTAGGTAATTAAACTTAAACATCAGATAAATAAAAACGCTTTCAACTGGGATTTAAATTGTTCTGTGGATTCTAATTGTCTAAGATGAGAAAGAAGAGAGTTCCAGAGGGTGGGTGCAGCTTTTGCGAAGGACCTGTCTCCATACGTAACTGTTCTTGTCATTGGCACGACTAATCTCGTAGCCTCTGAAGACCTCAGTGACCTCACTGACTGCGTTACTGATACCATCTCAAAGAGGTACTGGGGGGCCTGCCCATGCAGAATCTTGAAGGTAGTCAGACAAATCTTGAACACGATTATCTTCTGTACCGGGAGCCAGTGCAATTGACGAAGGATATGACTTATTCTCGCATACTTCCCTGCCTTAGTAAGAACATGGGCTGCGTTGTTGTGTACTCGCTGCAAACGAGAAATGGCTGAGGAAGGGACAGCGACCAGGAGGGCGTTACAGCAGTCCAATCTGGAAGTTACCAAGGCATGGATGATCTGTTCTGTAGTCTGCTTCGACATGTATTTACGGATTCTCCTGACATTCCGAAGGTGGAAGTTTGCACTTCTGCAAATGGATGAAACCTGCTTGTCCATATTGAACAGATGGTCAAAGACGACTCCCAAATTCCTAGCTGAACTTGATGGAGAGATAGTATGACCACCAATGTTCAGGTTTCGAGGGCGAAAAGTTGAGTGATTGTGACGAGATCCAAGCACCAACATTTCAGTCTTTTCTGGGTTCAGTTTAAGGAAATTAAATACATATAAATGTAGATTATCTGAATCGTGACTTAGAAATAATAGAAATAGAAATAAACCACGTTTGAATTTTATCGGGAGAGGGGGGGGGGGGGGGGACTGCTCCAAGCCCGATTGAGTGAGCATATTGAATGAGAGGGGTGAAGCTGACGAAAGTGACTACCCCCTCATAAGTTTTGTTGTATTACAAAATTATATTCCTTAGCAAAACTATAGTACTCAAACAATGTACTTTTTTTACACTACACTTTTTACAGTATTTACTTGTACATTTTGAAGGATATATGCGAGGGAGCATAGCTCCCGAGCCAGAAGATTTTTTTTTCATTTTGATTTGTCTAAACGCTGCTCTTGGTCCCTCCAAAGCCCAATAGTGTGTTGCAGTCTTGAGACGGTATTTGCTGTACATTATTTGTTTGCACATTTTCAAATTTTCCGGGGGGGACGATCCCCCCTACAAAAATCGAGGGGGAACGTGTCCCCCCCCCCGTCCCCCCGGGATCGCCGCCCCTGCACAGAAGTACACACGTGGTTTAATTTTGAAGATGGCCGTAAATTGCGCGTAGGATTGTATTCCTGGATTAGTTCTTTCAGATAAATTGGTGCCAATTCATGAATGCCTTTATAATGAAACAATGACAAATCCTTTTGTTTTGTAACTTCGGTAACTAAAAATCACCCCTTTTCCACAAAATGTCTAACTTCCCTGCTTACACAAGTTCGATATGAAGTTAGCGCTAAAACAAACATAGCGTACCATAGTGCTTAGAAATAAGTTGTGGAGAGAACTATAAAACTCATGAAATATGTAAATCATATATCGTATTACTGTGGGAAGGATATGTGATCTTTTTAAAGTGGCAAGACGGGTCATTAGACGTGAACTTTATGGATGATATTGTAATAAATGATCATTAAATCGTGTATAAACCAATGTGAAAATTCAAACATTGTAAGTATTCTTTATTAAAGGACCGCTTGAACAAAATAGTACATTTACCATCCCAAGTTACCAATTGATAATGTGAAATCTTACTTTTGTCATCATTTAAATCCAAGTGATCACTAAACTGTGGAATACGAGAAAGAGCATATAAACTGAATCACTTATAGTGAAGTTTTCCAGGTTTTAGACCACTCTCTCTCTCCCTTAATATAGTATCATAGACAGAAAGAGATAGAGAGAGAGAGAGAAAGAGATAGAGAGAGAGAGAGAAAGAGATAGAGAGAGAGAGAGAGTGAGAGAGAGAAATAGAAAAAATAGAAATAGATAAGGGTTGGATTTACCTCTTCCCCCTTTTCCAAGTGCCTTGTTTTTAATCAACCCACAATAGGTATATGACTTTTAAATATGTATGACTATATCCATGGTTTATAATACGAAAAAGTAAAAGAACAACATAACAAACCACTAAATTCAATCAACACAATTCATAACAATAATAGACACTTTAAAACATGATTTAATTAAACACAATCATTGTTATTTTATTTCAGACAATTGGACTCATTTTTATGACAAACCGTGTAGTTGATGCTATTCTTCAGTGTTATGATATCAATTCGACCAGTCGACTACCAAACACACGATCAATAGATCAACTTTTTAGTTCTGATCGAAAATTCGATGATAATAAAATCTTGTAAGAAAACCAAACGGAGTTTCACAGTATAGGCAGATGGCAAGGGCAGGATCATGATTAACTATTTCAGTGCAGAGAGTTACTTAAGAGTATATTCCACATTGGGCCTCGCTTCATGCAGGTGTAGCTGGGTTAAAGCTGATGTTTAGGTATTTCCATCAAAGTAAATATATTGTAGAGATGGAATGGATGTTCTAATTTAAATTACATGAATTCAAATTACATCAAATAACCATGCATACACCATTCATGTTAGGAGAAACAAACAAACATTAAATAGTCTTATATATATTGAATTATCAATATCGTATTTATAAGTTGTTTATTCTTGGTAATAAATCTTTGACACGGAAATATTGAGAAATCGAAATAAATAGTAATTTTCTTTACCTTGTAAGACTTGATTTATAGTCTTTTTGCTTAATACACGTATTTGATTTTATTTATTTATTTTAGTTCCAGGCAAGATAATAACATACAAAACATCACAAGGTTGACAAATGATATGACATAAACATAATGATATTTAGCACTAGCCAATGCCTGAGGATCACCTAAAAGAATTTAAAGATTATGTCTAGAGGCTCTCCACATTGGCTGTTGCATACATAAAACAAAATATAAAGATAAGGTCAACATAATTTATAAATGAATGTGTAATTAAAACTTAACGGTAATATACATGTAGATCAAATACTGTTCGGATTATTATCCAAAAGAATTTAAAAAAAGAGCTGTTCAAACTATGCATGTATGATAAATGCATGTTAAATGCAGAAAACTGTCTGTTTATACAGTTATGTGGATACGGTAAAATTGGAAGTTTGCAAAACTGTATAACATTATTAATTTGATTTGATTAAAACCAAAACACACTCAGAAATAAGAATTGATAGACATATTAAAAAAGAGGTCTATGTAATAGTAATGTCATGTTGATCTTGTTGTATTTCACACATTGTAGGTATGCACTGTTTTAGTGTATGCAGTAATCCTTTGCTCAATTGTTAAGGAATGTTAAAGATTTTGGGGAAATACAACTTCTTCAAATTGAATTGTTTAAATAGTAGAAAGTTTACCTTTCAGAGGAGACGCGATACTTTTCATCTGATTTTTAAAGATAATGAAAGATAATAATACTGATAAGACACTTCAAATGAGTCGAGGTTCACAATACAGAAAGTAAAGTATGCCTTCATGGAGGTGGGGAAAATGAGGTTGAAAAGAAGAGAGGTAAAGACCAATTCCAACGCAAGAGGGCGTAAATTGTTTTATAAATCGTTGACACATGGGCCGCGTTCAGAGATCTGTACACAACTCTTATCGCCTACATCAGTCCCTAAAATGAAACCAAAAAATCATTAGAATAACAATATTAGTAATTATCGATCTAATTCTGACCATCTTATATCAATTACAATATTGTATACATTATAACGTTAAATGTAATTTAACGAATTTATATATCAATTCAATCAATTCATGTCACATTCCCCGGCGGTGTAGGCCTACGTCGCTTTATATTCAGACCGGTAGCACTTGATCGTTAGCAATTAGCACATTTTGTTTTTGGCCCTCGAAAATGTGAAAAATCGCTACCCCCCCCCCCCCTTGAGCGCCAGGGGGGGGGGGATCTCCCCGAAAAGGTTAAATTAACATGTTTTTACACGTTTTTTTCCCAGGGGGGGGGGGGGGGGAGGGGGGAGGGGGCGGGCCCCCCGGCCCCTTGGACCCGCCACTGCCAAGGAGCATGCTCTTTTAACAAAATTCCACATCATAAATCTTCTTCATCTAATATAGCTGTATTCCGTAATTTATTTAATGAATTACTTCCAAGTTTTATATAAAGCCGATGATTTTGTATTGGTCTTCTTTGATGATTTTGGCCTACTATAGGGTGTAGCTTTTAGTGGGTAATTTTAGGGTGTCGCTTTAATATATTTTAAGGGTGTACTTAGGGTGTTACTTTTTTACTTTAAATTGAATTGTAATATTTGTCTCTTTGTTTAATCATTATTTTGTAAATAATGACTTTCTTCTGGACCCCTTCCGTGAAACAGCGCCACCATGTTGGTGGATGCTGAGTAGGGCCATCCATACTATAGTATGTGTACATATTGTATGTTTCTTTTTATACGGAAATACATTAAAATCAAAATCAAATAAGAAGCACTTGAAGACGTATTTATTGAATTGATTCCCCCAATTTCATACCATGTAAAGCGTTGCGAAATCAATTTGTTTAAGTTGGACAGCTATAGCACATGCGAGGCCGTTAACGGACGGAGGCCATCACCTAGCTATCATTTCATTAAGATAAACATGATACAGTTATACTTGCGCATTTGCAAGAAAATGAAAATGCAACTGCATAGTTTGGGAAAATGAAGAGCCTGGGAGGGGCAATTCGAAGTGCATCCATACGAATTAAGAGGGAGGGAGGGTAGAGCTAATTCTTAATACAGAAGAAGAAAGGCAAGAATGAGAGAGAGAGAGAGAGAGAGAGAGAGAGAGACAGACAGACATAGAGAGGGAGAGAGAAAGAGAGAGACAGGAAGAGAGAGAGCACAGAGAACTTGACAGAGAGTGAGCGAAAGAGAGGAAAAAAATTGTGTGTGTGTGTGTGCGTGAGCGTATAAGAGAGGGGAGAGCAGAGAGAACTTAACAAAGAGAGAGAGAGAGAGAGAGAGCAATAGCGGGGGAGAGAGAAGACCGTTAAAATGTCGACAGCCATATTTACAACTACACCCTGTACAGGAGAAATGTGAAAAGTCAGGGAAAACAGACAGGTATGGAAAGATATAGGCACAGGAGGAGCCTGGAAGAGAAAGGGTAAAGAGAAAGAAAGACGGGAAGAGCGAGACATGCAGAGAAAGAGAAAGGGGAAGAGACAGAGGGACAACAGCAACCAACTAACAAACCGAAACAACCAGACAATCAAATAAAAGAAAGACCGTGTTCTAGCTATAAACCCCTTTTTATTTCTTTCTTTTCATTTAACTTTTCAAAGAATTAAACGCTGCATAATGGTTCCCTTTTTGAAGAAAAAATATAGTGCGACTATCATCATGATCATGCTATAGCACATTGCACCTGTCCTTAAAGGGGAAGTCCACCCTGACATTAAGTTGGTTTTGATAGAAGCAGAAAAATGAGAGGAACAGGTCATTGAAAGTGTAGGAAATTGTGGTTAAAAATAAGAAGGTTATGAATTGTTGAAGTTGTGATCAATCAAACACAAATTGGCAACTCTGTGACGTATCTTGCGAGCTCCCCTCCCATGTGCTCTGTATGAATTAAAACAAATCAGAAGAAAAAAAAAAAACTTCAAAAACATTATTTCAAACATGTTATTATTCAAGCCCTGTATGAACAAATAAATTTCGTCATCAATAACGAAGAAAATGAAAGTTTATGAAATTCATGTAGAGAAAAAATGGGAGCTCGCAAGATACGTCAAAGAGTTGCCAATTTGTGTTTGATTGATCGCAACTCCAGGCTTAATACCTATGGTCTGGCCCTTTACAAATGCAGTAAGAACAAGTGACACGTATGCATTGTTTGGCATCAATGGCATGACACAGTGAATTTATTTCATAAATGTTCTCAGGTACAAACAAACATGATTATTCAATGCAAAGTGTTAAACAGCACATTCTAGTGAAACTTGTCTTGAAACAATACCTCCATCATATTCTTTAAGCTTTTTACATGGGACGGACTCATTAAAATGAATCGCAATTCCGATTCCTAAAACAGATTAATGAAGAAATATATCAACCATTGCTTTTAGATTTTGATATTTTTACATTGTCATGACATAATACTGACTCATCACAATCAATATCATTTCCTATTCCTCCTATATGAATACATCAATTATTACTATTGATTTTAAGATTGTTATATTTGTGTAACATTACCATGTACAATTATATGGGATTGACTCATCAAAAATCAATCACAATTCCAATACCTGTAACAGACCTATGAAGAAAGATATCACCCCTTTCTTTTAGATTTTGATATTTTGTTAACATTGTCATGTACAAAAATCGAATCACACGCTATATTAGTGTATTTCGTGTGCACTCTGTCATTTAAAATTCATCTCAACTCGGCTTTGCTGCAATGCATATATTTATATATCTAAAAAAAAAATCAATAAATCATTTATTATCTATCTATCTATATACAATCAACCCTGTCTTGGTGGCCACCTGTCTATAAAAGCCACTTTTGTGTTTTAATATAATATGAGATACATGACATCATATGAGCAGCCGCAAACCAATCTGAATGTCCTATTAGGGACTCCAATACACAGACTGCTGGTGTGACCATCTGTCAACAATAATCTTTTGCTACCTGAACTGGTTATCGTTTGCGATTGCACAATACAAACATATATGTATGTAATACACAAAAATACAAGACACAACGATGCTCCGTACACAAACAAATTAAATATATATCTGTAAGGCGCCCAAAACACTTATACATTTGAAATCAATTTTTTTTTAATCAAATGCTAATTAAACCTTGCAACCATCATGGTATAGGCAAAATATAAAATAATGGAAAATTAACTGTTTGGAATAGGTGAATAAAATGTTTCAGTCTCGAAGCTGTAAACATGGTATTGACAATATCGATAAACCATGACTGTGTAGTAAAATTAAGAGAGCGCTTGATACAAATATTACTTAAATCGCTTTGATGTATGAGCTGTAAAATGATATTATATTATAGTATGTATACAGCGTACAAGTGCTGTACAATATTATCATAACCCCACCTTTAGCCAGGCGAGCAAACGTTATAAGAAAAGATTTCTTCGTACCGGGTGAACATTTCCTACACCTGGGTGTAGAGAGGCACATGAAGATTAATGTCTTGTCAGAGGATTTTCGTGCATTGGCTCAAAAACAAAAAACGCAAATAGGCCCATGACCTAAAGCAAACATTAAACATCACATGCATTACATGTCATAGTCAGTTAATATGATATAAACATCTGTCCATCCATTTACAAATAAAGAGTGACATACAATATAACCAATATATACAGAACATGTTAACAAAATTTCATAGATCCGAGAGGTGATACTGTTAAGATGAATGCAGCATTAATTGTATTACAAAAGAAAGCAAGATATCATAAGAACTATACAATCTCAGACTCTCAGCAAAATCATCAAAATATATGCCAATAGAAAAGAAAAAAAACCTGATGACTTGTATTGCATAATTGATTGAGTGTTAAGTACTTGTAAGTGTTTGCATAGTAAATTCGTATTGCACTTATATGTAACGGTAGTTCTGAGGTAGAATGGCAAGAAATCAAAATAGTAAATGTTAGTATTGAAATAAGTATTCCATCAGTGTGTGTAAGATAATTCTTGCTACCAAATCCCACTCTATGGTGAGGTAGGTTTACGATCCGTCTTAGCTCGTCGTTTTCCAGGACGTTGTTCCAGGCTCTCATTAACTCCATCACACTCACCTTTAGCGTTGTGGCTGTGAATGCGTTTACTATGT
Source organism: Strongylocentrotus droebachiensis (assembly GCA_035222895.1). Taxonomy (NCBI): domain Eukaryota; kingdom Metazoa; phylum Echinodermata; class Echinoidea; order Camarodonta; family Strongylocentrotidae; genus Strongylocentrotus; species Strongylocentrotus droebachiensis. The sequence continues at coordinate 125,265 of JAVYIG010001387.1, read as the reverse complement.
AGTAGGGAGATAGATAGATTAAGAGAGGGAGAGAGAGGGGCAGAGAGAGAGATGGAGAGACAGAGATAAACATTTTAAACATAATATGAGAGGGAGAGAGAGAGAGATAGAGAGGAGAGGGAGGGAGAGGGAGGGAGAGAGAGATAGGTAAAGAGACAGGCAGAAAGATAAAGATACAGAGAGAGAGAGAGAGAGAGAGGGACAGAGAGAGAGAGACAGAGAAAGATAATGATAAAGAGAGACAGAGACAGAGAGAGATAGAAAGAGAAGGAGGAGGGGGTATGGACAGATTAGGAGATACAGAAAAAGAGAGGGGGGCAAATGGAGATTGGAAAAGTTTAGAAACGAGAGAGTGAGGGAGGGAAAGAGAATAACATTAATATAATAGTGTTTGGGAGTTTTAAACGAGAGAGAGTGCGGGATTGGAGAGGGGAGGATGAGATAGGCTTTAAAAGCCAGATTGAGATGAGAGGGATAACTGGGATGTGAACATGTTTTTCAATTATTCAAACCTTTTGCATTTTGGATACTCTGCATCCATTGCTAGCTCATATCTAGCCAACCAGATTCCTTTCAATCATGGCATGTCATCGAATGTCATTAGAAATAAATAAAAAGCATCACGGTAAGACGATAGGGGAGTGTGAAGAAGGCGTAAATGTGTGTCAAAGTATAATCAATTAATGCCCTTCTGGCTCCAAACAGACAATACTAAATGTAGAAGAATGTTGAAAAAAGCAACAGAAAGAGATGAAGAGAGAAAGGGTGAGAGGGAGAAAGGGAGAGAGAGAGAGAGTAAGAGAGAAGGACAGGATGAGAAAGAGAATTGGGGACATATAGGATTAGAATAAGCGAGAGAGAAAGAGAGTAGGGGAGATGAGAGAAAGAGAAAAAAGTGAATGCATATTATGTTACTTACCGACTTACCATTCAGGAAATTGCTCACCCTCAACTGGAGCTGCATTAAAAATGAGTGAAACAAAATTGGTATGATGTCCCGTTGTAAAAGAGCTTCCATTGGCAAATATAACTAGATGGATCTTCGACTGCACTCAGTCGAAAACGATGATTCCGCCATAGAGCCATTTTACAAACCAAAACAGAAGCAAGTTTTAAAATTCAAGTTTGATTGTAATCCATTAACAGGTTGTCAGAATATCATGATTAAAAGCTATTTTTCATATACATGTATGACCCATTAATCTTTGCCCTCATGACCCTAAAATATATTGGCTATGCAAGATACACATGTTTTGAGTTTGATTGTAATCCGTCCATCAATGCTAATGATAATTCCATCACATGGTATTATTGCATACATAATAAGCCACATGACCTTTGATATCTTGACCTCAATATCTAATCAGTTCATTGGCTCTGCAAGATACATGCATGACCGAAGTTTGGCAGGAATCCATCAATCAGTTCTTGAGATAAGGCGATCACGAGAACGGGACGTACGGACGGATGTACGGAATAAGTACGGACAGACGGACAACCTGAAAACATAATGCCTCCGGCTACTTCGTAACGGAGGCATACAAATCATCAGATGCCATATCTTTGGTTTGTCTGTTTTTACTTTCAGCTGCCTGTGCTTGTTTCAAGTGTGATGAATAATTTGTGAATATAGGAATTGTCCAAACTGACTAACATATACATCATCTACATTCACTGATTTGAACATACCGGCTGTGGACCAAGGTTAGTACTGGCTCCTGGGAAACGGCAAGCCAGTCTCCTCACAGCCCGGGGGTCTGGCTGTGGACCAAGGTTAGTACTGGCTCCTGGGAAACGGCAAGCCAGTCTCCTCACAGCCCGGGGGTCTGGCTGTGGACCAAGGTTAGTACTGGCTTCGGGGAAACGGCAAGCCAGTCTCCTCACTGCCCGGGGGTCTGGCTGTGGACCAAGGTTAGTACTGGCTCCTTGGAAATGGCAAGCCAGCCTCGTCATGAGCGTGGCTGTGGATCCTGGTTGTCAACAGCTCGGTGGTCTGGCTGTGGACCAAGGTTAGTACTGGCTCCTGGGAAACGGCAAGCTAGTCTCCTCATGTGCGTGGCTCTGGATCCTGGTTGTCAACAGCTCGGGGGTCTGGCTGTGGACCAAGGTTAGTACTGGCTCCTGGGAAATGGCAAGCCAGCCTCGTCATGAACGTGGCTGTGGATCCTGAATGTCAACAGCCCGGAAGTCTGGCTGTGGACCAAGGTTAGTACTGGCTCCTGGGAAACGGCAAGCCAGTCTCGTCACGTGTCCTAGAGCACGCACCTTTTTCTGTTTTTGTCCTTGTCTTGGAGCCTCTACTTGGGGAGCCTCTTCTAATGGTTCCCTAACTTGATCTTGATTCAAGAGAAGAATGTTGAATAAGTATTCCCATCAGCAATTGTATGAAGGTGCCGATTACAATACCACAACTTGAACAATAACCACTAGAAATTAAAAACGTGTACCGTTGATTACTGAGTTTGATTGTAATCAATTAACAGGTTCTCAGAATATCGTGATTACAAGCTAATTTTTTCATATACAAGTATGACCCTTTGATCTTTGACATCATGACCCTAAAATATAAACAGTTCATTGGCCCTGCAAGATACATACATGACCCAAGTTTGGCGGGAATCCATCAATCGGTTCTAGAGATAAAGTGATCACGAGAACGGGGTGTACAGACGGAAGGACGGACAACCCGAAAACATAATGCCTCCATCTCCTTCGTCGCGGATGCATTCAAAAGAATTAGAGTAAAGCTTTGACACATTGAGTCGTGTATGCAAGTATGATTAGCAATGGTGCTACGTTCTGATGTAGAGTCACTTTACACTACCGTATTGCTTCCTTTGGCAGTGTTTGGGGGATTTCTTATAATACTCTATTTAGATATGACCATGATCTGATTCCTATGCCGTTAACCCAAATAAAAATATGTAACTTATTACCAGGTCTTACCATCATTTCTTTTTAGGCATTAATCTGTAATTATATATAAATGGGTCTATAAAAAGAGAACTAAGTTGTCTTGCCTCTTTCAAATGATTCCATAAAATATACATGTACTTCCTCAGTAGTATAATGTAATTTAGCTTTTTATGAGACTGTTTATTATATGCTGTAATATTGAAAGCTCTGTGGTACTTTCTAAATGTTATCACTCCTCAATAATCAATATTATTTTATATAATATTAGAGCGTAATGTACAAACCTGCACCTCTTCTGCTATGTGGAAAACTCGATCCAATGGTTGAAGGCATAGCAGGTTTCCTTGCAGACCGGTAAGTCTCTATCATACTGGTATGCTTCTTTTCCCTGAAGTAAGGATTCTGACATGTCAACCGTACATAGAGTTTAGAGAACAAAGGATGGAAATAAAATGTGATTAGCTTCAAAAATGAGGGGAAAAGAGAAAGGGATTGGTCACGTATTGAATCTGCCAACCTCGTCCTTTTCCCCCATTAACCCCAATGGGGGGGGGGGGGGGCAGGTGCTTTTTGGCCTATTATGGACCCCCCCCCCCTCCCTCCGCGATTTTTCTGATTGTTCGGCAACGCAGACGGATGACTCCTCGCTGCTTGCTGACTCTTTTCTTTTGAGTCTTGCGCTTTTTTGTTTAGAAAGTCTGACGTACAGTTACAAAGTTACGTGATCTTTTGTTTTTGCATGTTAGCCCGAAAATCGTTAATTTGTGTGATTTGTGTACAAAACATATGGAAATATAATTTTTCCTAAAAAGAGATAAAATATTGGTTATTTGGTCTTGTTTAAAATTTAGTTGTTTGTTTTGGGGATCAAAATAGTTGAATTGTAGTTAGAAATGAAATAAAACAACAACAACATTAAAATACAGTTACAAAAACATTGAATTACATTTATAAGAGATTATTAAAACAAGAGATAGCATAAGGAATAACCTATATCTTCAATTTTTTCTTTTGTATTATTGCTTCGAATGGTATAACGAATATATGTAGTGAAAAAAAATGCTTAAATATGAAGAATATATGATTTATGGGTACAAATGTGAATTGTATGACCTTACTAAGCATACATTACCATAAATATTGTAGCATAACTAGTCCAGTAATTTAGTAAGACGTAGAGGGCGTTATAGTTAATAGATTTATACATTTCCGAGATTTGCAGGGACCGATGGCTCGGTGGCTGCAAGTGATAGCAGAGTGCGACTTCAAAACCTTGCACCGTTCTGGACGCTCACTTACCAATGTTTCGTGTGAAGGCGAAGGCAGTGACGAATTGTCCTCAGTGCGTGAAAGCGGAACTTCAAGGAGTCAGCAATCTCTGATAAACAAGTAGCACCGAAAGTGGAGGTACCCCGAGATAGCTATGCGGAGGCAAGGACAGTTACGATAGAACCCAGCATCAGGAATGAGCAGATGAGCCAAGATTAGGCGCTAGATCCTTCAGTCAAGGACGACATAGATCCTTGAAGCAAAGCAGCGGTCAGGGGACCGACCGGATTGGTCAGCAATGGCTTCAAAGTCCAGGGTGGAGAAGCCCTTGGAGGAAGTGAGCCCAACTGAAAATGAAGCAAGGCGTTCTCGACAGGAAATGAGAATAGTGACCAAGGCCATAGGGTAACTGAATGTTGCCTTATCATCTAAGCTTCGAGATGTCGTTGTAAAGGAATTGCATGGTGGCAAGTCTAGTGGATACCTTGGCATGAACAAGACCAGAGATAAGGTTCGCTTGAGGAGTTGAGGTTCTATTGGATAGGAATGAATGCAGACATCCACTCGAGTGTACGGCAGTTGAAGGTAGTTCACGTGGACAGGTTGAAACCCTACGAAGTGGCACTCTTCAGCCTACAGACTCCTAGTTAGAAGCGAGTGTAAGTCAGCACGAAGGATGAGCAGGACGCTCCTAGCCAACTGGCACATGTCAGCTTTAGGAGAGGAAGAGGAGGTTGACCCCGTCGTCAGGAAAGCTTCGAAACTTGTTGAACCGACTGTACCTGCACCACGAAAGGTTCCTGTCCCAGCCTCCAGGAGAGATCCCGCGTGAACTAGAAATCCACCAAGACCCAACCTATTTAATTTTGCCATAAACTCAAACTAAGCAGTCTGTACTTTGCCATATTCCAACCAATGTATTTTGTTGTTTTTACTTATGTACCTGTAATGAATTGTGCCTTATTCTGTTCATCTTGAATTCTGCATTCCTTCTACCCTTTACCCTTCGCCTGTCTTTCAACTCATATTTCCATTCGTTCTCTCTCTACTTCTTTTGTTCTTCTTATGTTGCACTTTGCCAAAGTGAAAGAATTACTTATGTTGTATTGTTACTAGGCAAATATCTCGTATTTCTGATAGTCCAGGGATGTATTGTTTTGTATTTTGTTAGATAGCAGAAGAAAAAGAAGAGGGTTATGTTTTATTTTAAGATGTATAAGCATATATTTTTCTATGTTTTCAATGCTTCTACATTTCTTTCCTATGACTTTCCCGTTTTTCTCTACTCCTCTTTTGTTCTTTATCTACTTTTGTACATAGATCATTTTGTTTTTATATTTTAGTATTACATGTACTTTAAGGAGTTTTTAAGTATGTGTATACTTTTTTCGGAAGATTATTCTGAGATGTTATTATTTTGTTTTGCTAAAGAGTGGTCCGAGGACACGCTTGGGGAGGGGCTGTGTAGCATAACTAGTCCAGTAATTTAGTAAGACGTAGAGGGCGTTATAGTTAATAGTGAAATATATATGTGGACATCGTGAGATGTCAGTCAGTTTGGTGTTGACCTGTCGTTGCGACAGGTCGATCCGTTACCAGGAACGAGTAAAGTTACTTGAACTGCAGATATACTGTGCAAGTGTTGTTTCTTGAGTTCCTGTCAGACATTCAGTGATTGCGGGAGTGAGTAAAAGGAGAGCTAGTCCACGTTATTTCTTACACGGTATACTTTTGTGAGAGCCCACTGAGAGATATATTTGATTGTCGAGAGCGTGGACCGGGTTTTGAGAGACTGCAAGGCAGAACGCTACCCCGGCAGAGCCCGGTTACGCCACAATATGCAAATGAGTGATTTTTTCCAAAAAAATGAATGTACCATAGTATTCTATACACTTTAATGTGATCGTTTATGAGAGTTAGTTTATCTGACAAAAAGGAGTATTCTGACTTACGTCATGGGCTGAAATAGCGCCATCTACGCTTTCCTAATTCCGACATAGCAGTAGCAACGAATTGGATGTTCGCACCGAAATCTTGTCCTAAATTACACCTGTTATTGATACGAAGCCAACCCGTTTGCAACAATAAGGAGGCAAGAAGGTTCGTTAATTCGATATATTAATGTATAACGAGTATAAATAGTATAAATAATGAGAAATGATGATATGAATGTAATCTAATATGCTTAAGTGATAATGAATGGTGTGTGTAGTATTAGTGTATGCACGGACACGTACGATACCGTATACGGCTGTAGTGGACGTTATATATATGCAAATTAGATGCACGTAAAACAGGTATACGATATATACGATATAGAGTGTAAGCTAGGGTGCTACGTAAGGCAATGTTAATTGTATGCACGTAAATAGGTATACGATATTAACGATACGAATGACGTGTCCGCTATAAGAAGGACGCAGTCATTGATATGCGTTATGCTAATAAGTCTTTGTGATTCAAACTATCTACCACGAATATTGGTCACGTGACTTGAGTGAAGGTATTGTTTATAGATAATTGCATATACACAAATGATAAGAGACAAAGAGAAGAAATTCATTTGTTATTAATCACTGCATTTAATAGGCGAACTGATGATATTATTTATACACATGTATTCGAAAATGCCTGTATGAACAATTACTTATAATCTGTTCTTTTTCTTTATCATGTTTTGTTCATACAGTTTTCATGGAGCAAGTGTGATGGAATTAGTTGACATAGAATAAATTAGCAAGTCAACCCTACTACGACTTTTCATTGACTGTTTCTTCAGTGAAAACTTCACTTCACTACGACTTGCAACCTGCGATGACGTCGTGATTCAGATTACGTGATTTGGTACAAGATGTCGGAAGTGGACATGATGGGGGACAAGGAGAAGGAAAACCCTGTTGCTGAAGCTGTGGACACAAGGTCAAAGCGAGAAGTCAAACTCACTGAGAAAGGTCTGCAGTATCAAGCTGAAACAAAAGGGAAGGAATTTAAGAGATCCATTAGTGCTTGGCGTAGAGCGTCGAATAAGTTAAGAGCTACCTTGAGCGACATCAGTGATGTCAAAGTTATTCGACAAGGTAGGGACGCTCTGCAGCAGGTGATGGACAACGCCATATCCGCTCAAGAAGACCTTCAGATTCTATTGGAGTTGGCAGGAATCGACGATGACAGCCATGAAAGGCTCGACAACATCGAACAAGAACACTCAGAGCTGATGAAAGGAGTACAAGAACACCTCCTCGAACAAGAATCGTCAAGAAAATCTAAAGTTTCATCGAAAAGACTATCATCCTGTCAAAAATGGGTGAATGAATGCTCGTTTGAAAGCCAGGATGATGTGCCGACTAAAGATGTGCCGACCAAAGATGTGCCAACTGAAGATGTTCCGACTACAGAATTGCCGACTAAAGAACCCTTGTTAAATTTGCTGACTCAGCTACAGATTAGTCGCTTGCCACTGCCAGAACCAGATATCTTTTCTGGGGATCCACTGCAATACCCTAGTTGGAAACAGGCCTACGACATCTTAATGGAACATCAAGGTATTCCTGCAAGGGATCGATTCTTCTACTTAAAGAAGTATCTACGTGGCCCACCTCTCGAACTCGTGCAAGGATTTTCTCTGATACACAATGATATGGCATACAATCGAGCTACGAGTGAACTAGAACAGAGATATGGTGATCCATTCATCATTTCGAATGCATTTCGTGACCGACTGGATAACTGGCCAAAGATACCTACAAAGGATTCCAGAGGACTGCGTAGATTCTCTGATTACCTACGACAATGCCAAACAGCAATAGAAAAGATCGGCAACCTCCGACAGTTAGACGAACGTGAGAATAGGAAACTCCTATCCAAACTTCCCGATTGGCTTGTTACTAAATGGAGCCGACGAGTCTATGAGCATAGGAGGTCACATGGTACATTTCCTTCATTCGGTACCTTCTCATCATTCATTGAGGAAGAAAGTAACATTGCATGTGACCCAATCACGTCCATTGGTAGCCTGAAGGAGGACAAACCGAAACAGGACAGAGGAAAATCCATGAGAGCGTTAACTATGAGAACCAGCTCCATCCAAGATGAGACAAAGAGGCCAGAACGGAAATCTTTCTGTATATTCTGTAGAAATCATCATCACCTTGAGGATTGTCAAGCCTTTGTCAATCAGCCTATGTCCGAGAGGAAGAAGTTCATAAGAGAAAAGGGCTTGTGTTACGGGTGTCTCAAGAGAGGTCATCTGACCAAAAAATGTCGAAGGAGAAGCACATGCAGAGAGTGCAACAAGCGTCATCCTACGCCACTACACTTTGACAGAAGACCTTCAGAAGAAAGGGAAAGGACATCGAACCAGGAAGAAATACAATCTTCAAATTCACATACACTTGTTAATTCTAACGCCACAAGTTATGTGAAAAGCGCGGCAATCGTGCCAGTCTGGCTGTCTCATGAGAATATGAAGGAAGAGAGGCTCGTATACGCACTATTAGATACTCAATCGGATACCACCTTCATATTGAATTCTACAAAGGATGCCTATGGACTGAGGGTCAACCTTCTTCTGTCTACAATGTCGACCAAGAACGAAAGGATTCCAAGTGAGAAGATTAAAGGACTCACAGCTCGAGCCTTTAACAGTGAAAAGGTGATACACCTTCCAGCTGCATACACTAGAGACATAATGCCAGCCAACAGAGAACACATCCCCACTCCTGAAGTAGCTCGCTCTTTCCCACATTTGGTTCCAATTGCTGACCAACTTCTGCCTCTGAAGCACTGTGAAATAGGATTGTTGATCGGCTATGATTGTGGAAGAGCTCTGACTCCTCGAGATGTGATTCCCTCCCAAGACGATGACGGTCCATTTGGAATGAAAACTGAATTGGGATGGAGCATAGTGGGTGTTACAAGTCAAGATGAACAGCACTACAACCCCGATGATCACGTTGGCCACAGTCATCGCTTGACAGCACGTGAAATACCCGCTGAACTAGCTGAAAGAGACATGTCCATCAAGAAGAGAGTAACGTTCACTCACAACGTTACAATCAAAGAAGAGATCAGCCCTTCGTCTGTGCTGAAGCTGATGGAAAGAGATTTCTCAGAGAGCAGAAGTGAGGTACCATTTTCGCAACATGATACAAGATTTATGAGAATCATGTCGGAGAATGTCCATATCACAGATGATGGTCATTACGAGACTCCTCTTCCCTTTAAAGAAGATGTCGTCAACCTTCCCAACAACAGATTCATGGCGGAAAGGAGATTGAGTCATCTAAAGAGAAAGTTTCAAAGAGACTCTGAGTATCATCAGAAATACTCGGAAAAGATGGATGCTCTCTTGGAGAAAGGATATGCTGAAAGTGTACCAGAATATGACAAGCAGAACGGCCAAGCATGGTACATTCCCCATCATGGGGTAGTACAACCCAACAAGTTACGAGTTGTGTTTGATTGCAGTGCAGAATTTGGAAAGGAATCTCTCAACAAGCAGCTTCTTTCTGGACCAGATCTGACTAACACACTAGTGGGAGTACTTTGCAGGTTCAGACTGGAACCAATCGCATTTTGTTGCGATATACGTGAGATGTTCTACCAATTCAAGGTGAAGGAAGATCATAGGAAATACCTACGGTATTTGTGGTGGAAGGATGGAGACTTTCTGCAACAGCCCCATGAGCTAAGAATGACTGTCCATTTGTTTGGGGCGACGTCGTCTCCAGGATGCTCAAACTTTTGTTTGAAACAGATTGCCAGCGACCATGCTATTGAATTTGGAGAGGATGTAAAGAACTTTGTACATCATAACTTCTACGTGGACGATGGGCTAATATCTGTTCCTACCAAAGAAGAGGCCAAGAATCTGATCTCGAGAACCAGAGAGATGTGCAAGAAAGGAGGCCTCCACTTGCACAAATTCATCTCAAACACCCAAGAAGTGCTGGAAACAGTTCCGGAAGAGGATAGAGCAAAGGGCACTACCAAGACTAATCTCCTACAGGATAAGCTTCCTTTGCAGAAGGCACTTGGGGTGCAATGGTGTGTGGAATCTGACACGTTCCAATTCAGAGTCACACTCGATGACAGACCTCTAACCAGGCGCGGAATACTGTCAACCGTGATGTCGATCTATGACCCTATGGGATTACTAGCCCCGATTGTCTTACCTGGTAAGCAGATTCTGCAAGAGCTGTGTAAGATGTCTGCTGATTGGGACGACCCCCTGCCAGATCATCTCAGAGAAAGATGGGAGAAATGGACAACTGATCTGCATAATCTTGACTCCCTATCAATACAGAGATGCTACAAACCTGCAGACTTCGGTGAGGTTACGACCATGCAGATGCACCACTTCTCCGATGCTAGTTCCGAGGGATACGGCCAATGCTCATACATGAGAATTAAGAATGGAGAGGGAATAGTCCACTGTATCCTGGTGATGGCAAAGTCCAGGATTGCCCCGCTCAAGGCAGTAACAATACCCCGTTTGGAACTATCAGCTGCCGTTGTTTCCATTAGGGTGAGCACATTTCTTCAGCGAGAGTTAGCCTTGGAGGACATTGAGCATATCTACTGGACAGACAGCAATGTGGTACTTGGATACATAAACAATGAATCGAAGCGGTTCCATGTGTTCGTAGCAAATAGGATCTGTGAGATCAGACAACACTCAGAATCATCGCAGTGGAAGCACGTTCGAACACAGGACAATCCAGCAGATGGAGCTTCCAGAGGGTTTACCGTTGACCAACTCATCACTTCGAACTGGTTCACTGGCCCAGATTTTCTATGGGAAGAGACGGTTCCTCGCGCTGATGATCAGGAGGAATTCGAGGTTTCACCAGGTGACCCCGAGGTGAAAAAGTCTATGGTGAACGCGACTGTAATGGGTGACTCCAAGTTTGATCTGAGTCGCCTAGACCGATTCCCGACATGGTATAGAGCAAAGAGGGCGATGGCTTATTGTCTGCTGTTCATCACAAGACTGAAACAACGTTGTCAAAGAAAACGTACAAGACAGGCAAATGATGACTCAACTTCCCAAGGCAAAGTCTCGGTGCAGAATCTACAACAGGCAGAAACTGAGATACTGAGACACGTCCAGAGTGAAGCCTTTGGGGAAGAAATAGAAATCCTGAAGTCAATCCAGAGGAAACAGGATCTGAATGACAGGCAGAGAAGACGTCAAATAAAGAAAGAAAGTCGTCTCCATGGACTTGACACTTTCCTGGATAAAAAGGGAATTCTAAGAGTTGGAGGAAGAATTCGAAGGGGAGACGAGTCATATGACAGAAAGCATCCCCTGATTCTCCCACAAAGAAGCCACGTAACGGACCTTGTGATACGTCACTGTCATGAGTTGACTGCTCATCAAGGAAGAGGCATGACATTGAACCAGATAAGAGAGAATGGATTTTGGGTTCTTGGAAGCAGTAATCGAGTGGCCAATTTCATACGAAAATGTGTCATATGCAATAGGCTACGTAGTCCCGCACAAGTACAGAAGATGTCTGATCTACCGTCTGACCGTGTGTTACCTGCAGCACCTTTCACTTACTGTGGCATCGACTGCTTTGGCCCATGGGTGATAAAGGAAGGTAGAAAGGAGATGAAGCGATATGGACTCCTCTTCACATGCATGCCTTCGAGAGCCGTGCATATTGAGACACTCAATAGTCTGACTACAGACTCATTCATTCAGGGATATCGTCGCTTTGCTGCTCTGAGGGGTCCAATACGTCAACTGAGATGCGACAGGAGAACGAACTTCGTTGGCGCAGAAGCAGAGTTAAGGAAAGCGTGGTCAGAAATGAATCACGAACATGTCAAAGGCACTCTAATGAAAGAAGGATGTGACTACGTACAGTTCACTTTCAACGTCCCCGCGGCAAGCCATATGGGTGGAGTATGGGAGCGCCAAATAAGATCTGCCAGGAGAGTGCTTGAAACTTTGCTGTATCAATCGAGTAGACAACTCAATGATGAATCACTGAGAACACTGATGTATGAAGCGGCTGCAATTGTCAATAGCAGGCCGCTGACTGTGACTGACCTGAACGACCCAACATATTTGGCTCCTCTTACGCCAAATCATCTCATAACCATGAAGTCGAAAGTCTTACTTCCTCCACCAGGCAATTTTCAGGACGCTGATTTGTACTCCAGAAAGCGTTGGAGGAGGGTACAACATCTGATCAACGAGTTCTGGGATCGTTGGAGAAAGGAGTTTCTCCAGAACTTACAGACACGCCAGAAATGGACTCGGCCCCGACGGGATGCTAAGATTGGGGATATCGTCATCATGAAAGACGAGAACTTGCCACGAAATCAATGGTCCCTAGCAAGGATAAGCGAGGTCTTTCCTTCTACCGATGGACTCATTCGTAAAGTGAAGCTCGTAAAGGGTGACTCCGAACTTGACGACAGCGGTAAGCGTAAAGGACCTGTGAAAGAACTAGAGCGTCCGATACACAAACTGGTTTTGCTGCTTCCGCGTGAAGACCAGGACGGATTCCCGACCAAGGAGCCTTGAATACTGTAAGGTAATTAATATCCCTCACAAATAGGTTTTGATAGATTTAAGTAAATATAGAAGTCTGAACATAAGACTATCCAAAATTCGAATTACCCGCAAAATCTGAAAGTCTAGAATAAGACTAGTCAAATAATCTAATTGAAGTTTTAGAACCAAGAATATCTGTAATTGGTCTGTAACAAAGACTATGCTGGAACTGTAACTACAGACGCACATCAGCTGAAATGAAGTCTAATTGAACTGAGTAAACTCTTGAACTAATTGATCTGATTGAACAACAACAAGAACTCTTTTTGTGGATTGACGACATTTCCGAATGAGCTGTAATGACCTTTATTGCTGTTTGTTTTTTGTTCTCTGTTTGAAAAATGTAATCTTATCAAATTGGAAGATCGAGCATATGACAACTATATTTGTAGAAAACGGAAATTAAGTTGATATACCTCATTTTATCGCATTAATTACCTTGCAAAAAATTACAATGTGATTGCACTTATAAGAATATATTTAAAGGGTATTTCAGTTCAATTTCATCATTATGCTTGTATGTATTGTATACATGAATGAGCATTAGATGTGAACCTGAATTGAAACCCCCCTTTTGCAACGTAAATTCATGCAGAGTATTTGAACTGAGAGTTGATCCAGGTTATTTTCTCGATTTCTAAATCCAGTACTTGCAAATACAGCTAATTGCTAGTCATAAATGGTGAGTTGCAAGGTCTGAGTGTTTGAGACTCGCGGTTAAATTTAATTTAACTCAGATGCTGTAATAAGATACTTGGTACAAGCTCTGTACTAGAGATGAAGTAATCTCACGATACAATTTGAACTGTAAATCTTGAATAAAGATTTGTTTTCCTGCATGCGCAATTGATCATGTACGTTTCAAGATAAGTAGAAATTGAAATTTTGAGATGTAGATCTATATGTATACATATATTGATATATTTTGAACTATTAATGTTGATAAGGAACAAATAATCCAAGTCATTTCTATGAAGCTAAAAAGGGGTAAATTAATTATTAATTTAAAGGAGCCATGTTAATGTGATCGTTTATGAGAGTTAGTTTATCTGACAAAAAGGAGTATTCTGACTTACGTCATGGGCTGAAATAGCGCCATCTACGCTTTCCTAATTCCGACATAGCAGTAGCAACGAATTGGATGTTCGCACCGAAATCTTGTCCTAAATTACACCTGTTATTGATACGAAGCCAACCCGTTTGCAACAATAAGGAGGCAAGAAGGTTCGTTAATTCGATATATTAATGTATAACGAGTATAAATAGTATAAATAATGAGAAATGATGATATGAATGTAATCTAATATGCTTAAAGGTAATACAAAGTTTTGGTATGGGGTCATGAATTTGGTTCAAATGAACATATTGGAAGCATATGCGATCCGACAATATTCAGTGATCGTTGTCGCGGTTGAAATCGAGTCTTAAGTTATGAAAATGTCAATAATCAACTCTTTATGCTGTATAGCTCCCTCTCAAGGTCAAAATATTAATTAACCTATAAAACAATATTTCTTGACTGAAATCGACCGATTAGCTATTAGAAATTATATATTACAACTACATATTCTGAGATTTTTATGGTCGCAGCTACTATTGTACGGCCGTAGGCGCTATTTGATATTTATTAACATTTACCGGGAGCACCGGTAAATGTTTATATTCCATTTTTCTCGAAAACAGAAGTGTTTTAGGGGCTAAAAATTGTTGTGCTTATAATTCATCTACAGGGGCATCCAAATATATAACAATTGTATAGAATCACTATCCACCCAATTTTCAAAATTTACCGAAACTTTGTATTACCTTTAAGTGATAATGAATGGTGTGTGTAGTATTAGTGTATGCACGGACACGTACGATACCGTATACGGCTGTAGTGGACGTTATATATATGCAAATTAGATGCACGTAAAACAGGTATACGATATATACGATATAGAGTGTAAGCTAGGGTGCTACGTAAGGCAATGTTAATTGTATGCACGTAAATAGGTATACGATATTAACGATACGAATGACGTGTCCGCTATAAGAAGGACGCAGTCATTGATATGCGTTATGCTAATAAGTCTTTGTGATTCAAACTATCTACCACGAATATTGGTCACGTGACTTGAGTGAAGGTATTGTTTATAGATAATTGCATATACACAAATGATAAGAGACAAAGAGAAGAAATTCATTTGTTATTAATCACTGCATTTAATAGGCGAACTGATGATATTATTTATACACATGTATTCGAAAATGCCTGTATGAACAATTACTTATAATCTGTTCTTTTTCTTTATCATGTTTTGTTCATACAGTTTTCATGGAGCAAGTGTGATGGAATTAGTTGACATAGAATAAATTAGCAAGTCAACCCTACTACGACTTTTCATTGACTGTTTCTTCACTTGACATGCATGCATCCGTGCGGCGATCGGCTGTGAAACGACCTAGATCTATAATAAGTTCACGTGGTTATGTTATTTCATATATAATTCTGTAATTCCTGAAGAATAGTTACTTATTGGATTTATTTAAAACAAAAAAAAAGTTTTGGGAAAGGGTTAAGAATTTGGTTTTAATGAATAGAAGCATTTGCGATTTTACAATATTCAATGATCGTTATCGCGGTTGAAATCGAGTCTAAAGTGATGACGTTGTAAATAATGAACTTGTTATGTTGTATAGCACCCTCTCAAGACTGATATTACTTTAGCTTTAAAATAATGTTTCTTGACTACAATCGACCAATTTGCTATTCCTGTTTGGAAATTAAATATCAGAACGGCATATTCTGAGATTTCCGTGGTTGCAGCTACCATTAGGGTGATCACACTGCACACAGTCTGCCCCATGCACATACACACACACAACAGCAGTCAGTTTGTAGAAATAGCAATTTTTCGTAAATTTATTTAAAAAAAACTGAACAATATTTGTAATGTTTTATTTCACATATCTTTCAAGCATACCTTTAACTACAATTCTGTGTAGTTTCATTGTTATAGGCATGTGGGAAATATGTTAAATTATTAATTAGAATATTGTTTTTTCAGCCATGTGTGACATGGCCCGCTGATCGCCCATTGACTGTTATTCTGCGTGGTGAAAATGCACTTCAATGTATATAACTCCCTTACAAAAATGCAATATTCTCATGTGTTTCACTCATTGAATCAATTTGTTATTTACACTCAAGATGTTTTTCTCTGAAATTCAGTCCCTGTGGAATGTTATGGCCTGTTGAATTGAATAGTTTCTCGGAAAATTGTCATAAATCCTCAAATCTGACATTAAAAACAAAATATATATACTGTGATGTAGCTGAAAGTCTGCAAATTCTTATCATTTGTTCGGTTCTTCTGAATAATTTGTGAAACATATGAGGAAATAGCTGTAACGGTGATCCAAGTAATTTCCATCGCCATGTTTTATTGGCATTGCAAAAATATTTGGAATTTAATGTTAATATTTAGAGTAAATATGATCTATACAATAAATATATGATTAAAAAAAATGCAAACAAAATAAACAGTTTGACTTTCCTTTATATATATAATTAGCTGAAATGACCTAATTTGCACATTTGATGAATATTCATAATTTTTGTTTTCTTCAAAAAAAATATATTTTCATTCCTGTCTGATATACATAGGTTTCATTGATGTATCATGTTCGGCTTTGATTTGATTACATATGCGCATATTAATTACACGGACTTAGTTATTTTCACAACTGTTCATATCTGCAGATTCGCAAAAATGGCAAAAATGACTTATTTTGTTTGCTTCTGTTTTCATAACGGTAATAGATATATGAATTTTCTTGTTTGTATTTTTTACCACAAAGATGATATTTTAGTGTCTGATAATTTAATTTTTATTTGTGTCCAAAAAAGTGATGAATTAAGTTGTCAACTTTGTCGAATTGTGCCATATTTGCCAATTTGACCATTTCTGGCAGGTTTTTCGGTAATTTTGCGATGTCAAAAAAATGGTATAAAATCACAACGCATTGACCGATTTCAATTCTGTTTTTTTTGTTTTTTTGAAGCTTTCATGAAGCTTGATCATTTGCAATCATCAAATAACATGTGTTTGTTGTACTTATTTTTAGTGTGCTATACCTACTACCATGTAATGGCCTTAGGAGCTATTTGAAATATTTTAGAATTTACCGGATTTTCGATTACTCAATTTCTCAAAAGCAGAAGTGCTTTAAGGGCCTAATTTTCTTGTGCTAATAATACATCCACAGGGGCATCCAAATATATCAGCATTTTAAAGAACTACTATCCATCTAATTTTCAGAATTTCCCAAAACTTTGCATTACCTTTAATTGATCCATAACCCCAATGTTTCTTTTTCTTTTTTTCTAGGTGATTTCATCCTGGTTGTTTTTTAAATCATTAAATGGACGAGTCTGGCTTTCAAAACTCCTACACAAAATCGCTTACTTTGCTAGTTATACAACTGTGTTAAAACTGATGAAGAGCAGCAAAAGTGCTACTTCATTCGTGCATGTTTCTATACTGCCTGAGCACTGACTTTTGTTATTACCTGTGAGGATGCAGCCAATGATTCCAGTTCAGTGAAGAAATCATCAGGTAAACATGCATTGTTTTTTATCTCTAGGGTTGTAAGGCAGAGTAGAGAGCAGAGAAACTTCGCTAGCTGCTTGGATGCTGAATGACTTAGTATTGGTATGTCATAAATCTGCCTCAGATCCAGGTCGACTGTTTGGATCTGTAGAAATAGAAAATCTATTAGCATCAGCCATGAATATGTAGCATAGTAATATCACATGTGTGTATCATTGATAATGAAATCAAAAGAATTATGTTGTGAAAATTTCTTATTTTAGTTTAATTATCTCAGTTATAAGTAACTGAGGGGATTTTAGAAACGTTAAAGTTCCTATGATCTCATGACGTCTTACACCCAAATCTTATCAGTTCATCCTAGCAAGCTTCTTCCAAGTTAAGCTTGAATTGCTTTAATGCTTTAAAAGAGAAGGTTGAGTTCTGGGAAGAGGTGAAAAATAATTTGTGAGCGTTATCATTCTTATTATGCAAGTGTGGAAGAACATCAGATGAGACATGTTCACTGAAAATCATGGCTCTTCAAATGCCTTCATATTCTAAATATATCATGTAAAATCGTAAAACTCCGGGGTAGGATTTTTACGCCACGTGTTCGTGTAGTCCCATATACATATTTCTGTGTGTTTGTAACTTTACCAAGACTTAGCCACATTTCGTATCATTTTGATGATTCCAGAACCTTATAATACACACACATTCTTATATGCTAGATGATCAACCTTTTCTGGTCGATTCCACACCGTTTCTTTCACAATGCAATCGCATGACCAGAACTCAATTTCGTCTTTAAGTTAATGCTGAAACGAGAAATTTCAAGCATTTTGGGAGAGTTAAAACAAAATTATGACTTTCTATCTGTTTCTTACCTTTCACCTTTGCAGTTGTAAATTAAGCATTTTATCTTGATCTGCTCATACATACAGGTTTGGTTTCTATTGCTCAAGAACAAAGCTATCGCGGTAATGGAATAATGAAACACTTTCATACGCCTGTGACCTGTAACATTTAACCTCCTTTACCCTTGCATGCTCATACATACTCCGTTAAACTTTAGGTTAAAGTATGTGTAATGGTTCTCAAGGTATTGCGGTACAGAAAAGCGGGACTGACGGACAAGCCAAAAAAAAACATGTAATATGTCTATATGCATCATCACCTTTGGTGGCGGAGGCATATAAACAAAAGAGGCATGTTACCTCAGGTTTCCATTTGTTCTATTTCGTTTTTACCAACATTATTCATTAATGTTACGTTGCCAACAAAAATTCATGTCACTCGTTCTCTATCTCACCCTCTACTTCTCAAACTATAACTCATGCCACGTGATGAAAACACCGATTCGATAAACTGAACAGACTCAAGGTCTAGTTGAAATCGAAAAAAAAGGATAGGAGTATTCAGGGAATTCAATTTTTCATGTACACAACATTTAATTCATGAAGTTCTCATGCTAATGTAATTTCATATATAATTCTATGATTCCTGAAGAATAGTTATTCCATAGATTTTTTTTTAATTGATTCATAATGTTTCTTCTCCTTTATTTCTTGCCCGATTTTGTCCTGGTTGTTTTTTAAATCTAAAAATGGACAAGTCTGGCTTTCGAAATTCGTACACGAAATCCTTTACTTTGCTAGTTATACTACTATGTGAACGTTGATGAAGAGCAGCAAAAATGCTTTCTACATCCAAGCATGTTTCTACCGCCTGAGCACTGGCTTATCTTATTACCTGTGAGGATGCAGCCAAGGAAACTAGTTCAGTGAAGAAATCATCAGGTAAACTTTCATCCCAAATGATTGCTAAGCTTGTAAGGCAGGGTAGAGAGCAGATAAACTTGGCTAGCTGCTTGGATGCAGAACGACCTAGTAGTACTTTACCTGCCATGCTATACTTCCATCTGAAAGCCAGGTTGACTGTTTGGATCTGTAGGGATAGAAAATCGATTGGCATCAGTCATGTACATGTACATGTAGCATAATATCGCATGTATGCATCATCATTGATAATGAAAGCACAAACATTTATGATATGAATTTCCAGTACGATCTTCAGTTTCATGTTTTTAATTTGTATATGTTTCACTTTATTTTCATACCTAGATTAGCTAAAGTGTTGTAGGCATCCCCAGATATTTTTTTAAGGGGGAAGGTTGTGGATTAATTGATAGAATTGAGATTTTACAATTGAATGGCATATATAAATCATGAAGCATGAAATTGGGAAAATAGTGGAAATCATTATAATCTCCACTCCCACATTAAGCATTAATATATAGTCACATCAAATGATCCAGAATACTGAACGGGGGGGGGGGGATATCTGAAGAACAAGAAAATAGGAGAAAAGCAATTAAGAACCTTTGATACAAAGCTCCATGTAGAGATTCATCAATCCTATTGGAGAAGGCAAGGATTTACAAATTACGTCAACTCAGAAATACTTCACCAGGATTACTAGCACATCTGTAGTTTATGCTGCAGTTTTCGTTGTTGTTTTACCTGATTGCTTAAATAATGTATTTGTATTTCTAAGCTGAAATATCAGTACTAGAACAAGACATGTTTGAATTTATCCTCAGTTTATTTTGTTGTTGTTTTATTTTCTACCGAAGATGGATACAAATGAAAAACATACATAAATCATAAAGCATGAAATGGGTGGGTGGGTTGGAGGGGGGGGGGGAGAAATCTAATGTGCAAATGCTCGCTAATTAGTTGGTTGGTTGGGTTTTTTCCATATAAAATGAATATACCCACAAAATGAACACAAAGATATTTGCCTTGCAACAGCAATTAGTATTGAATCCATTTGTGATTACTACGTAATTATCAGCTTTTAAAAGAAGCACGCGGTGTTTAGAATAAAAACAGACACATACAAAAAAATGTGGGGGGATAACCCCCCCCCCTCCCCTGCGTACCTGCCTGATCCACCATGACATTTGACCTCATGACCTTAACATTTAATCAGTTTATTGGCTCTGCAAGATACATATATGACCCAAGTTTGGCGGTAATCCATAAATCGGTTCTTGAGATAACGTGATCACAAGCTATTTTTACATACATAATGAGCCCTGTGACCTTTGACCTTGTGACCCTCAAAGATAATGAATTAATTGGCTCTGCAAGATACATACATGACCCAGGTTTGGCGGTAATCTACACTGTCGCTCATAAAGGTGGAATATTTGTTTTTACCCCAATTCATGGAATTATTTTAAAAATTATTTAAAAATAATAGTATACATTCTCAGATTTTATTAAATAACAATTTGCCAATGTGTGTTTTGCGTGACTGCTAAAGCATGTGTATGCTACTATGCTTATCAACTAGAGAACCTATGCCCTTGAGTCATAAATGACAGTTATGAGGATTAATGCCCCACAAAAGGGCATTAATATAGCACATCGACACGGTTTTGATCCTGGGGCCTCACAGTTACGAGGCCATTGCTTTGTCACTGAACCATGACTGTACGCAGCGGGGGCTAGGGTAGGGGGCAGTTTCCATAAATAAAATAACAAACAAAAAATGCAATACATTTGCAATAATTTATTGCATTTTACCCCGGTCCCCAACATAACAAAATCCTCTGGACGGCCATGCATTATGGCTCAAGGCATGGGCACACAGAATATTTTTTTAATGTTGGGAACCGGAGTACTAAGCAATAAATTATTGAAAATTTATGAGCGACAGTGTACTAATTGGTTCTTGAGATAACGCGATCAAGAGAACATGACGTACGGACGGACGAAGGAAAACGACCAGAAAAAATAGACTTTGGCTACTGTGTAGCGGGGCATAAAAATAACTTCATATGAGATATTCCGATATTTACCA
This sequence comes from Strongylocentrotus droebachiensis, assembly GCA_035222895.1. NCBI lineage: Eukaryota > Metazoa > Echinodermata > Echinoidea > Camarodonta > Strongylocentrotidae > Strongylocentrotus > Strongylocentrotus droebachiensis. The sequence continues at coordinate 104,064 of JAVYIG010001387.1, read as the reverse complement.
AGGTATGCATGTATACATTTAAAGGTATTTTGCTGCTATTAATAGTCAAATTTAAGCATTATTATAGGAACATTTAGATTCAACAACGGGAGTAAATCTAGCAGGAGACTTTTTAATGTATCATTTTCGGGTACCCGCATGAAATTTGAGCGGTTTCCCGTATTCAAAATAAACCCAAAATTCCCAGCCTAGCTATAGCTCGTAGAAAAGTATCCAGAAAATTGATGTCATTTACATGTATTTGTACTTTTTACCTGGAATCTCAGTACAAAGAAAAGAACACAATGTTTACAAATTATTCACCTCTCCTCAGTTTTGCATTGCATTTGTCATTTCATTGAGGAAGAAATACAATAATTGGAGCAGTAGCACATTGTATTCAGTGAGGAAAATGAATTTCTAATCTTTCATATGAAACTAGAAATTCATCAATCAAACTGGTGAAAGCATAGATGTACACATTCCAGCATTATTAGTTAGTGTTAGGCACACTACTGAAAACATATCCGATTCGATTTAGATAATTCTTCACTTGTACTAGCCCATCTACTTCTTTTTTCACCCGATTTGTGAAAAAAGATGTTACATTTATAGAAAAAACTTCAACAAATTACGGCAATTTATTTGTATTCCTATCACACGACTTCAGGTGTAAAAAATAAATAAATAAATAAAATAAATATGTTGCATCTTTGTGTTTTATGCTTCTTTAAAACCAATACATTTTACCTGGGATTAAGAAGCTTGATCAGCAATCTCTTTGTAGAAATCATCATGAAGGGAGCATGACTCAATATCCACGTCTGTAAGATGAGGCAGGAGACTGAGAAACTTCCCCAGACAGTAGGATGCTGATTGGTTGTCATGTAGGTACGAGTTGCAAATGATAAACTTCTGAATCTGTGGAAATTCAAATGAATGGCATACATACATCATGAAGCATGAAATGGGCAAAAAAGTAGAAACAATTATAAAAGTCTGTACTCTTACATTAACCATTCACATATATTATAATTCTGCAGTTGGAAAGGGAGGGCGGGGGTCAGTAAAAGGAAATTAGATGAGAAAAATGCGTTAATTATTGTGTTGATTCGTTTTATTTTCCATATAAAATGTATGTATATATAGACCTACATAATGAACACAGATAAATATTAAAAAATCGGTTATTAGAAATACGGCTGGATTGTTCTATTCCGGAGACAGAGTAACTTCTCCACATAGCAGGGTGCTGATTTGCCATCATGTCTTCTAGAAGGAGACTATCTTTTTTTCCTATTTTTTGGTAGAGATATAATGAATATATCAAGTGTTCAACTTTCGATGTATATATCTGTGGAAATCCAATCCAATATAGTGTACGCCGGTAAGTCATGCAGACGGAAATGTAAATAAAAGATAATGGAAACCCTTCAATGGCGCCAATGTCAGCGCATGCGCACTCTTGTAACCGTGAAAGGGTGTATTGATAAATAGTGAGGCAATGACGTCACAAACTGATAACCAAATTGGCAATTTGTGCAGTGATTTTCTAAGTTCCATAGTTTTTCATACTCAAAAAATAAGTCATAACTTCCTTATAATAGTTATCCGATATTACTCAATTTGTTTTGCTCCGTTTCTCTTTTTTACTGCATCTACTACAACCAAGTTATTTTTGAGTGGACTTAGCCTTTAATTTCGTTTAGCCTGATTTATTCATCCTTCATGAAACAAAATGGCGGCTAGAATAATCTCTTTCTATTTTTGCCCAAGTTTTTTTTTACTTTCAGAGTCATGATCGATAATGGTACTACAACTGCATATGTTTTCTTTGAAAATATGAATTTTTGTGTCGAATATGATGTATAGGAACTAACTATGTAAGTTTCCTTTGAAGCCGTTTGTAAGACAAAAATTTATACTGATTTATAATGTCATCACATTTGCAGTGAGCGTTACATATGATGTTTGTAATTTGTACTATGATTGTAATTTGTTTCAAGAGAGAAAAGAATAAAAACTGACCATAAAAAAAAAAACTACTAGGTCGAGCGTACTCGCACTGATTTGACAAGCTTTTTTCCATTCAGTTCTATTCTCCATGATTTTTGGGAGCTCCTGTCTTGGTAGACAGGTGTCTTTTTCTAACTGGTCAATGTAAGTCATTGCTGGGCGCCCTCTGGTGCGTTTGCCCCTTGAGGGCTCCCAGAAGAGCATTTGTGAAATAATTTCACTCTTGCTCCTCCAGCAGTGCCCACTGAAGCGGAGGCGACGGTCTCTCAGTCTGGCCAGGGACGTGATAGAGAAGGACTTGAATCAAGCCGTTCTCCTTTGACCCCATGCTCCAAGCCGCCGGAAAGTTATGCGCTAATCTGCAGCTGTTGACCAGGTGGTGAGATAAAAGAGCGCATGAAATTTTAGGATTTAGAATTTCTACATCAGAAAATGGAATCACAGGCAACTGTTCGCTGTCCCTTCCAATGATTTCTCATCCATTGTTGAATGTGTAAAGAGTAGAACAAGCGAACACAAACTTGTGTAATTTCATTCTTTTTTAAACTTGAAAAATACAAAAAACACGCGAAAACACGCATTAGCAAACTTAATGTTATTGAAGATTGCAAGTCATGGATCAAATAACGGGACATTAAAGCATGCACAAATTAGCGCATCATCCTAAAATATTGAGTTTTTGACCGGATGTAATTTTTCTTTTACCAACTCTGGCACACAATTTAAAGGCAGGACGGAGTTCTAAATTTGAAAATTTGTTTGATGCACTATTCCCAATAAAATTCCCATATAAAGTTTTTAATTTACACAGTAATTTTGCCGGTAATTTAATATTTTGTAATAAATGTAAAACTGGTGCCTGGCTTCCGAAATTCCCCGCAGTGGAAGCGCGGTTCGGAGCATGGAACTTCAAAGCCAAGTGGAATGTTACACATCCCATTGTTACGCTTTAGAACTCAAGAATGCGTTTGAATAAATTACAAGAGTTTCGCCTCCTTTTCTTTCACCTCCCTGGTCTGGCTGAGATCGGTGTAATGTCCCTATACAGTTCAATATTGGTCATATGGTCACTCCAGTTGACATTTAGTGATGCTCTCAAGAGTCTTGTATAGCAACCATCCAGTTGTTTTGCCAGGCTACTCGTCAATGTCCAGGCTTCTGATCCATAGAGCAGTACAGTTTCTACTGAAGCCCTAAAGAAACGGACTTTCAGTTTTCTACCGAGGTTTGATTTCCAAATGGCTGTCAGCTTGTTCAAAGCTGTCCAGGCTTTCGCCTTTCGGATATTCAGGTCTTGTTTTGACTGATCAACCCGCGAGCCAAGGAACTGAAAGTCTTGGACCTGCTTCAGCTTTGTCCTGTCAGCAGTACAGATCTCGCCTTCACGAAGGTTGTACATCATGAATTCTGTCTTAGTACTGTTTATTTGTAGACCGACTTGGCTTGCTGCAGACTCTACTTGTTCTAGGAGCTTCTGTGCCTTTTCCAGATTGTCTGAGATTAGTGCAATATCATCAGCAAAGTCGGTATCTGTGATCATTTCAGCAGGATATCTGCTACTTTTCCTTTCCTGTAGGGTGAAGCCTAGATCCTCGAACCCTTCAGTAGCCATTCTTAGAGCATAATCCAATGCTATGATGAATATGTATGGTGGTAAGGTATCTCCTTGAAGCACTCCTGCTAAGATGGTAAAGGAGTCAGTCCATCTGGTGAACGTACTTGAGCTGTGGTATCTTTGTACATCAATCCTACTGCTGTAACTATTGTGTGTGGTATTCCATAGGCTCTTAAGATCTCTAACATCTTCTTCCTATTGATTGAATCAAAGGCCTTCTTAAAGTCCACGAACGTAAGCACTGCCGTCAGATGCTTTGCTTTAATACCTTCCACCAGTCTTCGCAAAGTTAGAATTTGCCCTACTGTAGATCTTCCTGGACGGAATCCATTCTGGTTCTTGCGGAGAAGGGGTTCCAGGTGAGGACGGATTCTATTCAAAAGCATTTTGTTGAATACTTTTGCAGCTACTGGGGTCAGTGCTATACCACGGTAGTTTTGAGGGGTACTGAGATCTTCCTTTTTGGGTACAGGGATTATTATGCTCCTAGACCACAAGTCTGGTTTCTCGCCATGGATAAGTGATCTGTTGCATACTTCCAGAAGCTGTTGGTCAAGGGCACCAGACTTCCATACCTCTGCTGGGATTCCATCCACACCGGGGCATTTATTATTGGAGAGGGAGGTAACTGCCACTTTAAGTTCTCCAATGGTAAATTTGCTTGTTTTGATTGGGAGTGTCTTTTGGACCATTTTCCTTACTGGGTTGTTGTTGTCTGGTGGAGGTTGACCAAGTAGATTAGAAAAGTGATCTTTCCACTGGTTTAGTCTCTCTTGTGGTATTTTACCTCTAAGCTGATCCACTGGGGTCGAGGCTTTTCCAGTGATCTCTTTCACAATATTCCATACTTTCCTAGTCTGCTGTTGGACTGCACCAATCTCTATCTCAGTGCATTTTTGGGCTATGTAATTTGACTGCTCTTCATCGTATGCATCCTGGAGATCTTTCTTGGCTTTGTCAAGTGTTTCTCCATGTTCGGCAGTTGGTGCGCCATTCTTTTTATTATATGCTACTTTAAGGCATTTCCGTTTCTCCCTGATCTTTTCGTTTTCCCATGGCACCCGTTTCTTCTTGCCCTTTCTCTTTGGTACGTATTTCGTGGCTGCTCCTTCGTGAGCTTCTATCAGTGCGGAGTAGATCTCATTCGCTGTAGGATTCTTGATGTCTTGATACAATGCCTCAAATCTGTTGTTGACCTCTACTGTATATGCTTCCTTAATACTACTATCTGATTTAAAGAGCTGCCAGTCATGAGGAAGATTTGATTTGGCTTTTACCTTCTTGTTGCTTCTCAAGCTTAGTTGTATTCTGGTGGAGACTATTCGATGGTCCGAGTTCACGGGGCCAAAAGTGTTACAAGCTTGACAGTCTTTCACACTATTTCTCCACTTTTTATTCACTAGGATATAGTCTAGTTGTGCCTGGCTCTTATTTGGGTATGTAAATGTCCACAACTTTTCTTTGGCTTTTTGAAAGCGTGTGTTACACGCAATCAGGTCACATTCAAATGTCATGTTCAGCAAGTACTGCCCATTTATGTTAGTCCTATTGCCAAAAGTAAAACCCTTGCTGTCTGTACACACTAAGAAAAAATGGTTCAAGTATGCACCTTTATAGGGGTTCAAACCGATGCAACAATAGCAGCACCTTTAGGGGTTAAATCCTGCACCCTTTTTAAAGGTGCAATCCTGCACCCTTTAAAAGGGTGCCAGATTGAACCTTTTAGGGGACATGTTAGTTCCCTTTATGGTTCAATCCTGCACATTTAGGGGTGCAAACCGATGCAACAATAGCAGCACCTTTAGGGGTTAAATCCTGCACCCTTTAAGGAGGGTGCCAGATTGCACCTTTTAGGAGACATGTACCCTTAATGGTTCAATCCTGCTCCTTTAGGGGTGCAAACCGATGCAATAGCAGCATCTTTAAGGGTTCAATCCTGCACCCTTTAAAAGGTGCAATCCTTCTCCCATACTCGAGGAATACTCGTGATATTTGCTCGTACACAGATACATATTAAACATGCATGTTGTTTATTGGTTAGTAATCGTATAATCAATGTATCTATTGCTAAAACGTGAATGTAATTGTAACATGATCAGACAAAATAATCTATTTGTTTAATGATTGCCGAAGGAAAATTCAAATCACAAAATTGATGTGCATTGTCATAATTTGTTTAACAAATCATGATAAATGTATTTTTTATGTGAACACGTGTAAAGTAATCATGAATATGCATGTAATATGCAAACTTTTATTTTGCACCCTTTTTGGTCGATAGGGTACATTTTTGTGGGAAGGGTGCAAAATCTTATTTTGCACCCTTTTTTGAAACCCTTTTCCTTCAAAAGGGTTCATTTTTATGTAAAGGGTGCAAACTCTTATTTTGCACCCTTTTTTGCACCCTTTTTTCTTAGAGTGTAGAGCTAACCTGGGCATTCATGTCCCCACAGATAATCTTAATGTTGTGCTGAGGGATCTTTTTAATGACATCAGACAGTAAGCTATAGAAATTTACAGCTTCATTGTCTGGGGAGCAGTTGGTTGGACTGTAGCAGGTGATAACAGTGGGAGCTGGATTTCCACTGAACTTGGCTAGAAGTATACGAGGACTCACCTTTTCAAGGTATTCCAGTGACTTATAAGCAAAAGGACTCAACAATATACCGACCCCTCCAACTGTGCTGTTCACTGTATTCTTGGTGCCTGAAGACATAGCTAGTACCCATCCTTTGCCCATGTCCTTCATCTGAATTTCCACATTTTCATGGTAGATATGATGTTCCTGTATACACAGAATGTCCATTCTCTTTTCTTCAGCTAGTGCTGTTAGTTCTCCCATCTTCTCCTTTGACTTGAGGGACCGGACATTAAAACTCGATATTAGAGTTGCTGCTTTGCAATCTATGATTTTAATTCTAGATTTGGATTTGAAACCAGTATTCAATTTTCCGACCTCAGCCTGGTTTGTCACTGGGAGACGCGGTTCTTGTTCACCCGGGCGACAACCGGGCCGGTATCCGTTTTTGTTGGTTTGTCTCATCATGTCAGTGTTTCTTAGCTTGCTAATAAGAATAAATTCAAAGTATAGCTACAATGGAGGCTCGCTACACCTTCCAATGCCATCTATGCAAGGCAGGGGAGGTGGATTTTCCCTGAGCTAATTAAAAAGGGGTTACCTATATAAAGAGCCGCATAACCAAACATGGATAACAAATTCATGTGAGATATTCCGACATTCATCAAGGTATGCTGCTATAAATAGTCAAATGTATGCATGATTATAGTAACATTTAGATCCGACAACGGGAGTAGATCTAGCAGGTGACTTTTTAATGTATCATTTCCGGGTACCCGCCTGAAATTTGAGCGGTTTCCCGAATTAAAAATATACCCAAACTTCCCAGCCCTAGCTCGTAGAAAAGTATCCAGAAAATTGATGTAATTTACATGTATTTGTACTTCTTACCTGGAATCTCAGTACAAAGAAAAAGAACACTATGTTTACAAATTATTCACCTCTCCTCAGTTTTGCATTGCATTTATCATTTCATTGAGGAAATGATGCAGTTATTGGAGCAGTACGTAAAACACTGTATAGGGGAATATTAATTTTGAATCTTTCATATAAAACTAGAAATTCATCAATCAAACTGGTGAAAGCATAGATGTACAAATTCCAGCATTGTAAGGCATACTACTTAATACATATCCGATTCGATTTAGATAATTCTTCACTTGTAATAGCCCATCTTCTGTTTTTTTCACCCGATTTGTGAAAAAAAGATGTTACATTTATGGAAAATACTTATTTGCATTCCTATCACACGACTTCAGGTGTAAACAAAAAGACACAAATATTTTGCATCTCTTGTTTTTATGCTTCTTTAAAACCAATACATTTTACCTGAGATGAAGAAGCTTGATCAGCAATCTCTTTGTAGAAATCATCATGAAGCCTACACGATTTAATCTTCAGGTCTGTTAGATGAGGCAGGAGACTGAGAAACTTGCCCAGAAAGCCAGATGATGATTGGTCGTCATGTAGGAACAAGCTGTCAATAATAATCTTCTGAATCTGTGGAAATATAAATGAATGGCATACATAATATTCATGAAGCATGACATGGGCAAAAAAGTGGAAACCCTGATGAATGTCTGTACTTTCACATTAAGCATTCGCATAATCACAGCAGATGGTCTAGGATTTTGCAGTTAGGGAGAAGGGAGGAGGAGGGGGAGGGGGGGGGGGGGTCAGTAAAAAGAAGTTTGATAAGGAAAATGCACTAAATAATTTGGTGATTAGTTTTATTTTCCATACAAAATGTATGTACACCTACATGATGAACACAGATAAATATAAAAATCGGCTATTAAAAATGTATCTGGATTGCTCTATTCCGGAAACAAGCAGCGTGATACTAATTGTTCATCCTGTATATAGAGAGGGAGTCTATCTTCTTTCTATTTTTGGTAGATTATTTCAAGTGTTCAACCACATGTATCAATGTGTGAATCTGTGGAAATACAATCAAATACGGTGTACGCCGCCAAATCATGCAGACGGAAATGAAATAAAAGATAGTGGAAACCCTTCAGTCTGAAACTGAGTGGTACCTTGTACACTTCTCCAAACAGACACAAATCAAATATTTTGCATCTTCTTCTTCTTCTTAAAAAAAAACAACAACATTTTACCTGAGATGAAGAAGCTCGATCAGCAATCTCTTTGTAGAAATCATTATGAAGCTTACACGACTCAATCTTCAGAATTGTAAGATGAGGCAGGAGAATGAGAAACTTCCCCAGACAACAGGATTCTGATTGGTTATCAAGTGATACCAAGCCGCTAATACTTAACGTGTGAATCTGTGGAAAATACAAATATTAAAATTCAATTCAGTTCAATTCAAATTTATTTCTAAATCATTAAAAATCATTAACAAATACAAATATATATCATGTTCACAACAAAGATAATGGTGAAGAAAAGGAAGCCAACAAACAAAAAAGCTTATAATAGATGCAACTCCCTTAGATTGCATGTCAGTTTACATGAGAAAATATAATTAATGAAAAAAAAAATTATATCAAAATACCACTGCAAAAGCACACGCACCAAACACACAGTTTGATAATTTATGAAGCAGTAAATAGTGAATACCCATATCACACACCATATAAATACTCTTGTAGTTTGTGATTCATGGTTATTTATTACTATTTGTTTCATTGTTTTCTTTCAACTGAGTTCTACAAAGGTGTTGTGTTCAAGAGCATGCATCCAGAGGATTATGGCCCTAGTATTCTATCAGATCATATGGAGAAAAAATTGTAATTGATGATGGTGATCGCTGTACTTGTAGATTTAGAACCATTCAATGTATTTATGTTTGTGTATAGACATGCTCCCCCCCCCCCTCCCTTTTCATCCATAAAAACATGCCCGTTTGATTACTATATCATTTTCTGGATAAAATTGATGTCGTGATATAATACAAAGTTTATAAAGAGTTGATATCAATCAACTATGTACATACGAGATAGGAGACTGCAAACTTGCGATTGATAGGAGGAATTGCGATTGATTTGGATAAGACGGGGTCCTGGCCTTTACACTAGCAGTCAGAGTCTGTAATTTTTCTTTCCCTTTTTTTCACAATTAAAAAAAACATACAGAGGCCAGCATGAAAGAACATAAAAGAATCGTCGGAGAACAATGAACAAAAAGGTATAATGTCTAGGATTATCCAAACAAATCTGGTTTGACTTGAAGGCTCTCCTCTCTATCACCTACTGTATACATAACACAATTAAGATTTTTGTTAAAGGACATTTAATTACAATTATAAAGAGAGCCCAGAGAAGGAGTGATAAATTGAGAAAACTGTCAGAAGGAAATTGGAGAAGAAAGTGAACAAAAAAGAGAACTTGTATGGATAAGGAAGAGATGAAGACTGAGAAGGAGAAAGAGATAGAAGGGGGAAGGGGGTGGGGTGAAAATGTAAAAAGCTGATTTGCTGCTTCACTAACCTTTGAATCCACCTCTCTGCCATGAAGGTCTGAAAAACATTCTTCACCTACAATCTCTACACCTTTCTCGTCCACTTCTAAGTGATGGACACACGTTCGATGGCAAAGTGCATCTATTATATCTATTGTTAATGGTCCAGTAGTATCGTCAAACAACAACGTCCTTCGTGCCTGTTAAACAGAAGAGGTGGTTTATAATTGTTAAATCCTGAAGGGCACACTATGACACTGCCATCATAGTGAGCACAAAGAACTAGGTATTAGCAATATTTTGGAAATATGCCCAAATATAACCGAGCATGTTGTATATGGTAACAGAAGTATAGGGCAAAGTTTAATAGGATTCCATAAGACGCTAATCATACAGTTTATATTTAAACTTCCAATTAGTTCGGCTTATGACAATGAAATGTTTCTAACGATTTAATATATGGTTTTAATTTTGTGTTTAGAATCAGACATGAATGATACTTGATATTTGATACATGTTAACTTGATGTCCTTCTATTTGCGATGGACAAGAAATATTACATTTCAATTTTTCTTTTCATACAGGCATTGTGCAGAAACACATGTGGAATTATTATATATAGGGGACATGTGTGATATTTTTTTTAGTACAGGGCGAATGGGAGAGGACAAAACCAGAACCTTCAAAACGTTGCCAATTTGTGTTTGATTGACTATGCATCTCAAAATAACCAATAATATTGTTATTTTTCTATCAGATTGTGCAGAAACATTCACTAACTTGTTTCTCTCAGTTTCCTGTTTTTATGAAAACCAACTGAATATCAGGGTTAACTTCTAGTTAAGTATCATATTTTCCCTTTTAAAACTTCTTACAGGGCAAGTCCACTCCAAAAATTACTTACTTTCAATAGAAGCAGCAAAATCAGACAAACCAATAAAAAAAAATTGAGCAAAATCGGATAACTAATAAGAAAGTTATGAATTCTTAATGACATGAAACACTTTGAAAATCACAAGACAAATTGGCAACTCACTCATGAGTCTGTGACGTCATTGCCTCACTATCGACTAGTTGTTTTCTTTATATTGATGATATATATTTCCCATTTCCCCCCTAAGAATCTTATTTATTCACACCAGCATCCAAGTTATATTGATAGTAATATGTTATTGTGTGGGGGAACAAATATATAGTAATTTTTGTTCAGTTAAATCATGAACAATCTGAATTTTGATAAACTATTTTTATAAATATCAATATTCAGAAAATAGTATCAAATCTTAAAAATTCATGAAGATTTTTCAAAATGCCATGCACGCAATATCATACATATCATATAACCTGGGCAAAGGCATGGGGAAATAAAGCAATGGATAAATAGGGAGGACAGTGAAGTCAAAAACTGATAACTAAATTGGCAATTTGAGTAGTGATTTCCATTGTTCCATACTATTTCATACTTTTTCCAAAATTAATAACTTCCCGGTTTTCCAATTTTACTTAATTTGTTTTGCTCGGTTTTTCTTGTTTTTCTGCATCTATTGAAAGCAAATTATCTTTGGAGTGGACTTTTTCTTTAAGGAGCAATATAGTCGATATGACAAAGACATTTACCGTGTCATGTTGAAGTGTTATTTTCATTCTGTTCTCAGTAGTAATTTGTTCAGCCAGGGGGTCCAATTCCTCATCCGTAAAACATCTGATGATACTATACGAAATATGTGTCCATGGAAAGTACATATTTAAACATTCTGAATCACTGAATTTGTATAGGAATCAAAGGAGAATATAATCCTCGGTGATATAATATATATTATATTTTGCTTTCTTCCGTTTAGGCGATATATATTTTGTTTAACTTTCGTTTAGGTTTCAAACGGTAAACAAAATTTTCGATACGTCTATACTATCAAAACGAATATAGCATTAAATGTGAAATAAAAATCCGATATATTATGAATGTTCTTGGTGTTGATGTAACAAAGAATACCAATGGTAATTGTTAAATTATCAAGATGAATAATGTGTATAGTTTATATCTGTTTTAAGTCCCTTTTACTTTACCACCGACCCTTGCCCCTATTTTGTCTACACATAATATAGGCCTATCCGTTTTTGTTAAAATTTACTAATTTAATATGTATTTATTTGCTTATCCATCTATTTCTTAATTTGTATCACTGTTATTGTTATTATCATTATTATCATTTTTATTATTATTATTTGTAGTAGTAGAAGTAGTAGTAGTAGTAGTAGTAGTATAATGTTCATTATTTGTATTAGTAGTATTAGTAGTAGTATTAGAAGTAGTAGTAGTATCATTATAATTATTATAATTAAAATTATAATTATAAATATTATTATTATCACTATTATTATTATCATTATTATTATTACTATCATTACTATTAATGGAAATAATGATAATTTTTGCATGTACTGCCCTGAACATACCTTATTGATTTTAAATGCAGGTGGTTCTTTAGATTACGTAGTATAGCTTCACTGCGTATGTTGCCCATTACTAGCTCTCGGAAGGTCAGACACGTGAGTTGTGGGAATGAACTAGAGAAAAGTTGTCCCAGTGAAGCAGGTTCTCCAATGAGAGGAACTAATTTTATCCGTTCTTCTTCTTCTTCTTCTTCTTCTTCTTCTTCTTCTTCTTCTTCTTCTTCTTCTTCATCTTCTTCACCATGCTCAATAGACAACACTGCTAGGCTGGAATGTGCTAACCGTTCAATATCTCCCGGTGAGACAGTATGACAAGTGGCAAAAGTCAAATGTGTCAGGCTCGGGAATAGCTCTCCAACAGTGACATTTATGTTAGCATTATTGAACATCTGTAGACCGTTTAGGAATTGATGATCTACAACCAGCTCTTTGATTGAGGATTTACCTCCCTGTGTGTATGAAATGGCAATGAAATATAGGATTATCAATAAATCTGTTCATATATTAGACTCTAGGAATGATGTGTTTATTCTCCACATTAAAACAAAATTGTTAGTCATGTTTAACAATGCTATACAGACCGAAATTCTCATTCTAATGAAAAGATATTTTTTTTCTTCTAAATACAACATATTCTTGATGAAACAGATATGTTTGTTCCCTTAAGATGTGAGTTGTGTTTTCCATGTTCAATCATTGCTCGAAAAAAACATACTCACAACATGCTTTTTCTGTGTTTCCCTTAGTAGTACCCCTGTTTCATGGTCTAATAGTTTTCATCAACTTCTTTATTTTAACAAGGGAAGCGCTCTCGGCGGTCTCGCCTGCATTTAATACGCAATTCGATATGATAACAAATTGAACTTGGGACATTGTATATAAGCAGGGTGGCCAATAAGCAGGCCCCAACAAATTAAATCCTCTCAATATAATCAGCATTTTGAAGTGAATATTGACTAAGAATCATCAAAAGAATTATTTACCATTATTTGTACCAAGATTGATAACTTTCATGAAATATGAACAAATGACACAAATGATTTATTAATTCTCATATTAAGTTGTGAAAAACATAATCCAAGTCTACTGATCTAGAATGACATTTGACCTTGACTTTGAGACCTGGAATTTGTGTCATATTATTTGTGATACATGTTAATCCTTGGGGACAAGTTTCATGGAATTTCAGCAAACACTTTTTAAATTATGCTCAAAATTCAAATTCTTGATGTTGATGCCTCAACAAAGTCTTTGTTTGCAGACCTGAAATGACATTTGACCTTGACTTTGTGACCCGAAATTGTACTCACGTGATTGGGATACTTGATAACCATTTAGTCTAAGTTTCATTGAATAAGAACTTATATTTTCCAAATTATACTTAACCAAGGTTAAGTTTTTGATGTTGAAGCCCCCGCCGCCGCCAACGCACCTGAAAGACGGTGCTTATTTTTTTACTTTTTGCTACGCAGGCGTGACAAACACACCTTTTTAAAATGGCAGTTTTATAATAAAAGCAGAAAAATGAAAGAAACAGGTCAGTGAATGTTGGCCAAATTCCGATTAAAAATAAGAAAACAAAAGAAATTGTAATTTTCCATTAGGCATTTTTTTCCATCGTACATGTACCCTAAATATAATTATTACAAACATGTTTCTTTTAAACTATTCCGTCATCAATAACAAAGAAACTAAAACTTCATGAAATTTGTTGTATTGAGCAAACGGGAGAGCTCAAAAAATACGTCACAGTGATATCAATTTGTGTGTTTTTGATCGCACCTTCAAAAATTCGTACTGCATGTGACTCAGAATTTGCTCAAACTTTCACTGACCTGTTTATCTCATTTTCCTGCTTCCAAAACAACTTACATCAGGGTGGACTTCCCCTTCAAAGGTATATACCAGTTTTGGAAATGCCCTCCTCTCAAAAAATAAAATGGAAGCTGTTATTACCAATCATGTGAAAGAATATGTTTTGACTAATAAGTGATGATACAAATTTTGCCGGAAAAACCGCCTACTAATTGATATATTTGGTAAATTATCATATTGATCCGGCCTCGATTGATATCGCGAAGCAGTTTTCAACATTGAATATTCGGGCATATATTTCTGCTTTTTTTGTGAATTTAGGATTTACTTTAAGTATTGCCATCTAAACCTCTGAAGGCAATATTTTATAAACAATATTGAATGGATATTTTGCACCCAAAACCTGTACGTAAATAAAGATTCTGAATTTGCTCTAAATTTCTTTTGTTTTTAAAGCGTTTTCAAGACTTAAAGAGAAGGAATTGAGTTCTGGGAAGGGGTATAAAATAATTTGTGAGCATTATCATTGTATTATGCAAGTGTGGAAGAACATCAGAGAAAAAATGTTCCCTGAAAAGCATAGCTCTTCAAATGCCTTAATAATCTAAATATAGCATGTAACGTACATCATACAAATCGTGACGGATTTTTATGCCACATGTTTGTGTAGTCCCATATACATCTTTCTGTGTACAGTGCTTGTGACTTTACCAAGACTGGGTCAAATTTCGTATCGTGTTGATGATTCCAGACCCTTGCAGTACACACCAATACTTATATGCTAGATTATCAACCTTTTTCTGATCGATTCCACAACGTTTCTTTCACAATGCAATCGCATGACCAGAACTCAACTGTATCTTTAAAAATGCTTAATTTCAATAGTACGAAACCCATAATGATATTCCCTTTTCTAGCTTTTTCTACCCTATGTTACCCTTTATCCTCATATCAGCTGAGACAATAATAATTCCATGTCAGGCCTTATAAGCGATGAAGACAACAATGGATGAAGTATACATATTTTGTTTACATATCTTGTAGGATGAGGACAAACATGCTTGTTTGGGGAACATATGTATATGCAGCGAAATTCTTTTTGTTGTTGAAAATCCTTGCTAGTTTGCCCCCACTCATCTTCCAATTTTTTTTTTTACAGACATCGTACAGAAAATCATACTTCCTTTATGTGTTCAAAAAACATTACCTAGGCGCGCCTCATCCCAGGGTAAAATTCGTCTTTTATGTTTAAATAACTATATATATTTACCGCCAATGTAGAAACTTGTGTATGCATTAACATGTAGAAGCCACCATCCAATGTTGTACGATAAAACTCTAATATTGATAATGAGTTCGATGTGAATAGGACGTCTGCTAGGTCACGTGATACAGTCGGGCCCCATGATCTGTTTCTGAATTTCAAAGTTTCCTGGAACAGACATAAACATGTTACAATTACTAAACAATTCTTAATGCTAAAAAGATCATGATGTGTTTAATATACAGGCCTAGGTATATTGTGTGTGTGAAACCATTATTTGAAATTGAACTTAGGCTGTGTTTTGATATCATGTACCTTCACATCAAATTTGATTCAAATCCGTCAGACATTACTAAAGTTATCGATCAATCGAGGGGATAATTATGAGCCTATATACCCTACAGCTTCAAGCCGCCGAAGATGGACCAGTGTTTTTGTTTGCTGGTTGTCCTAATTTAGTTTAAGGATCATGCCATCTTTGGCCGGCAGCGAGGAATAAAGTGTCAATCACTCAGAAAGGGATACGTGTATTTTAACATAATAGGCATGTCAAAATGTATTTATTTGAAAGGAAATTTCTTATTTCGCGTTTCTTATACTCCGGATATATTCATTGTTGACTTTTGTTGTACGCACTAAAACTATAACAAACCATTCCATGTTGTTCCATGATGAATAAATAACCAGAAGTTGTGTGAGCAGGCATGTCTTTATCGATAGTCAGTATTCTCTCGTCTGCAAATATCTGTTGTCCTACTGCTTTCGCCGTGTCTTTGTTATACGCTTCAAAAGTGACATCTACAAGAAAATTAAAGTTATTTCTTCTTGGTTGTTCGTACGCGATGTATTCTGGTATGGGTCTGGAACGATGAAGAGGACTTCTATCACTGTGTACATCATTTTGTTGTATTTTCTTGACAATATCAAGTCCCACCTCCTTTCCCAGGGCAGCGGTGAAATACAAAAGGTACCGGTATTCTTGTGGGTTATCGCTCAGTACTTCGCCTATTGACCTACTGTACTCGTAGTGATTCGTGTCATATAGAGACGCAAGATAAACAGAAGCAATATATTCTTGAAATAATTTGTGAGGAAAGAAGACACTAGTGGTTATAGGCTGTGAAGCAGTCACAGTTCTTTTCCACCTGGATAAATTTCGATTTTCTCGACTTAGAACTCCGATTCTGCAACATGTCTCCATGGCTTCCTTACACGAGGTGAAATCCTCCTCAATAAAAACCAATTTCTTGTTCAGGAGTCCTGAGAATGCAATCGATCCTATTTTGTGCAAACAAAACTTGATACTTTCCTTTTCCTTGTCCAAATGGGCTTCGGAAACCTTTGACACATAATGATCTCTTAGAAACATGATCATTTGTTCAAATAATTGAGAAAATGTCTTCAGTCTGCGTATTGTTTCTCGTTTCTCACTGTCACAATTTTTCCATAAGATGCATAGCATTGCTACGTAAATTGGGAAGGGTGCCATGTTTTCCCTGATTACATTATTCACGTCAATAAACCGACTCAGTTCTGAACCTGCCTTTTCATCCTTCACGAAGTACTTGCTGATGTATGTAGAGACATTTTCAGCACTAAATCCTTCGACTGCAATGAAAGCATACGACCTACTGAATCCTTCCTTGGACTTGATCTGATCCGCCCTCCACGGTCTTGTTGTCACCAGAACTATGCATTCCTTGAATTTCTCCAATCGTAGAATCTGAGAAATATCTGAGCTTTCTTTGGCAGAGAGGTCCCCATCATACTCATCGAGTCCATCAAGTACAATCAGAACCTTTTTAGGTTGAGACAATATGTAATTACTGATCTGTTTAGGGTTTACAGCATTATTGTCAGAGAGATAGTTTTTCATAATATCACCAATTGTCTGACCCTTGACAATATTGCGCAGGGGTATAACCAGAACCCAACTGAAGCGCTGAAACTCGGGAGATCCATTGACCCAATCCCATGCGATCTTCGAACAGAAGGTTGTTTTACCGACACCACCTTCACCTTCAATCAGAAGACGTTTAGGAAGTACTCCGTTAATCTTTGTAGTAAGAAGAGCAGTGTAATCCAGTGGCGTTTTGGTTCTTGTTCCCATTTCGTTCCTGAGTAGCGTTAGGTTCGTGTAAATTTGCTCGAATTCAAAGATGATATTGAAATCAAGCGGGTCAGGTTTGATTTTGCACATTTGTTCGCGATAGAAAGTCTTCAAGTCTTCCCCACACTGGAGAACCTGTGCCTCAGTCATGAATGGTTGGGAAGTATCCAGTATTGGATCTGTACGAAGATTAAAAAAAATTCATGTAAATTCAATAAAATATCTATTTCAACAGATGTTACAAATAAGGACACAGATTTGTAATGCCTAACTCATCTAGAAAAACAACTGACATCTTTGGTTGATAAATCGTTTTGTTTACGCGTGCACACCGGGAAGATATCAATGTTTGGGCCGTTTACACATCCAAAACACCACTTTGAAAAATCATCAACTTTTCGGACTACTTTATAATATTCACACTACTAGGAAATAACATACAAGTTTGGTCATATGGTTTGGTGAGTAGTGCGTATGCACCACTTTGTCAGTGTCCTGCATGCGTTAGCACGAAAGCAAGTAGAGCCTCGTGAGCAAAAAACAGTATTTACCCTGGCTTGACTCCTTTCCCTTTAATATTCGACTTAATGTCTCAATTTGTTCAAGTATAATTGCTAACATTATATTTCTAGTTCCAAACAGCTTCCAAAATATAACAGCATTTCACACTGTAACTATTTGCAGGACTTGATCATGTGTACTCACCCTGAGTTGGGGTGTCTTGTGTCGAGTATCCACCTATAAGTTAAAATGAGACAACTGTATCTAAATTGAATGTTCTTTCAAACAAATATGTAATTCAACATTGTCATGTTAACAATATTGACAAGAAATATACAAAAGAACAGCTCTGAAGTTTAAATTTGACGAAGGGGGAGTACCTAGCTGTTTTCACAAAATTCTTTTGGGCAATTGTTTTTGTCTTTACTCTACCACTAAACGTGACAGGCCTCCAACAAATTTCTCAGACACGTGGATTATGCACCCTCCCGTGGTCCCACCATTAGACGGATTGATGCCTGTGTAACTGTGTTTATACAGTCATTACCAAACGAAATGTCTTGCTTTTATGCCCCACAACATGTTTAGGCATGCAATTAAGTACATAACCGCTATTTTGTTGAATTCTCAAATTAAAAGTTATGATTTTCAATTTCTAACCAGTAACATAAGACAACGGACCATTAGCATATTTAAAGGGGCACATATGCCCCCTCCCCCCCCCCCCCACCCACACACACACACGAACACACACACACACACACCCAATTGCTAATCTGGAAAAAATAACTGAATTGTTAAGTTAAATACTATACAAAACTATCGCGAGGTAATCTAATCTAAGCAGCGGTGCTTATTATACAGTAGATTATGAAGCCAACCATCAAACAATGAGGAGAAGATAAGAAGGAGTTTTTGTATCTCCCAAATGGCATTATAGCCAAATGACAGTGGAGACTTATTGAATGCCATTGTGATGTGTAATGAAATCAATGTAAATTATCCTCAAACGTGTATCTATTTTTAAATAGACATTTGAAGGATTGAAACTATTGCTAAATTATTCACTTCTTTTCTAATTTTATATAGATAAATTCAGTGAAAACGGGTGTTAATACAAACTACACTAGAATATTGTGAAAATATATGTCATATCAAAAAAGTGATATTCTTGTTGAAATACATGTACATGGATAAGTATTGACTTGGAGTGCCCCAATCCCCCCCTTCCCGCGTCACACAGGTCTACACATATACTATTAGGAAACCATATTGAAATAAACTACACAGTGCACTCACCTTCTACTAGTTTTGTTCCCAATGCATCTAAATGTACACTCCTGAGTTTTTCAGCTAGAAGTCTCTTGTAATTAGTGCCATCCCTCTGATTGACTCCCCAGCTGCAGATGACTTCAAACAGTGATTTGGACACATCTAAGAGGTTTTTTGTTAAAATCACATGACTTTGTGCGTGAGAGACATCTAGAGCATTGCACAATTCGTAGTAGTGTGACGGAGAAACATCTTTAATCAATGACAGCAACTCTCTCTCTAACTCCAGGCTCCACCCAGCTCTAACAGAAAAATTGATGAGAAAGAAAGGATATAGGTCAAACTTCCTACTGAACAAAATAAGATTAATTGGTGCTGTATGAATGAAGTATCAAAGTGCTAACGTCATATTCGCTCGTCGTTCAGGTTACTGGTTGTAAACAACAGAGCCTGTGCATGAGCTTCAACGCAAAACTATTCAAGCAACGGGCTGGAGCAGGGCAAATTCAGAGTTTGAGGCTGGTGTGATCACCACACCATTGTTTAGCACATAGTTAATCCTCCCTTAATCTACTCCCTGAAATATTAGCGACAGATTACGCCTCATATTCCAAAACATGCTACATTATATGTAAACTAAGTTATCATAATTTTTGTGTTTAATACTCCTATTTTGCATTATTAATTTGAAATAAAACTTGAACCGATATATATAAATATATGTAGATATATTACGTATTGGGACGACACAATCACTCCCTATAAAATAAACCTAGGTGTCAAGTTTTTTTCCTGTAATTAATCAACTACTTTTAATAATCTGAGAATTGGTGAATTCCTGGAGCAGGCCATTGTTTGTTCAATGAATGTTTCAAGTTCTGGAACCGAACTGAAGTGATGTAGCAAGTTTTTAATTTAACAGGCTAAGACAGGCCAGACGCGTTTACTTATATTTTTGTATAAAATTCAACTTTTTGTCTGTAAGTTGAACTTTCATATGTCATTTTAGCTGAAGAAATATGAGAGACTTACGCTTCACGAGGGCCTGGGTTGAGCTCTACATCACCGGATTTTAAGAGGAGCAGTTCGGAGAGAGGAGGAATCTGTCCAGAGATCAAATCTGTCTTTGACTTCAAGGACGGTCCATGACAAGATGAGGCGGATTCTTCCATCTGCTTCTATAACAAGAAGAGAGCAAATACAGTGAAATAATTTTAAGATTGAGCATATTTCACTTCACCAGCACATTATAAAATGAAGAAATGCTTGTTATTGTTGTTTGCCTCATCATGAGAATATATTAATTTCTTTGTGTAAAAATTTCCAATTTCATTCATCAATAATTGAATTCGCTCTAGGACAATGGTCTTTAACTCTTTCGTGACAGTCATTCCACATTTTGTGGTTTTGACTGGATATTCTTTGACCCAGAACCTACAAATTATACCACATGCATGTTCAAAAAAAAAAAAAAAAAAAATATGAATACACGTATAGCGTCCATTTACTTTTTCTTCTTTTGATAATATTAAGTTTTTTAAGGAAAATAATTATTTAAATCCTCAAATTGATAACGTGTTAAGAGGTTCAAAATCATTGTTTTTTATCAAATGTTGCTAGTTTCCAACTTCCAGACAAAGTTCCTTGAAATGTACTCAATTGTTTTGAGAGACTTTGAATTAAATCAGAACAATATAGCAATGAATGAATAATATTTTTCTTGCCAATTCGCAGAACAGGAATGCTTCTCAGTGGAGTGCTCCATTTTCACAGTTTTTACTTTTAAAAAAAGAAGCATAACTTGCAGCAAATCTGTACCGTACATTCTCTTTTGTAATTTGATGAATGATTTTCAAAATGCATTATATTAAAGTATTGATTTCCGTGATTGGTTTATTGTTATAATTGTTTATAAATATTGATTGTTCTGTTGGAAATGAAAATTTAAATGAAACTGCCATGGAACTAATTGAGCCCTTGAAAAATCCTTGTCCTGCAAGGGTTGAAACAATATGATTTGTTGATGGCATCAACTTGATGCTTCTCTCCTCCTTGCTCGCATTTTTTTCTTCACATTATTTGCAATTTTACAATTACTTATCAAAAGGGATGATTGAAATAGTACGTGTACCCACCTCTCCATGTCTTTCGCTGATGCAGTATTTCCTTGAGACGATTGGAACAACCGGACTGCATCTGACTGCCGTGTGAATACTGGGTTCAGTCGGTGACTTTTTGCAGCTCCCTGATAATGTATGATGCTCCTTGAGGAGTTCATCATCAGTTGCTCTCTTGGTGAAAGTATCAGGTAGAGGATGCTGCTCTTTGCCCACAAAATGAGGTAGTTTGCCAATCTTTTCAGAGAATGGCTCATCTCGTATGTCAGGTTCATACCAACAAAGGTCAATTGAAGGAAGATCTTTGCTTGCAGACACAGTTGGTTTTAGAAGCTCCACCAGAAAATCATCACATGGTGCAAATGGTCGGCATACTGTGGATGGTGATGATAGCTCTTTCACAGAGCCATCTTGGGTTTCATGGTCTTGGATGTAAGAAGTCTTTATGATGAGGTCAGCATTCAAATCAGCATTTGAAGTCTGAAGGAATTTCGTGGAAGGATAGGAGGATGTGAGTAGCTCCCTCAAGGAAGCGTCTGACAGACTATGACGCATACGTACTGTTTTGACATAATCATAAGCATGTGCAAGCTGCTCTTGAATGTAGTCATCGTCCGGCTTTATTAGCTGTTTAATGTTGTTCTCATTTGGAGTTAGTAGATTATTGATTTTTGAATCATTTGCTGTGATTATATCCTTGACATTAGAATATTCTGACGTAATTAGATCTATGATGCTAGAATCATTTGGTGTAATGAGATCTTTGATACAGGAAGCATTTAACGAAGTGAACTCTTTGGTGCTAGAATAATTTTGGGTATCAAGTGATTTAGTGCCAGCGTTCTTGAATACGATTATATCTTTTATATTACAGTAGTTTGGTGTAATTGGATCCCTGATACTAGAATAATTTGTCGTGAGTAGATCTTGGATTCTAGAATCATCATTTGCCTTGACTAGATCTTGAATTCTAGAGTCGTTATTCTCCTTGACCAGATTTGTAGTTCTAGAATCAGTCGTTGTAACTATATCTTTGAAACCAGAATCGTTTGGTATAATTATATCTTTGATAGTCGAGCAATTCAACGTTTTTGTACTTTTGATGCTACAGTCATTTGGGGTAATGAGTTCTTTGATGCTACAACCAGAGGAAGTGAGTATCTCCTTGATATGAGAATCACTTGCTGTTAATATATCTTGTATACACTGATCACATGAAGTTATTAAATCCTTGATATCTGATGAGTTTTCTGACGACCGAATGTTCAAAGTTTTATGAGGACATCCCTTGGGATCAGGTTCATCTTGTCTGCTTTTGTCATCTTCTGACTCCTCTCCAGAATCACCCATTTTTGCTTCAAGTCTCTCGCAAAGAACCTTCAGTCTCCGAATCCTTTGCAATCTCTCTCTCATTGGTGTCAGCAATTGTTTAATACATGTATCAGAAGGGGTGAGTATCTCCTTGATATGAAAATCACTTGCCGTTAATAATTCCTGTATGCACTGATCACATGAAGTTAGTAAGTCCTTGATATCTGATGAGTTTCCTGACGACCGAATGTTCGCAGTTTTATGAGGACATCCCTTGGAATCAGGGCCATCTTGTCTGCTCTTGTCATCTTCGGACTCTTCTCCAGAATCACCCATTTTCGCTTCAAGTCTCTCGCAAAGAACCTTCAGTCTCCGAATCCTTTCTTTAAGCAATCTTTCTCTCCTCTCCTTGACCTCATACTCCTTAATCCAATGTACAAATGTTCCGATTCGGACCCTCCACTCACTTAGTGATACAGGCATCTTGGCAAATCAATTGAATCAGTCACAGGAACTAGCCACGATCTGGAACAAAATAATGGTGGGGGGGGGGGCTACATTTAGTAATGAAACATAGCGTTTGTAATGTCCACACTTTTACAGTACCACATTTTATAGAAAATTGAAAATGGTCAACTGAAAGTGCAATTAAATAACAAGAACAAGAGAATAGTCAGTTTGAATAGCCCATATTGTTATATTTTTTAAAAACTATACCTACATGTACATGTAGTATGTTTTGTTTCGCATAAGTAATGACTGGGAAAAAAGTATAGTAGTAGTAGTATAAGAAGTTGTTATAGTAAAGTAATATTAAGAGTAACTAGTTAGTGGTTGTAGTAGTAGTAGTAAGTAGTAGTTAATTTTTGCCGTGCTCGAACTGCTGTTTGGATGGTGGATATTGAAGGCTACCCCCAAGCCCCCTGGACGACATATAGTCAATTTGAACAACTTGATTTCTCCCTTTCCTGTAGGTGATTCCTACTAATTTTGGCTAGATTCCAGCCATGGGTTTTCAAGAAGTAAACATGAAATTTTGGCCACTGAGGAACTTCGGGAGGGGTACGTAGTATACATACCCCATTTGAACAACCTTTGATCTCCCATGCCTAAGGATGGGTCCTACCAAGTTTGGTAAAAATCTGGCCAAAAAGAGAGGATTGTTTCGTGGGGTGGGGGTGGGAGAGGGTGCTACTCCCAGTAGGGGGCTCGCAATAAGGGACCTAACTCCCATTCACTTTGCACCAGGGACATAGCATCTGTTGAGAAATAGTAGGGCAATTTAAGGGTGCTGCTCCCAAGTCCCATTGAGGGTCAGGTATACATATAAACTTGAAGTTGGGTCTTCTTTACATAAAAATGATCCTTAATTTCCCCTACTATGTGTTCAAAATCCATACCAACATTTTGGTATAAAATCACATCTACATACATGTTCTATCAGCATATGAAATTACAAAAATGAGGGTAACCAGGCCTTTTGAAGAGATATCCTTCATTCAACTGGAACTATTTTTTGAAAGGCATGAAGAAATCAAGTTTTGGGGGATAAAAATGGAAAATTAATGGAATTAAACGATATAAAGCAATTGATAAGTTGTGAGGACATGACGTTACAAACTGATAACCATCTTGGCAAATTGTGTTGCGATTCTCATTGTTCCATAGTTTTACATACTTTTTCAAAAATTCATAACTTTCTTATTAGTTATCCGATTTTGCTCAAACTTTTTTTGATTGGTTTGTCTGATTTTTCTGCTTTTATTGAAAGTAAGCTATTTTTGGAGTGGACTTACCCTTTATATATCCAATATGCTAGCAGCAGTGAGAGCACGACAGGCTTTAAAATATGTGCATGCACGAATCTTGAAAACTTTCAAAAAATAGTAAACTTGAAGTTGGGTCTTCTTCACATAAAAATGATCCTTAATTTCCCCTACTATGATCTCTCTGCTCACTTGTCCATTTCACCATTTACATGCATAAGATGTGTAAGGTGCACACGGTTGTTTTGATATCACTAACAAATCAGAGATTTACTAAACTCTACAGTAGACTTTGGTTTAAAAAAATAGCATTCCAAGTAAAGTTTTCCATTCTGAATGCCTCAATGACAAGGCTTAGCTTAATAAGGAATACGGGAAACAATAATTTCGCAAAAATAGCGATTTTGTGCTCTCATATACATGTATAAGAGCAGAAGTTTGTATATATAGCCATCTTATCCCGATATCTCCAAAACCACTTGAGGTATGAATTCGATATCAAGAGATAAGATGTTAGAAGGCTGTTAAGTAATGAAACATAGCTTTGGTAATGTCCACACTTGTACGGTAACACATTTATGAGAAGTGGTAGCAGTAGCAGTACGCAGTAGTAGTAGTTTGTGTAACAATTGTAGTAGTTGTTAGGATTAAGACAAATAAAAAGTTTTAGTTATAGAAATAGGAGCATTAGTTAGAAGTAGAGACAGTAAAATAAATAGTAGTAGTAGTAGGAGTATTGGTTAGAATTAGTAGAAGAAAAATTATTATTAGTAGTAGTATAGCAGTCGTAGCAGAAGTGGTTAATATCAGTAGTAGGAGTAGAAGAAGTAATAGCCGTATTAGAAGTAGTAGAACATACTACATGCAGCTGTATTAGTAAAAGCTGTAGGACTAGAAGTAGTAGTAGTAGAAGTAGTAGTAGTAGTTGTAGTAGTAGTAGTAGTAGTAGTAGTATTAGTAGCTTACATAATTGTATTAGTAGTAATGTTACTACTAGTTTTAGTAGTATTGTAATATAGTTAAACTTGGAAAACAAGAAAGAAAGAGAAGTGAAATGCCCATAGTGTATTATTTCGTAAACTACTATGCCTGGTAAGTTTTTGTTTGGCAAAATAAATGAATGGGTAATATGAACATGTAGTAGTAGTATTACATGTAAATTAGTAGTAGTAGAAGAAGAATAGCAGAAGTATTACTTAGTCGTAGTAGCAGTAGTTTTTGTTTTAGTAGTAGTAGTAGTAGTAGTATCAGCAGTATAGTAGTAGTTAGCTATTAGTTGTAGTAGTAGTAGGAATAGTAGGAGCAGCAGAAGGAGTAGTAGTAGTAGTAGTAGTAGTTGTAGTAGTAGCAGTAAAGGTAGGAGTAGCTAATTAGTAGTTGTAGTGGTAGTAGTAGTAGTAGTAGTAGTAGAAGTAGTAGCAGTCAGGCGCTGATCAAGGATTTCTTTGGGGGGGGGGTGTGGAAACATGTGAAATTATGCGAGCCAGATATTGGTACGTAATGGTGACACCGGGCAGTGGCAAAAACGTTTTTGTTGGGGGGTAGACAAAATCCCCATCACCCACTCTTACATGCAGGC
Source organism: Strongylocentrotus droebachiensis (assembly GCA_035222895.1). Lineage (NCBI taxonomy): Eukaryota > Metazoa > Echinodermata > Echinoidea > Camarodonta > Strongylocentrotidae > Strongylocentrotus > Strongylocentrotus droebachiensis. Next base: position 78,261 of record JAVYIG010001387.1, on the reverse strand, counting down.
CAATCTGAACGTTTCTTGGCGGGGCATATGGAAACGTTTGCTTGTATTTGTCTCTTAAAAGAATTTGACCACGAACTGACTCCCACACGGTGTTGAGTGCTCAGGGGTCACAGGCCACTGGCTTCATCGGGCAGGTAGTTCCATTATGTGAATGGGTAAATTAACTATTACAAAATGAGGGGACACATTACATTGTACGATAGGGACACACATTGTTTTTATTGTGTAGAACATACTCTTTTATTGACTTACTTATTGCATGAAACTATAAAACCAAAATGCATTTTGTATTCAAACAATTGGAGTACAAAGAATAATAACAGGTGAATGAAATGCATAAACACCACAAACACCTGGGGAGGAAGCATTCATAAATTTGAATACATATAATTGATAAACGACTCCGATGAAACTATAAAACCAAAATGAAATTTGCGTTCTGGCAATTGGAGTACAAATAATGATAGCAGGTGAATGAAATGCTTCAACAGCAACACAAACACCAGGAAGCTAGGAAGCATCCATAAATTTGAATAATTTAGTTGATAAACGACTCCGCATGTGGACGTTTGTTGGAGCAGAAAGCAGTGAATTCTTAACAACACGAACCCATTTAACAGAATGTCGGAACTTAAATTAAATTTGGCGCTGTTGGAAAATGCATCTTTCTACCCTGCGACTTTAATGGTACGATCCAGTAAATTAAAACAGTAAAATGGGTCTTATTTTAAAATTACTCATTAAATAAAACCCAAAACTTGAGTGATATCAGAAAAAATTAGTAATATCTTACTAATAATTAAAAAAAGATGTATAAACATTGTGAAAGTGTCGCATTTTGCGATAAAAGACACCGATTTAGCGAAGATGACGTCATTAGTGCGCTTGCATCAGGGAATTCAAGGTCAAAAGGTCAATTCAGACGCTGATAAGTTATTGGTCGAGCCTTTTTGTTTCCTTTATTCCGACAAAATTATACAATCAATCAAAACAAGTTTGATACCAGAAGAAAGCTAACGATTAGCATTTTCATTAACCGCTTGCCCCAAAGTCTCTTGACCACAGTGAAACGAGTGAGAGCTTGCGAGAGCGGCCAAAGTGTGATTGAAACTCGCTATTTGCTCTTCTCCAACGCAAAAAGAGACGACATTGTGCTGGATAAATGTATTTTTTCCGACAAAAGTACAGAAAATTTGCATATGGTCTTTTTATATTATACTTTATGAATTGTTACCCGAGTGACTTCCGGGCGCCCCAATGCTGGAAAGAAACGCACATTTTAAAAAACTTCACTTTTTCATGGAAAAATGCTTATTTGTTCTATGCACGCAAGTCAGATTGAGCGGATGATACAACGTTTCCATATGTAAAGGGGTGGAGCCCCCAGAAGCTCAGGGGGTATAGGCATTTAATTACTGTCAGATGAGAATTTTTGGCCCTTATACATACCACAGGAGCAGTACATGGGAGATCCATATATATACCATTGCTCCTGGGCTTTATTTTTGTTGTTATTATTATTATCATTATTATTATTATTATTATTATTATTATTATTATTATTATTACTACTATTATTATTATTATTATTATTATTGTTATCACTATCATATTATTATCAATGTCATTTTTAACTTGATAACATTTGGAGTGGACTTTAAAAGATTATTATTATTATTATTATTATTATTTTCATGAAAACTAATGATTGTCGCAATATTTATATCTCCTCAGAGCTTTATTGGTCCATATGTATGACCAATGAACTCTTAAAACTCTTATGCATTGATCTGATGGCGGGTGTGGGCTTGGGTGTGAATAAGAAATGGAGATAGGGGGATATAAATATAGCTAGTACAGTGTGCATGAACTGGACTGTGCATGCTATTGAGTGTGTCTGTGGGTGTGGAAGGCACTTGAGTAGCTTAAAATCAAAGCAGCCTTATCAAGAGGGGGGGGGGGAGAGAGAGAGAGAGAGCGAAAGAATGGATAAAGGAGGGAACTGTAGACTTAAAGGGATAGTCCACCCCAGGATTTTCTTTAGCTGACGATATAGACCTAATAATACCATGAAGAATGATACAAGTCTCATTAAAATCCATGATCACATAACGAAGATATATCGACTTTTTTATCGAAAATCAGCCGCCCCCCAAATGCAAATGCGTTACATGGGCATGAAACGATTGTGACGTATGTTGCGAGCTGCCTTCTTATTTCGGAGACATTCACTTTCGCTTTCACTTTCATTCATGATTCGTCGTGTCAGTGCGATAACAGTGTACCGCGAGCGAAAGTGAATGTCTGCGAAATAAGAAGGCAGCTCGCAACATACGTCACAATTTCGATACTATCGGTTATTTTTTGGCGATCGTTTTTTGCCCATGTAACGCATTTGCATTTGGGGGGCGGCTGATTTTCGATAAAAAAGTCGATATATCTTCGTTATGTGATCATGGATTTTAATGAGACTTGTATCATTCTTTATGGTATTATTAGGTCTATATCGTCAGCTAAAAAAAATCCTGGGGTGGACTTTCCCTTTAAGATTGCTTGGAAGTTATCATTTACGCGTACAGTTCGTATGACAAAGGTATACCCTACTTACATTGATTCCTGTTTACAGATACAAATCTGTATTCGCATTAAACAGTAACTCATATTCCGTGTAATGAAACCTTACTCATAACGCTGCTGCCGTGGATGACTGAACATGAGCCTTTACAAAAAGTATTGTCAACATCACCTGGTACCAACAAAGTTTGGGCTGCAGCATTCAATGTGGGTAAAAAGCCTTTGTAGTAAAACCAGGAAGTAAGAATGCAAGCTCGAGTGCAAAAACAGTTCAAAGTCATTCAGCTTTATTTAAGTTCATGCAAAATATCAAACAAAATAGAACAGGCCGTCTAAAAAGATAATGGTAATTAGTTCCCAAATTGTAAAACCCATCGAGACGAATACTGTTAATTCTAATTCACGCTGTTCAAACGAAAATAAGTTATTTTCCATCGCACATCCCACGACCTGCTGAAGAAAACATATAAAACACTTTCCAACACTGGGAGAGCGCCGCCCATCTACCGTGTGAGTCGAAAAAAAGTTTACACCTAGAAAATTGCGAATTTAAAAAAAAAAATCATCTATGAACAGTAAAATAGTATACATCTTATGAAAGAGTGTTTTATCCCAAATCATTTGGTACATTTTTGTGTGGTATGTGTTCACGCTTGGATGAACAGGAGGCATTGTTTTAATAATATTTACCCTTTTTTATTTTATTTTTTGCCAGGGGGGGGCGGGCCCCACCCCATGGCCCTCTGGATCCGCCACTGGTAGTAGTAGTAGTAGTAGAAGTAGTAGTAGTAGTAGTAGTAGTAGTAGTAGTAGAAGTGGGAGTAGCTAGTTAGTAGTTGTAGTAATAGTAGGAGTAGTAGTAGTAGAATTAGTAGTAGTAGAAGTAGTCGTATTAGTAGTAGAAGTAGTAGTAGAATAGTATTAATTGTAGTACATTAGAAGTAGTATTAGCTGTTGTAGTAGTAGTAGTATTAATACTACTAGTAGTATTTTCTGTTCAAACCTGTACCTGTAATATAGTTATAGAAGTAGCAGTAATAGTATTAGTAGTAGTAGCAGTATATAGTAGTAGTCGTTTTAGTAGGAGTAGTAGTACTATTATTAGAGGTAGGAGGAGGAGAAGGCGGAGGAGAAGTAGCAGTAGTAGTAGTAGTAGTAGTAGTAGAAGTAGTAGTAGTAGCAGTAGTAGTAGTAGTTGTTGTAGTACAATAGATGTTGTCTACAATTTTTTTTCAAACCTGTACCTGTAATATAGTTATAGAAGTAACAGTATCAGTATATAGTAGTAGTAGTAGTAGTAGTAGTAGTAGTAGTAGTAGTAGTAATAGTAGTACTATTAATAGTGGTAGCATAATTATTATTATTAGTAGTAGTAGGAGAAGCAGGAGGAGAAGGAGTAGTAGTAGTAGTAGTAGTAGTAGTAGTAGTAGTAGAAGTTGTACAAGTAGTAGTAGTAGTAGTAGTAGTAGTAGTAGTAGTAATGATAGCAAATATTAATAATGAATATATAAGCACTTAATATTCAATTCCGATTTACACAATCACAAAACTACAGTTGGTCTTCAATGCCTTATCAGTATGTGATCGAAGGAATGGAATGAACTCCCACAAGACATAACATCAAGTAGATCACTTAAGACATGTAAAGTATTGTCCGAGTCAATATTATTAGGCTCCCTCTAATGAAATGTTATGGATATATGCATGTATATGACAAATAATGTATATGTGACCCCCCCCCCCCCCCCCCCTATTTATATTTTGACATTGAAGTCCCAGGCTTGTGTGTGTGAGTGTATCTGTGGTGTGTGCGTTTATGTGTCTCTGTGTGTGAGTGTGGTGATGTATGTAGCCTTGTTTGTTTATTTTCAATCTTTAACTGTTTTTCACTTTTTCATCTTTCGGGATACCAATTACAAGCATTGTGTTTTTCGGTGTTCCTAACCATAATTTTGTTTACTATTCTAAATTGATATACTTTTATTGTTTTCATTTGTAATGGTTGACTCAATAATTACGAATAGGGTAGAGTCGGTAGACACCTTGTCCACATTGTCATTGTCATCATTACTCAAAAGATCAACAAGTTTCAGTACATTCTGCATTTTCCTATTCTTGACATTAAAGTTACAGCCAACCTTACTATATTTTACATATAATCTTTTGTCATGTATAAAATGGTCAATGATTTGTTTGTTTTATATTTGTAGAACTGCAAAAGAAAAAAAAATCAAACAGAAATAGATAAATCAAATCAAAATCAAATCAAATGACTTAAGCTTGTTGAAGATTATTTTGAAAAACAACGGTGAATTAATTGATCATTCAAACAAATATATTTAGGTCCACTGGCATAGTTCTATTTTTAAGCTTGTTGAAGATTATTTTGAAAAACAACAGCTTATTAATTGATCATTCAAGTAAATATATTTAGGTGCACTGGCATAGATCTATTCCTGAGGCAATATGAATTTGACATGAATTAAAGAGTGTGTTGGCAATGACATGATCTCTATTTTTATCACTTTTTTTTCTCAAAAAAGATGTCTTGTAATATACATTTATGCAATGACTTCAAGATAAAACAACTTACAGCCATTTCACTAGGCTTTTTTATGCTCCTGCTTTTGATATGATCCGAACATGATTTATATTAGCTTTACAGTATTAAATTGCTCTTGATCCCAGATGTATTAATTTTCTCGAAAATGTTTTATTATGTATTTGGGGGTATTTTAGTCATTATTTTTCGACCCTTAATCATTTGGCAGAAAGTAGTTTAAAATGCACACACATGTACATGTTCGTTTAACAAATGATATCATAAAAACATAGCGTATGAAAATTGAATACCTTAATTGTCTTGTTCTATAATTTTGTCTACTAGACATATTATTTGAATAGTAGGCCAGCATGCTCAAGTCAAGCACTTTGATGAAGAGAGTGCGAATTCAAACACTTGAATAAATCTATACGAGTTTCACTCTAAAAATCTGAAATGGACGGATCCATATTCTGATACCCTTCCCCCTCCCCTCTTCTCGAACTAAATCAACCAAGAATCAAACAGACATAATGATTATAAACAAAACATCTCAAGAACAAAAATCAATAAAGAAACAGAAAAAGAGACTTTCCGTTATATTATACATCAAATCTTCATACAAATCCAAAATCACAAAAATCAAACAAACATTAGATCTAGAAGATTACATTTTTACTACCCTTTCCCCCAGTAGGTCTACGTACAGTACTATTACAGCTTATTGGTATAGGAATGCTGTTTGATATATACGCTTACCTTATATTTTGATGTGCGTGTACACCGTTACACCAAATCAAATTTAGAAGGGAAGTCAATTCTGTTTATCATTCTCCTACTTGCTTGAATACACGCAAGACGAAACACTCATCGTCTACGCCAATGTCAAATGTTGGCATGTATCATTGGCAATGGTACATGTATCAACTGATATTACAATGCCGAAAACCAGCCAATTTACTGTAACATACAAGATGGCTACACTCAAGTCAACGTGGTCTTCCCCGCGCAAACTTGACTCTTTCCGGGTTGTGCTTATTGCGTGCACACCAAACACGTTTTGAATGTAAAATTTATATTACTATTGTTATCCCCCGCGTCGCATAGAAACGGCTCCGTTCAAAAATCACGTGTACATGGCAAACAAGTTTAATTTTTTTGTTGGCCCATATGCATACCACATGAGCACTACACGGGAGATCCATATCATTGCTCCTGGGCTTTAATTGTGTTATCATTATTTTTTATTATTATTATCATTATTATTGTTATCAATATCATTATTAATATCAATGTTATCGGTATCTTTATTGCACTGTTGCCTATAAAGTTAGAACAATAACCACATTTTCTTGAAAATTAATGATAGTCGCAATATGATGTATTCTTGATCTAGATCAAGTTTATATCAACTCAGAGCTGTATTGGTCAATCTCTATGACCAATAAACTCTTAGGACTCTTACATTGATCTGATGGCGGGTGTGGGCTGGGGGTGTGAATAAGAAATTGAGATAGGGGGAGAGGAATATAGCTAGTACAGTGTGCATGAACTGGACTGAGCATGCTATTTAGAAACCGGTATAAATCGAAGATGAAAATGTATGGACTTATTAGGAAAGAAATGTATGTGGGGAGCATGATTGTGGGTTTGAAATATAATTAGTCTGCATGTAATTCTGCATGTGATACGAGTGTGTTTGTGGGTGTGGAAGGCACTTGAGTAGACTTAAATCACAGCAGCCTGATCAAGAGAGAGAGAGAGAGAGAGAGAGGGAGAGAGAGAGAGAGAGGGAGAGAGAGGAAGTGGGAGTGAGAGAGAGAGAGAGAGAGCAAAAGGCTAGGATAGATAAATGAGGGAAGATGTAGACTTTAGATCGTTTGGAAGTTATCATTTACGGATACAGTTTGTATGACAATAGTATACCCAACTTAGATTGATTCCTGTTTACAGATTAAAAGAAACCTGTATGGCATGAAATTATAATTCGTATTAAACCATAATAACTCATATTACGTGTAATGAAACCTTACTCATAACGCTGCTGCCATGAATGACTGAACAGCAAAAGACATTGTCAACATCCCCGTGTACCAACACTCCCTGGTACCACTACGTTTGGGCTGCAGCATTCGATGTGGGTGAAAAGCCTTTGTAGTGAATCCAGAAAAATAAGAATGCAGACTCAATTAAGTGCAAATACAGTTCAAAGTAATTCAGCTTCATTTAAGTTCAGGCAAAATATCAATCAAATTAGAACAGGCGGTCTAATAAGCCAGTTTATAAATACTATCTGCGCATGGGCATATAAAGGTAATTAGTTCCCAAATTGTAAAACCCATCGAGACGAATAATGTTAATTCTAATTCACGCTGTTCAAACGAAAATAAATTATTTTCCATCGCACCCCCCCCCCCCTCCCACCTGCTGAAGAAAACATATAAAACTCTTTCGAAACGCTAGGCGAGCGCCGCTCGTCTTGGACGGCTGTGGATATCTCCACCATGTTACCCCTATACAACTTCAACTATAACTAGGAATAACAAGCACTGTGTGCAAAACGAATGCGATTTCCTGACGATAAGGAAGATAAGGAAAACAAGGAGGAGAATAATAATGGGGCAGAATGTGAACGAAAAACAAGGCAATGACGAAGGTCGCCATTGCAACTAAATTACAGATACAGGTACAGGTTTGTACTAATACAACTACATCTACTACTACTACTACTACTACTACTACTACTACTACTACTTCTACATCTACTATTACTACTACTACTACTTACTACTACTACTACTACTCCTGCTATATACTTCTTCTACTTCTCATAAATGTGTTACTGTAAAAGTGTGGACATTACCAATACTGTGTTTCATTACTGTCTTAATAGCCTTCTAACTTCTTATTTCATGATATCGAAGATCTCTCTGATCACTACTTGTCCATTTTGCCATTTTACCTCCATATTAAAGACAGGTGCATACGGTTGTCTCGACAGCGTATTAAAACCAGAGGCCTACTTACCTCAAAGATATTGACTGTAGAGTTTTGCGGGAAAAGAAAGCATTAATTCCTAGTAAACTTTGTCCATTCTGAATGACACGATGACATGGCTTAGCTTAAAGGGATAGTTGAGTTCTTGTTTAAGACCGCAAATGCATTCAAAGTGCATGGTTAGTGCTCTTAGTCTTATTTATTACATTTCTAGTGCCCTTTTAAAACCTAAAATTGCTATGAAGGTAAGTTTAGACCCAGAAATGTGTGAAATTAGATTGAATACGATCATACCAATTGCCCTCTTCAATAAAACTCAACTATCCCTTTAACAAGGAATACAAAATTGTGACAAGATTGTGTCATCATAACAAAGAGAAAATCATAATATTTTCTAGCAAATAAACCTTTTTTTAGCTTGAGTTTTTACATTTTTACTTTTCTACGCAATTGCACAAAATAATGCAAATATAGTTATCAGACTTAAAGCCTATCTGCCCTAGTTTGGCCAGGAGGGATTATACCTCCCTGCGTGGTCACTGACAGGGGGTTATCTCATCAAATCACCTCTCAATTAACATAAGAAAACGGGGACCAATGGTCACCGATTAGGCATTGTTTCCTAAATAGAGAGCGCAAGTAACTATAAGTAGTGCAGTGTGGCTTTAAATACCAGTGCGTAAATGCTTTTCACCCATATTGATTGATGCAGCGTAAACGTATTGATACAAGGGGGTGCTGACAATACCTTTTGAAAAGGCTGCTGCTCATGCAGTCATCCATGGCAGCAGTGTTAAGCAGGGCTCCGACTTAGCCGAGTTGGAACCTCGAGTTGTGGCGAGCTGGCGTGATCTTATGGCAAGCCGTTTTATTATTAATTGATATCAATAAATCAATTCTTGTTATCAAGAAATAATTGTATGATGTAAAGCAATGGTAATTCCTGAAATCAAGATTTCGATTTCGTGATATCAGGAATTCGATTTCGTGACATCAAGAATTGAATTCTTGATATCAAGAAATATGTTTTAATGATCAAACTGCTTGCCATAAGATCGCGCCAGCTCGCCACAACTCGAGGCTCCAACTCGGCTAAGTGGGAGCCCTGCTTTATGAGTAAGGTTTCATTACACGGAATATGAGTTACTAGCTGTTTAATGCGAATTATAGTTCAATACTATGAGGTTTTTATCTGTAAATGGGAATCAATCTAAGTTGGGTATACTTTTGTCATGCAAACTCAAATGCGTAAATGATAACTTCCAAACAATCTTTACGTTCCTGTCGAATAAAATGAATTCATATTCCTCGGTGGTGTACGTACGTCACTTTATATTCAGACGGGTAACACTTGATCGTAAGCAATTAAATTGACCTCCTATTTTCGGAATTTCAAAAACATTTTCCATATATTATGATCCCTTTTTGTATAAAATATTTGTACAAACTGTTCTTAAACTGACACCCTAAATGTTTTACTTATCAAGTACAAATTCACGGTACAAAAATATGCTATATTTTTGCAACATTTTCCTGACAATTTATACGAATCGCGGGTTCCGTTTTGAAATACTTAACACTTTTTCGTAAAATTTCTTGATATTAGAAACAACAATAATAATAATAATAATAATAATAATAATAATAATAATAAAAACGTTACTTATTAAGCGCTTACCACCGAAGTCTCTAAGCGCTATAACAAACAAATAAGACTGATAAACAATTATATATTAAACAAAACAAAAAAGTGCAAATAAACCTACAAATATGGAATACACATCAAAGTGAACAGATTTAATTCATCATCGAGAGCAATCTTAAATAAATGTGTCTTAAATAAGTCTAGTTTTGAATAGGTTAACAATTTGACAGTTTTTGACATTTAAAGGTAGTTTGTTCAAAGAGAAGCTTTGCAAAAAAGAGCGATTACCATAAGAAAGAGTTGACACAGAAGTAGACATGAGGTTTAATTTTGAAGATGACCGTAAATTGCGCGAGGGCTTGTATTCCTGGATTAGTTCTTGCAGATAAATTGGTGCCAATTCATGAATACATTTATAATGAAACAATGAACAATCCATTTGTTTTTCATATCCATTAACTTCGGTAACTAAAAATCAACCCTTTCCCGCAAAATGTCTAACTTACCTGCTTTAATACACAAGTTCGATATGTAGTTAGCGCTAAAAAAACACATAGCGTACCCTAGCCCTTAGAAGTAAGTTGTGAAGAGAACCATAAAACTCATGAAATATGTAAATCATATCGTATTACTGTGGGAAGGATATGTGATCTTTTTAAAGTGGCAAGACGGGTCATTAGACGTGAACTTTATGGATGATATTGTAATAAATGATCATTAAATCGTGTATAAATCCATGTGAAAATTAAACATTGTAAGTATTCTTTATCAAAGGACCGAATGAACAAAATAGTACATTTATCATCTCAAGTTACCAATTGATAATGTGAAATCTTACTTTTGTCATCATTTAAATACAAATGATCACTTAATTACTGTGTAATACGAGAAAGAGCATACTGAATCACTTACAGTGAAGTTTTCCAGGTTTTATACCACTCTCCCTCTCCCTTAATATAGTATCATAGAGAGAAAGAGATAGAGAGAGAAAGAGTGAGAGAGACAAGTAGAAAACAATTAAACAAAGATAAGGGTTGGATTCACCCCTTCCCCCTTTCCAAGGGCCTTGTTTTTAATCAACTCACATAGGTATATGACTTTTAAATATTTATGACTATATCCATGGTATATAATACGAAAAAGTAACAGAACAACATAACAAATCACTTATATTCAATCAACACAAATCATAACAATAATATACACTTCAAAACATAATTAAATTAAACACAAACATTGTCATTTTATTTCAGACAATGGGACTCATTTTTATGTCACACCGTGTGGTTGATGCTATCCTTCAGGTCTTCAGTGTTATGATATCAATTCGACCAGTCGACTACCAAACACAAGATCAATAGGTCTTCAGTGTTATGATATAAATTCGACCAGTCGACTACCAAACACACGATCAATAGGTCAACTTCAGTGTTATGATATCAATTCGACCAGTCGACTACCAAACACAAGATCAATAGGTCAACTTCAGTGTTATGATATCAATTCGACCAGTCGACTACCAAACACACGATCAATAGGTCAACTTCAGTGTTATGATATCAATTCGACCAGTCGACTACCAAACACACGATCAATAGGTCAACTTCAGTGTTATGATATCAATTCGACCAGTCGACTACCAAACACACGATCAATAGGTCTTCAGTGTTATGATATCAATTCGACCAGTCGACTACCAAACACACGATCAATAGGTCAACTTCAGTGTTATGATATTAATTCGACCAGTCGACTACCAAACACACGATCAATAGGTCTTCAGTGTTATGATATCAATTCGACCAGTCGACTACCAAACACACGATCAATAGGTCTTCAGTGTTATGATATCAATTCGACCAGTCGACTACCAAACACACGATCAATAGGTCTTCAGTGTTATGATATCAATTGGACCAGTCGACTACCAAACACACGATCAATAGGTCAACTTCAGTGTTATGATATCAATTCGACCAGTCGACTACCAAACACACCTCAATAGGTCAACTTCAGTGTTATGATATCAATTCGACCAGTCGACTACCAAACACACGATCAATAGGTCAACTTCAGTGTTATGATATCAATTCGACCAGTCGACTACCAAACACACGATCAATAGGTCAACTTCAGTGTTATGATATCAATTGGACCAGTCGACTACCAAACACACGATCAATAGGTCAACTTCAGTGTTATGATATCAATTCGACCAGTCGACTTCCAAACACACGATCAATAGGTCAACTTCAGTGTTATGATATCAATTCGACCAGTCGACTACCAAACACACGATCAATAGGTCAACTTCAGTGTTATGATATCAATTGGACCAGTCGACTACCAAACACACGATCAATAGGTCAACTTCAGTGTTATGATATCAATTCGACCAGTCGACTTCCAAACACAAGATCAATAGGTCAACTTCAGTGTTATGATATCAATTCGACCAGTCGACTACCAAACACAAGATCAATAGGTCAACTTCAGTGTTATGATATCAATTCGACCAGTCGACTACCAAACACAAGATCAATAGGTCAACTTCAGTGTTATGATATCAATTCGACCAGTCGACTACCAAACACACGATCAATAGGTCAACTTCAGTGTTATGATATCAATTCGACCAGTCGACTACCAAACACACGATCAATAGGTCAACTTCAGTGTTATGATATCAATTCGACCAGTCGACTACCAAACACACGATCAATAGGTCAACTTCAGTGTTATGATATCAATTCGACCAGTCGACTCCCAAACACACGATCAATAGGTCAACTTCAGTGTTATGATATCAATTCGACCAGTCGACTACCAAACACACGATCAATAGGTCAACTTCAGTGTTATGATATCAATTCGACCAGTCGACTACCAAACACACGATCAATAGGTCAACTTCAGTGTTATGATATCAATTCGACCAGTCGACTACCAAACACACGATCAATAGGTCAACTCCAGGGTTAATATGATATCAATTCGACCAGTCGACTACCAAACACACGATCAATAGGTCAACTTCAGTGTTATGATATCAATTCGACCAGTCGACTACCAAACACACGATCAATAGGTCAACTTTTTAGTTCCGATCGAACATTCGATGATAATAAAATCTTGTAAGAAAACCAAACGGAGTTTCACAGTAGGCAGATGGCAAGAGCAGGGTCATTATTAACTCTTACAGTGCAGAGAGTTACTTAATAGTATAGATTCCACATTGGGTCTCGCTTCATGCAGGTGTAGCTGGGTTATAAAATGAGTTTCGTGCGTTTTCAACAAAGTAAATATATTGCAGAGATGGAATGGATGGTGTAATTTAAATTACTAGAATTTGTATTACATTAAATAACTTAATGCACCAAACATGTTAAAAGAAAACAAAGAAACGTTAAATAGTCTTATATATTGAATTATCAATATCGTATTTATAAATTGTTTATTGATGGCACCAGGCGCGTTCTTTTTTAGAATAATACAAAAAAAATATAAAAAATCTTAATGGATGACCTAAAAAGGATGACCAACCCCCCCCCCCCCCCCCCCTCTCCCCCCCCCCCCCCCTCCCCCCCCCCCCTCCCCCCAACGGAAGTCGATCGGTCAAATTTCAAATTTCGGGACCAAAAAAAATATATATATATATATATATGTCCTCTTACACCCCCCCCCCCGCCCCCCCCCCCCCCCCCCCGCTTATTCAGCGGCTGGCTGAGTCGTTAAGAAATTTTTGGTACGATTTCAATCCTGCTTACGCCACTGCATGGCACTCATATGAATAAATCTTTGACAAGGAAATACTGACAAATGGAAATAAACAGTCTTTTTGCTTAATACACGTATTTGCTTTAATGTGTGCATTAAAACCAAAACACACAAAGAAATAAGAATTGATAGACATATTTAAAAAGCGGTCTATTCAATAGAAATGTCACGTTGATCTTGTTGTATTTATCAGATTGTAAGTATTAAAGCCCGTTTCCCATGTACTATATTTATTTTGCTTTCTTTTCTAAGAATGTCACGTATTTTGGGGAAATACAGCCTCTTCAAATTTAATTGTTAGAGGAAAGTTTACCTTTTAGAGGATCGAGACGCGATACCTTTCATTGGATTTGTAAAAAGGAGGAAAGAGACAAAATGATAAGACACCTCACAATACAGAAAGAAGTATGCCTTCATGGAGGCGGGGAGAAAATTGAGGTTGACAAGAAAAGTGGTAAAGAGCAATTCCAACGCAAGAGGGCGTAAATTGTTTTTAAAATCGTTGACACATAGGCCGCGTTCAAAGACCTGACTGTACACAATTTTCTAATCGGCTACGCCAGTCCCTCAAATGAAACCAACAAAATCCAAAAAATCATTGGAATAACAATATAAGTAATTGTCAATTTAATTATGATCATCTTATATCGATTACAATGTTGCATACATTATAACGATAAATGTAATTTAACGAATTCATATATCAATTCAATCAATTAATGTCACATTCCTCGGTGGTGAAGGCCTACGTCGCTTAATATTCAGACCGGTAACACTTAATCGTTAGCAATTACAACATTTGTTTTTGTTGGGTCTCGAAAATGGGAAAAATCGCACCCCCCAAAAAAGGTTAAATTAGCGTGTTTTTACACGTTTTTGTCCAAGGGGGGGGGGGGGGCGGGCCCACTGGCCCCCTGGATCCACCACTGCCAAGGAGCATGCTTTATTAACAAAATTCCACATCATAAATCGTCCTTTTCTAATATAGCTGTATTCCGTAATTTATTTAATGAATTACTTCTAAGTTTTATATAAAGCCGATGATTTTGTATTGGTCTTCTTTGATGATTTTGGCCTACTATAGGGTGTAGTTTTTAGCGTGTAATTGTATGGTGTTGCTTTGATATATTTTAAGGGTGTACTTAGGGTGTTACTTTTTGTACTTTAAATTGAATCGTAATATTTGTCTCTTTGTTTAATTATTATTATAAATAGTGACTTTCTTTTGGACCCCTTCCGTGTACATATTGTGTACATATTGCAGTGGCGGATCCAAGGGGGTAAAAAGGGGGCACGTGCCCCCCCGGCCAAAAAAAAATATGTTAAAATCAGCCCTAAATTCGCCCAAAATTTACTGAAAAACAGGGGCGTGCCCCCCCGGCCAATCTCTTTCATACCGTGTGCCCCCCCGGCAAGAAATTCCTGGATCCGCCCCTGTATTGTATGTTTCTTTTTATACGGAAATAAATTCAAATTAAAATCAAATAAGAAGCACTTGAAGACGTATTCATTGAATTGATTTCCCCAATTTCATACCATGTAAAGCGTTGCGAAACCAATTTGTTTAAGTTGGACAGCTAGCACATGCGAGGCCGATAACGGACGGAGGCCATCACCTAGCTATTAAAGATAAATATGATACAGTTATATTTGTGCATTTGCAAGAACATGTAATGTACGTAGGCCAACTGCATAGTTTGGGAAATTGAAGAGCCTGGGAGGGGCAATTCGAAGTGCATACATACGAATTAAGAGGGAGGGAGGGTAGAGCTAAATCTTAATACAGAAGAAGAAAGGCAAGAATGAGAGAGAGAGAGAGAGAGAGAGAGAGAGAGAGAGAGAGACAGAGAGAGGGAGAGAGAAATAGAGAGACAGGAAGAGAGAGAGAGAGAGCACAGAGAACTTGACAGAGAGTGAGCGAAAGAGAGGAAAAACTTGTGTGTGTGTGTGTGTGTGTGTGTGCGTGTGCGTATAAGAGAGGGGAGAGAACTTGACATAGACAGAGAGAGAGAGAGAGCAATAGCAGGGGAGAGAGAAGACGGTTGAAATATCGACAGCCATATTTACAACTACACCCTGTACAGGAGAAATGTGAAGTCAGTGAAAACAGACAGGTATGGAAAGATATAGGCACAGGAGGAGCCTGGAAGAGAGAAAGGGTTAAGAGAAAGAAAGACGGAAAGAGTGAGACATGCAGAGAAAGAGAAAGGGAAAGAGATAAAGGGACAAAGAGAGACACTCAAACAACAACAACAACAAACTAGACAATCAAATACAAGCAGGACCGTGTTCTAGCTAACCCCTTTTGTTCCATTGCACTTTTCAAGGAATTAAACGCTGCATAACGGTTCCCTTATTTGAAAAAAATATATAGTTTGACTTTCATCATGATCATGCTATAGCACATTGCACCTGTCCTTAAAGGGGAAGTCCAACCTGATATTAAGTTGGTTTTGATAGAAGCAGAAAAATGAGAGGAACAGGTCATTGAAAGTGTAGGAAATTGTGGTTAAAATTAAGAAGGTTATGTATTTTTGAAGTTGTGATCATTCAAACACAGATTGGCAACTCTGTGACCTATCTTGCGAGCTCCCCTCCCATTTGTTCTGTATGAACTAAAACAAATCAGAAACAAATTATTTGTTGTCAATCACATTATTTCAAATATGTTATTATTCAAGCAATGTGTGAACAAATAAATTCCGTCATCAATAACGAATAAAATGAAAGTTATGACATTCATGTAAAAAAAAAAGGGAGGGGAGCTCGCAAGATACGTCAAAGAGTTGCCAATTTGTGTTTGATTGATCGCAACTCCAGGTTTAATACCTATGACCTGGCACTTTAAAATGCAGTAAGAACAGTGACACGTATGCATTTATTGGCATCAATGGCATGACACAGTGAATTTATTTCATAAATATTCTCAAGTACAAACAAACAATTATTCAATGAAAAGCGTTAGACAGCACATTCAAGTGAAACTTGTCTTGCAACATAATAATACCTCCATCATATTCATCAAGCTTTTTATATTGGACGGACTCATTAAAATCAATTACAATTCCAATTGCTATATTTAACAGATTAATTCAGAAAGATATCAACCAATGCTTTTAGATTTTGATATCTTTGTTAACATTGTCATGATATAACTCAGACCCCTCAAAATCAATTACTTTAACATTTTTAGGTTTAACATTGTCATGTAGAATATTGAATCACATGCCGTATTAGGTTATACAAAATAAATTGAGATATGGTACAATATGCTAACCGTTAAATTGTTAGTTTGTTGTCAATGCTGATTACCCTCTTTGTGTGCCCTCTATCATTTTAAATTCATCTAAATTCGGCATTGCCGTAATGCATGTTTGTTATGATCAATAAACCATTCATCTATCTTTCTATCCATCTAGTAACTACATAGTCTAATGGCAATCGTTAACATACATTTGTAAGATAAATGTGTAATATGAAACAAACACTTACAGACTTTTGGTTGGTAATTAAAGTACTTTATAAATCAGCTAACAACGGTTGGGATATATATGGCACTTTATTATTTTTTGTCCGATTTCTTTCAAACTTTCACTGAACTGTTTTTCATATTTTTCTTCTTTCTTTTAAACAAAATTGCTGTTAGGGTGGATTTCCCTTTAATACATTATATACAGTCCTCTGATATGTCCAAAGAACATTACGAGTTCACTTATGCAATCGTTTGAACAACTCATACATATCACAGCTCACTTTGCTTGGCATTTCTTCCTTGATACAATTATGAAAAAACTTAGCAATTTGTGACCCTGCCTCTTTTCAGTTGAGGAGGAAGTAGGCCTATTTTTCTTCTTCTGACAGAGGACCAGGATATATTATCCATTAAACTTTTTGATTTTTTTCCACTGAAATAAATTTGACTTTAAATATATAAATCCTGATTACCAAATACGTCTCTAACCAAAACTAACAGCTTGCCCACATATACAGCTGGAAAACTGCTGTGGTTTTTAAAAGTAATGATGACTTAAAGTGCAACATATACGCTTCACGTGTCTGTATCTTATAACACAACGCTCAGTGAATGCGCACAAGTATTTTGTTGCACACATTTACCATTCATTTACATTGACAGAAAAAAAAAAGGGAAAAAACAAACGTCTTGAACAAGTTTTAGAAATGTTATGTAACTTATGTGTTTTAATAGATAATAGATACATGCCATCATATGAGCAGCCTCGAACCAATTTGAAAGTCCTATTTGGGATCCTAATACAGAGACTGCTGGTGTGACCAGCTGTCAACAATAATCTGTTGATACCTGAACTGGTTATCGTTCGCAATTGCACAATACATGTATATTATATATAGAAGAAAGTCTAGGTTTCTTCTTGGAGTTCGAGAAAATGCACAAAAATACAAGAAATAATGATGCTCCGTACACAAATAAATTGTATATATAATATTTGTAAGGGGCCAAAAACACTAATACACTTGAAATCAAATGCTAGAAAAAAGACCTTATCTAATGCTAATCAAACCTTGCATCCGTCATGGTATATGCAAAGTACTACAAAATGGAACATTAAATAATGGTTGGAATATAAAGTGAATGAAATGTTCCATCTCTAAGTTACAAGTGAACAGGCATTTCTTATCAGCTGTAAAAACGGTATTTACCATTTTGATAATAGTAGTAACATTTACAGAGCGCTTAATGTATAAGCTGTATAATGGTATCATATTATTGTATGTATACAGCGTTTACGGTTCTAAGCGCTGTACAATATTATCATTACCCAACCTTTTGCCGGGCTAGCAAAAATATGACATTACATTTATACGTACCGGATAAAAATTTCCTACACCTGGGTGTAAAGAGACACATACAGATTAATGTCTTGCCAGAGGATTTTCGTGCATTGGCCCAAAAACAAAAACGCAAATAGGCCCATGGCCTAAAGCAAACATTAAACATCACATGAATTACATTTCATAATCAGTTAATATGATATAAACATCTGTCTATCTATTTACAAATAAAGAGTGGCATAGAATATAACTAATATATAAAGAGCATGTAAAAATTGCTTAGATTCGAGAGGTAATACTGTTAAGATGAATGCAGCATTATTATATAACAACAGAAAGCAAGATATCATAAAAACTATACAATTTCAGACTCCCATCAAATTCATCAAAATATATGCCAATAGAAGGGAAACAAATCTTATGATTTGTAATACATAATTGATAACAGTTAAGTACTTGTAAGTGTTTGCATAAATTAGGATTGCACTTATATGTAACAGCTGTTTTGAGGTAGAATGGCAAGAAATCAAAATAAGGAATACTAGTAAAACTCAATTAAATATTCTATCAGTGTGTGTAAGATAAATTTTCGCTTCCGCCAAATCAATCTATGGATGTTATTCAAGAATGCTATTGCATTTCATCCTACGGATCCTAAGGTGAGGTAGGTTGACGATCCGTCTTAGCTCGTCGTTTTCTAGGACGTTGTTCCAGGCTCTCGTCAACTCTATCACCATCATCTTTAGCTTCGTCGCTGTGGATGCGTTTGCTATAAAAAAAGAGACAAAAAAGGAAAGGGGGGGCAGATGGAGATTGAAAAAGTTTAGAAACGAGAGAGTGAGGGTGAGATAGAGAGAGAGAGAAATAAACAATTAGCATGTAGATAATAGTGTTTCAGATTTAGCAATATTTTTTAACTGAGAACGTGCAGGGATTGGAGAGGGGATGAGAGAGGCTTTAAAAGACAGGTCGAGAGAGGGAAAACTTGGATGTGAAAATGGTTTTAATCTGGTTGTTAATGTATACACCTCTGGAGTTTGCTTATTCTACATCCAGCTCAACTCTAAAGGCAACCTGATGATGTTCAATCACGACGTAATGTAATTGAACACCATTTGAAAGCAATACAAAGCATCACAGTAAGACAATAGAGGAATGTGAAGAAGGCGTAAAGGTGTGTCAAAGTATAATCAGTAAATTCCTTTCTGGCTCCAAACAGACGCGTATAAAGGTAGAATAAATATTGAATACAGCAATAGAAATATAAATAGATGAAGATAGAAAGGAGAGAGCGAGAGAGTGAATGAGAGAGGGATAGAGAGAGAGAGAGAGAGAGAGAGAGAGTGGGGGAGATGAGAGAGAGAGATAAAAAGGTAATCGTTTATTATGTTACCTACCGATGTTCAGGAATTCGTTCACTCTCGACTGGAGCTGCAATAAAACAAAAGAAACAAAATATGGGAGGATATCCAGATGTTAAAGGACTTCAAATGACGAATATAAAACAGAATCATAGTAAAACTTAAAAATGAATAACAAATTTGTATTTGAAAATAACTTATCAATCTTATATGCGAAATTGCAAATACAAGCATTTACAATATGCATATAAAATACAAGCAACAATGCTATGCTTACATGTATGTAGATTCACTAATACTGTATCACTTCCTTTGGGGGTTTATTATACTTTATTTAATTATGATCATGATATGATAGATGGACAAATCGTTTAACAGAATGGCAACCAATGATGGGAAAGAGAAGAAGAGGAAGGCAGAAGAGAAGATGGAGAGATGACCTAACATCATACATGGGAACGGCCGCTTGGACTAGGACAGCTAGAGACAGAAGAGAATGGAAATGTTATGAGGAGGGCTTTGTCCAACATCTGGATGAACTATAGCCTGATAGATAGATAGATAGATAATAGCTTTGCAATTATGTTCATTCTTTAAGGGATGTCGTCTGCTTGGGCAGTATTGGTCCATATAGTGACGTCATTAAAACCTTGTTATTTTTCTGGCGAATCTCATATATCCCAGCTGCTATGGAGGTTGTTGTATTTGTATTTGTATAAATCACCCGATATGTAGTTGACCTAAAACGTCTACGATGGCCATCTGTTAGTTTACCAGTTAAAATGTATTTAGTTGACATATTTGTGATTTTCTTTGAATTTCACCATTAAAAATTAAATGTGATAAAATAAACTGCATCTTCATTATTTCTTGTCATTTCAAACTATCAATATTTGTTATATAGTAAGATGTTATATGTCTAAACCAGAGTCTGATAAAGATAAAAAGAAAAAATTATTATGCATGCCAAAGGTATTTAACTTAAAGTAATTACAACAATAGTCGTATTCTTATAGCACCTATTATTATGTAGCGCTCTACATTGTAATTATCATTATCCCGGTCATTAGATTCAATAGATAATCCGCATGTGATAAGACACTCATTCAGCTCCATGAGGAGTATTCTAGCACGGTGCCATTTCACATTAACGTTTGTATCGTATCGGGTACCCATTTAACACCTGGGTAGAGAGTGGTAAACGTAGATTAAAGTACAAGACTCATGTGTGAATTTCAATTTGTCTTCTAATTTTCATTGTTCCATAGTTTTTCAGACTTTTTCAAAAATGCGTAACTTTCTTATTTAGATATCCGATTTCGCTCAAATTTTTTGAATGGTTTGTCTAATTTTTCTGCTCAGTCTTTTGAAAGTAAGCTATTTTGGGCCTTTAATGTCTTGCAAAAGGAATTTATAGTGCTTTACCAGCTACAACCAGCCAGTAAGTATTTACTTACTTTGATGTTTACTTTGATGTTCAAGCATAAAGATAAAATGCCAAATAAAATAATAATAATAATATTACAAGTTTTTAAATTCTGGTGTACAAACCTGCACCTTGTCTGCGTTGTGTGGATCTCGATCCACTGGTTGAAGGCATGTCAAGGTTCAAAGTTTGTGAAGAAAGTGGAAACGAGGTGAAACCAGTATGTCCTCCAGATGAATATCCTGATCCTTGGCCCCCCGAGTGTTGTGATGCTTCTCCAGAACTTGGGTGTAATGAGTGATGTCTCCCTTCTCTTGGGGATTTCAGCACCCGTTGAGGCTCTGATTGAATGCCTCTGTGAGGATCACTCTGGAACTGTCCAGACGGTTGTGCTGATTCCAGCAGGGGAACATGGTGAGGGAGGTGTGGCTCTTGGTGTGTACTAGGCGTTGGCATTTCACACAGGTTGAGTTGTTGTTGTTGAAGACCTTTCCTTACTGACCACTCGTGTAACATCTTGATATGTTTCTTTTCCCTGAAGTAAGGATTCTGACATGACAAGTGCACACAGATTTTTAGAGAAAAACGGAAATAAATAAAATGTGATTGCCTGCAAAAGGAGGGTAAAAGAGACAAGGGATTCGGAATGTATGAAATCGGCCAACCTTGTCCATCCCCCCCAAAAAAAAAAAATTAAAAAAAATGCACTTTATTTGTTATTTTTTCAAATCCCTATTTTTTTCCATATTTCAGATACATCTGTATTTACATATTTCGTCCAAGATTAGCTTAAATTGCTTGAATACTTTTAAAGTTAACAATGAAACAATATATTTTCTATCATTTTTCTTTTGTATAAAAAAAAATATATGAATATCTGTTTGGTTTGTTTTGAATTGCGTCGATACTTTTTAAGTTAACACGGTATACCAATATATTTTCTTGTATATTTTTTCGTAATTTCAAACATTTTCGATGACTTTCTGACTATTAAAGTTTCCCCGCTATCACTAATCAGTTCTTCCTTGTATGATACTTCATTAAAATTAGGTTTGAATTGCTTTAATACTTTCCAAGTCGGTAATGAAATATTATCTGTATTTTTAAACACTCTTTTTAGTCTGAAACCTTTAAAATATAGCCTCTTCTACACAAAATCAATTCAGTTCATCCTTGAATGCTCATACTCTATCCAAGTTTGCTAAAATCCATATAGTTTTCTCAAGTTATCGCAGTAACCAAAAGCGGGACCGACGGACGAGCCAAAAACATATGTAATGCCTCCATGTATCAACTTTGGTGGCGGAAGCATAACAAAAAATACCTTGGGTTTTCATTTGTTCTACTT
This sequence comes from Strongylocentrotus droebachiensis, assembly GCA_035222895.1. Classification (NCBI taxonomy): domain Eukaryota; kingdom Metazoa; phylum Echinodermata; class Echinoidea; order Camarodonta; family Strongylocentrotidae; genus Strongylocentrotus; species Strongylocentrotus droebachiensis. Next base: position 55,779 of record JAVYIG010001387.1, on the reverse strand, counting down.
CGTTTATACCAACACTATTTATATAGGTTGCCAACAAAAAATTATGTCACTCATTCTCTCTCTCTCTCTTTCTCACCCTCTACTCTCCAATAATTCGATAAACTGAGCGGACTCAAGGTCAAGATAAAAGAGATAAAAGAATGTATAGGACTAGTTGGTGAATTCTAATTTTTATATACATAATATTTAATTCATGAAGTATGCTAAGTTATCATGCTTATGTAATCTCATAAATAATTCCTGGAGAATAGTCACTCAATAGATTTTTTTAATAATCAATTCATAACCCAAATGTTTCTTTTCCTTTATTTCTTGCCCGATTTTCATCATGGTTGTTTTTTTAATCTAAAAATGGACAAGTCTGGCTTTCGAAATTCCTACACGAAATCCTTTACTTTGCTAATTACACTACTATGTAAAAGTTGACGAAGAGCAGCAAAAATGCTTTCTTCATCCATGCATGTTTCTACTGCCAGAGCACTGATTTATCTTATTACCTGTGAGGATGCAGCCAAGGAAGCTAGTTCAGTGAAGAAATAATCAGGTGTAAATTCATTCCCGAAAATCTCTAAGTTTGTGAGGCAGGGTAGAGTGCACAAAAACTTGGCTAGCTGCTTGGATGCCGAACGACCGGCCGAACGACCTAGCACTTCACCTGCCAAGACAAACTTCCAATTAAAATCCAGGTTGAATGTTTGGATCTGTAGGGATAGTAAATCGATTGGCATCATTCATGTACATGCATCATATCAAATATCACATGTATGCATCATTGAAAATGAAAGCACAAGAATTATGATTTGAAATTCCAGCTTCAGTTTCATGTTTTTGAATGTGTATATGTTTCTATACCTAGATTAGCCAAAGTGTGGTAGGCATCCCCAGATATTTTTTTAAGGGGGAAGGTTGTGGATAGATAGAATTGAGATTTTACAAATGAATGTCATATGCATCGATCATAAAGCACAACACATTGGAAAATAGTAGAAACCATTATGATAACCTGTACTCTCACATTAAGCAATCATTTAATCGCAGCAGAAGATCCAGAATTTTAAAGAGGGGGGGGGGGGGGCTGAAAAAGATATCTGATGAGCAAGAAAATAGCAAATTGTTTGGGAGAAAATTAAGAACCTTTAATACGAAGCTACATGTAGAAATTCATAAATCATATTGGGAAAAGCAGGGAATTTACAAATTGCGTCATTATTAGTGTATCCTCAGGCACTGAAAATGTGATTGTACCAAAACATCGTTCAAAACTACGAGAGCACAAAAATATGACAACTACTAAAAATTACTTTAAAACAGATACATAAATTGGAAAAAGAATTCAATAGTCGTCCAGGAAATGCCACAGAAATAGTGATTTTCGAGGAGTTACTGGGAATATTTTATCGAAAGGGGCGTGCTGCACATATATAATCACTATGCTTGAATCCATTGTTATACTGCTTTTTACCGTAGAGGGCAGGAGAGTGGATTGTAGCCTTGTTATCAAAATAAACAATATATAAGTGCACGTACCTCGTAGCGGGCCCATACATTCCGATAAAAATGTACCTATACTTCTCTGGATAACTATTGTTTTCTTTGTTGAAGTTATGTATGGTAATTTGGAGTAGTTGTTGTCTTTCCAATTGTGCTCTCGTACTTTTGAATGATTCCTTGGTCAGATCGCGTATATTTGTATGAGTTTGTTCCGGCATGCATTACAGCTATTACGGTGATGAAGTGTACTACACATTCCTTCCGTGGCTAGTACGAATTTGCCATACAACAACGATTAGTTTGAATCTTGTTGTGATAACTGGGTAATTATCAGCTCTTTAATAAAAGAAGCATGCCGTGTTTAGGACAAGAGAAAAATATTTATTTTGTCTTGAATAATATTCTGAAAGTATATACATATGTTTAAATATGTCGATGATCTAACCCTAGTTGAGTGTCGTAAAACAAACCAAATTTCAAACATGCAAGAAGCTGTAGAATGTCTATCTTTGTGGGCTGATATTAATAAAATACAATTGAATCCTACAAAGTGTATTAAAATGAACATTTGTTTTTCAAGAGTACCAGTCGATCAGTCTTCCATTATTCTCGAAAATTGTGTTCTTTCGACTTGAAGTGGGAAGCCCATGTCAGAGATATTGAAAAAAGAGCGAATGCGAAACTATATATGCTCCGTTCTTTGGGGGAAGTTCGGTCTTTCACATGAAGATCTGATTACTATTTTTATTGGCTATATTCGCCCAATCCTTGAATATGCTACTCAAGTTTGGAGCGGTGGTCTCACTAGTGCACAAAAACAACGCATAGAAAGATTACAAAAACGTGCATTGAGGATTATCTTTGGAAAGGATTATCATAGTTACGCAAACGCTCTTACTAAATCGAAATTACAAACATTGGAAAGTCGTCGAAATGACTTATGTGTTACCTTCTTTAAAAAAAAACTCTTTCATGCACAGACCAGTTCAAACAATTTATACCCCAAAGAGCACACAATAGAACTTTGCGAAGAACTAACAAGATCCCTGAACCCAGGTGCAAAACTAAACGTATGCAGAATAGCCCAATCCCAGATTTGATCCGTTTGTATAACAATTTTTTTTTTAATGATTGTATTTAATATATTCTGAAACAAATTACAATTTCATATTTCTTAGTATATAATTAATTCATAAATTTGAGGTCTGATTTTTTTTTACCAAGCTAGTCAATGTATTTTTTATAACATGAAGAATGCAATGCATATCTATATCTATATCTATATTTATATGTTAATATCTCTAATGTTCACCTTATACTATTCATATTTGTCTTGCAATGTATCTTTGTATTTTATCAACATGTACATAATTGTTTTCCATCTCTGTCCATCTGTTCCCTTTCTCCCCTCTCTCTCTCTCTCTCTTTCTCTTTCTCTCTCTCTCTCTCTCTTAGTCTCCTTTTTTCTCTCTCTCCTGCTTTCCCATCTCTCTTTCTTTTTAACTCAAATTTTTAAATTGAAATATTGTATAAGATTAATGGTATATAGTATATACACGCTCTTCATAATTATGTAGATTGTAGTGTGACATCTTGAAATGTATACTTGCTTTTTTCCAGCAATTTACTCATGTGCAATTCAGTTACTTTTTACTGTGATATCACTTGAAATGTATAATTGTCTTAACCATCACTGTTTTGTCCATGCACAATTCAGTTACTTGTAACTGCGATACATGGAATCAATAAACACCATTTATCTATCTATCTATCTATTATTATTATTGTTTAGAAAGCCGTTTTATAATTCCAACATTAATGTTTTTTTAGCCTGATTTATTAATTCTGCATTAATCAAAATGGCGGCTCGCATGTTCTCTTTCTATTTTTGCCCCAGTTTTTTAACTTTCAGAGGCATGATAATGGTACTAAACATTACCAAACATGGATGAGAAACAACTTCATATGAGATATTCCGATATCCACCAAGGTATGCATGTATATTTAAAGGTATTTTGCTTCTATAATTAGTCAAATTTAAGCAATAGGAACATTTAGATACAACGGAACTAAATCTAGCACTTTTCAGACGGTGACTTTTTAATCTATAAGTTTCAAATTTGAGCGGGTTCCCGAATTAAAAATATACCCAAAATTCCCAGCCCTAGCCCGTGTAAAAGTAGCCAGAAAATTGATGACATTTACATGTATATGTAGGCCTACTTCTTACCTGGAATCTCAGAACAAAGAAAAAGAATAATATGTCAACAAATAATTCACATCTCCTCAGTTTTACATTGCATTTGTCATTTCATTGAGGAAATGATGCAGTTATTGGAACAGTACATAGAACATTGTATAGGGGGAAATTAATTTCAAATCTTTCATATGAAACTAGAAATTCATCAAATTAGTAAAAGCATATAGATTTACAAACGCCAGCGTTATTAGTTAGTGTAAGACACACTACTGAATACATATGGGATTCAATCAAGATAATGCTTCACTTGTACTACACTAGTACTAGCCCATCTACTGTTTTTTTTTCTTCACCTGATTTGTGAAATAACAATTTTACATTCATGGAAAAGTACATAGAATATTTACAACAATTTTTTTGTATTCCTTTCACAAAACTTCAGGTTTAAAAAAAATATTTGCATCTTTTGTTTTTCTGCATTGAAAATATGTATATTTTACCTGAGATGAAGAAGCTTGGTCAGCAATCTCTTTGTAGAAATCATCATGAAAGGAACATGAGTTAATCGTCAGGTCTGTCAGATGAGACAGGAGACTGAGAAACTTCCCCAGATAGCCAGATGATGATTGATTGCCATGTAGGTACAATTTGTAAAAGATACACTTCTGAAACTGTGGAGAATCAAATGAATGGCATACATAAATCATATAGCATGAAATGGGGACAATTGTAGCGTTCATTAAAGCATTCACATACTCACAGCAGATGATCCAAAATTCTGCAGTTTGGGAGATGGGTGGGGGGGGGGGGGGGTCAAAAAGAAATTTGATAAGGAAAATGGACTAATTATTTTGTTGATTAGTTTTAATTTCCATATAAAATGTATGTACATATTAACCCACATCATGAACACAGAAAAATATAAAAATCGGCTATAAAATATATGGCTGGATAATTGCTCTATTCTGGGAGTCTGAGTAAATTTTCCACACAGCAGGTTGCTGATTTGTCATCCTGTATTTCTAGAGGGAGACTTTCTTTTTTCCATTTTTTGGTTGAGATATAATAAAGAGTAACTCTTCCAGACAACAGGATGCTGATAAAGCAAGATAACCAACAGTCTTCTTCAAGACTACACTAACAGTCCTTTTCAGGACTACACACCCTAAGAGCATTTTTTTTTTTTTTTGTCCCAAAATTTTAAAATTTGGCCGATCGATATTTTGTTTCGTTGGGGCGGGGGGGGGGGGGGTCCTCCAAAACGCACATATAACAAAATGCTGATCACAATAACTCCTCAAATATCACTTTTTCTGTGGCTTTTTCTGAATAATTTTGAGTAGTTGTTGTCTTTCCAATTGTGCTCTCGTAGTTGTAAATGATTTCTTGGTAAGATCACATATATTTGTTTGGGTTTGTTTCGACATGCATTACAGCTACGGTTATGAAGTGTACTGCACATTCCTTCCGTGGCTAGTCTGAACTTGCCTTACAACAACGATTAGTATTGAATCTTGTTGTGATAACTAGGTAATAATCAGCTCTTAAAAGAAGCATGCCGTGTATAGAATAAGAGAAATATAATTTATTTTGTCTTGAATAATTTGTATCATTATTATATTTTTTAGAAAGCCGTTTTATTATTCCAACATGAATGTTTTTTAGTCTGATTTATTCTACCTGCATGAATCAAAATGGCCGCTCGCATTTTCTCGTTTTTTTTTTGGCCCCATTTTTTCAAAACTTTTAGAGGCATGATAATGGTACTAAACATCACCAAACATGGATAAGAAATGACTTCATATGAGATATTCCGATATTCACCAATGTATACTTAAAGGTATTTTGCTTCTATAAATATTTAAAAAGCAATAGGAACATTAGGATCCAACAACGGGACTGAATCTAGCACTTTTTAGCAGGTGACTTTTTGATCCAAATTTTTCGAGTTTTAGCAGGTTTCCGAATTAAAGATATACACCCGAAATTCCAAAAAAGTAGCCAGAAAATTGATGACATTTTACATCTATATGTAAGCCTATTTCTTACCTGGAATCTCAGTACAAAGAAAAAGAATAATATGTCAACAAATAATTTACATCTCCTCAGTTTTGCATTGCATTTGTCATTTCATTGAGGAAATGATGCAGTAATTGGAACAGTACGTAGAACATTGTATAGGGGAAAATTAATTTCAAATCTTTCATATGACACTAGAAATTCATCAAACTAGTGAAAGCATATAGATTTACAAATGTCAGCGTTATTAGCTAGTGTAATACACACTGCTGAATACATATTGGATTCAATCAAGATAATGCTTCACTTGTACTACACTAGTACTAGCCCATCTACTGTTTTCTTTTTTCTTCACCTGATTTGTGAAATAACAATTTTACACTCCTGGAAAAGTATATCGAATATTTACAACAATTGTTTTGTATTCCTCTCACACAACTTCAGGTTTAAAAACAAATATTAGTAATAATATTTGCATCTTTTGTTTTTCTGCATTAAAAAAATGTATATTTTACCTGAGATGAAGAAGCTTGGTCAGCAATCTCTTTGTAGAAATCATCATGAAAGGAACATGAGTTAATCGTCAGGTCTGTCAGATGAGACAGGAGACTGAGAACCTTCCCCAGATAGCCAGATGATGATTGGTCGTCATTTAGGCGCAAGCGGGTAATGATAAACTTCTGAATCTGTGGAAATTCAAATGAATGGCATACATAAATCATGAAGCATGAAAAGGGGAAAATTGTAGCGTTCATTAAAGCATTCACATACTCACAGCAGATGATCCAGAATTCTGCAGTTTGGGAGATGGGTGGGGGGGGGGGGGAGTGGTCAAAAAGAAATTTGATAAGGAAAATGGACTAATTTTTTTGTTGATAAGTTTTAATTTCCATATAAAATGTATGTACATATTAACCCACATCATGAACACAGAAAAATATAAAAATCGGCTATAAAATATATGGCTGGATAATTGCTCTATTCTGGAGACTGAGTAAATTCTCCACACAGCAGGTTGCTGATTTGTCATCCTGTATTTCTAGAGGGAGACTTTTCTTTTTTCCATTTTTTGGTTGAGATATAATAAAGAGTAACTCTTCCAGACAACAGGATGCTGATAAAGCAAGATAACCAACAGTCTTTTTCAAGACTACACCAACAGTCCTTTTCAGGACTACACACCCTAAGAGAATTTTTTTTTGTTTGTGTCCCAAAATTTTAAAATTTGGCCGATCGATATTTCGTTTCGTTGGGTCGGGGGGGGGGGAGGTTGCTCCAAAACGCACATATAACAAATTGCTGATGACAATAACTCCTCAAATATCACTTTTTCTGTGGCTTTTTCTGAATAATTTTGAGTAGTTGTTGTCTTTCCAATTGTGCTCTCGTAGTTGTGAATGATTTCGTGGTAAGATCGCGTATATTTGTATGGGTTTGGTCAGGCATGCATTACAGCTACGGTGATGAAGTGTATCACACATTCCTTCCGTGGCCAGTCCGAACTTGCCTTACAACAGCGATTATTATTGAATCTTGTTGTGATAACTAGGTCATAATCAGCTCTTAAAAGAAGCATGCCGTGTTTAGAATAAGAGACAAATCTTTATTTTGTCTTGAATAATTATTATTATTATTTTTTTTTTAGAAAGCCGTTTTATTATTTCAACATTTATGTTTATAGCCTGATTTATTCATTCTGCATGAATCAAAATGGCGGCTCGCATGTTCTCTTTCTATTTTTGCCCCAGTTTTTTTTACTTTCACAGGCCTGATAATGGTACTAAACATCACCAAACATGGATAAGAAATAACTTCATATGAGATATTCTGATATTCACGGTTTTTTTTATATGCATGTTTATTTAAAGGTATTTTGCTTTTATAATTAGTCAAATTTAAGCAACAGTCCTGTAGAAGTTTTTCGGACCCGGAAAAGTTGTTAAGTACAAGGTGTTTTTGTTGATTTGTGTTCTAGATGGGTTTTGAAGTAAATTCAGCTTGGTTGCCAGCTTGGCAACCTTGGGCAACTTTTTTAATAGCCATATTAGCATAATCATCTAATTATATAGCATAATTATGTGCAATATGTAATAATGTTGCTAATCTCAATCCAGGAAGCCTTAAAACATGGATAATACTACTTTTCAAGAGTTCTCTATGACAAGGAATTCACACCAATTTCTTTTTTTAAAGTAATACAATAGTCTTTAATATCATAATTAGCATAATATGTACAATATATGGACTCCATTGTCATTGTGTATCAATGAAGCCTAACAATGGTGCAATGCAACATTGTAAATCACTTTTGAAAGATTAATCATTAATTCATGAGAAGATATTCCATGTATATGTAGTTTAACTAGCCTAATTAGCATAATAATCTAATTAGCATTATGTGCAATATGTAATAATGTTCCTAATCTCAATCCAGGAAGCCTGAAAACATGGATAATACGACTTTTCAAGGGTTTTCTATGACGAGGAATTCATTAATGACACCAGTTTTTTTTTCTCCAAGTAATGCAATTGTCTTTATAAATAGCACAATGAGCATGATGAGCTAATTAGCCTGTGTACAATATATGGACTTCATTGTCATTGTTTATCTATAAAGCCTAAAAATGGTGCAATGTAACATTGTAAATCACTTTTGAAAGACTAATTATTAATTCATGAGAAGATATTTCATGTAGATGTAGTATAATTAGCCTAATTAGCATATTATGTGCAATATCTAATAATGTTGCTAATCTCAATCCAGGAAGCCTGAAAACATGGATAATATGACTTTTCCAGGAATTCTGCCACCAGTTTAAGCAACATCAGGCTTGTACTCTCAATGATCCGGCTTTGGTAAACATAGACAGATCATAGTTCGCACTGTTGTATTCAACATCCCTGGCCTATGTACGTACCTGTCTCACCACAGCATCAATTCCATCATTACCATCTGCTTTAACCATCTTCGGTATGTTTCCGTCAGTCTCTCTAAATCCAATGACTGAAGCCCAACCACCAATGCGCATGGTGAGCCTATCACTTCCTAGACATTTCATGAGGTTCGACAACATTGCCTTGCGACCAAGATAACCACCACATTGGACATACAATTTGTGAAACTAAATAGAGTCCCAAATAATTGATATTCTACATATATGCTAATTAGGCATATTAGTACAATAATTACATATTAAGCCAATTGCATTACTTAAAAATAAAACTGGTGTCACAACTGAATCCCTCGTCATGAAAACCCCGGAATAGTCATATTATCCATTTGTTCAGTCTTCCTGGATTAAGATTAGTAACATTATTACATAATTATGGCATATACAGTGAATATGCTAATTAGGCTAATTATACGACATCTTCATGGAATATCTTCTAATGAATTAATGTGTATTCTTTCAAAAGTGATTTACATTGTAGCATTGCACCATATTTAGGCTTTATAGATAAACAATGACAATAAAGTCCATAATCGTATCTATGCTAATTAGCTCATCATGCTATTTAAGACAATTGCATTACTCAAAAATAAATATTGGTGTCATAAATGAATTCCTTGTCATGGAAAATCCTTGAAAAGTCACATTATCCATATTTTCAGGCTTCCTGAATTGAGATTAGCAACATAATTACATATTATATCCCACATACTAAGAATCTTGCTCTACGATTGGTCAAAAGTAAATCATGTGATGGAAGATAGTTCGCCCGTTATTGATGGGAGAAGCAAAAAGTTTGTTACACTGTGTAGATAGTACTACTATCTACACAGTGCAACGCACTTACACTGAAGATAGAGGTACTATCTTCACAGGGCAACGCACTTTCACTGAAGATTATCCAAAAGCGCACTAAAACAGGCGTAATTAAGCGCGCATTACCAATGAGCGCAATTAAAGAAAACACATGCGCGCACCGTACCCTCAAGGGGTTGGGTTAAACTTAAACTTTTTTTGTGTGAATTTGGGCCTAGGTGTCTTTTATGTAGATGCATTAACGTCCTTTTCATTTTGTAGTTAAATTGTTTTAGATGTGGAATATAAAGCAAATAATCACCTTTTGGTTTCAGGCAATGGCTAACTATCACTTCATCGTTGATCAGAATGTATACGCTATCTTTCCTCAGCTTCCCTTCGGAAAGATAGCTACATCCAGAACACCTCGGAAGTGATAGTTTGTCCCGTCACCTTCACCAACGGTAATTATTTGCTTACTGCACATATATGCTATTTAGATGATTTTGCTAATTAGGCTAATTATACTACATATACATGGAATATTTTCTCATGAATTAATGATTAATCTTTCAAAAATGATTTACAATGTTGCATTGCACCATTGTTAGGCTTTATAAATAAACAATGACAATGGAGTCCATATATTGTACATATTATGCTAATCATGATATTTAAAACTATTGTATTACTTTAAAAAAAGAAATTGGTGTCATAAATGAATTCCTTGTCATAGAGAACTCTTGAAAAGTCGTATTATCCATGTTTGCAGGCTTCCTGAATTGAGATTAGCAATATTATTACATATTGCACATATGCTAATTAGATGATTATGCTAATATGGCTATTAAAAAAGTTGCCCAAGGTTGCCAAGCTGGCAACCAAGCTGAATTTACTTCAAAACCCATCTAGAACACAAATCAACAAAAAAAAACCTTGTACTTATCAACTTTTCCAGGTCATGTACATGGTATATGGTACCATCTACTGGACTACAATAGGAACATTTAGATACAACAACGGAACTAAATCTAGCACTTTTCAGAAGGTGACTTTTTAATCTATAAGTTTCAAATTTGAGTGAGTTCCCGAATTAAAAATATACCCAAAATTCCAGCCCTAGCCCGTGTAAAAGTAGCCAGAAAATTGATGACATTTACATGTATATGTAGGCCTACTTCTTACCTGGAATCTTAGTACAAAGAAAAGGAATAATATGTCAACAAATAATTCACATCTCCTCAGTTTTGCATTGCATTTGTCATTTCATGAGGAAATGACGCAGTTATTGGAAGAGTACATAGAACATTGTATAGGGGAAAATCAATTTCAAATCTTTCATATGAAACTAGAAATTCATCAAACTAGTGAAAGCATATAGATTTACAAATGTCAGCGTTATTAGTTAGTGTAAGACACACTACTGAATACATATTGGATTCAATCAAGATAATGCTTCACTTGTACTACACTAGTACTAGCCCATCTACTGTTTTTTTTTCTTCACCTGATTTGTGAAATAACAATTTTACACTCATGGAAAAGTATATAGAATATTTACAACAATTTGTTTGTATTCCTTTCACACAACTTCAGGTTAAAAAATAATAATAATAATAATATTTGCATCTTTTGTTTTTCTGCATTAAAAAAATGTATATTTTACCTGAGATGAAGAAGCTTGATCAGCAATCTCTTTGTAGAAATCATCAGAAAGGGAACAAAAATGAATCTCTAGGTGTGTCAAATGAGACAGGAGACTGAGAAACTTCCCCAGAAATCCAGATGATGATTGGTCGTCATGTAGGTCCACGTCGAAAATGATGAACTTCTGAATCTGTGGAAATTCAAATGAATGGCATACATAAATTATGAAGCATGAAATGGGGAAAATTTAAGCATTCATTAAGCATATATGCATTATAATCACAGCAGATGATCCAGATTTGTGCAGTTTGGGAGATGGGGGGGGGGGTCAATAAAAAGAAATTTGATAAGGAAAATGGACTAATTATTTTGTTGGTTAATTGGTTTTAATTTCCACATAGTGGACACAGAAAACTATAAAAAATTGGTTATAAAATATACGGCTGGATTAATTGCTCTATTCTGGGAACAGAGTACCTTCTCCACATAGCAGGTTGCTGATTTGTCACCCTGTTTATCTAGAGGCAGACTGTCTTCTTTTCATTTTTTAGTAGAGATATCATAATTATTTGAAGTGTTCAACTTTAAATGTGTGAATCTGTGGAAATACAATCAAATGAGGTGTACCCATGCAAGTGATGTAGGAAATGAAAATAAAAGATGGTGCAAAACCATCAGTCTGTAACTGAGTGATACCTCGTACACTTCTTAAAACAGACACAAAAAAGTATTATGCATCTTTTCTTTTTCTTCAACTTAAAACAAAAAAACTTTTACCCGAGATGAAGAAGCTCGATCAGCAATCTCTTTGTAGAAATCATCATGAAAGGAACATGACTTAATCATCAGGTGTGCCAGATGAGGCAGGAAACTGAGAAACTTCCCCAGACAACAGGATGCTGATTGGTTATCATGCAATTCCAACCTTGTAATATCTAACTTGTAGATCTGTGGAAATACAAATATTCAATTCGATTCAAACCAATTTAAATCAATTAAACTTAATTCAAATCGATTCAGTTCAATTCAAATATATTTCTAAATCATTAAAATTAATTAACAAATATGTAACAAAATATATGTCAACAACAACGGTAATGGCAAAGAAAAGGAAGCCATCAACAAAGCTTATAATGGGTGCAGCTCCCTAAGAATGCATTCCAGTTTACATGAGAAAATACAATTAATACATCAAAAATTATATCAAAATACCACTGTAATTGCACACACACCAAACACACAGTTAGAAAAAAAACATGTTCACTCGGAAAAAGGGAGGAGCAAATAGTTCGTTGTTCATTTTTGAAGCAGTAATTGAGGAAAATAGTGGAAACACAGTCACTCTTTATTAAAGACGCACAATCCCCGTATTCTAAAGGGCGTTCAAAATACGTACGCGCTGGCGGACGGTGATAGCTGCCTAGTATTAGGGCGCTTTAGTAACGAGACGGTACGCACAGGAGACGGTAACGCGAGCGAAAAAACGAACTGCGCATGCGCGAATCTGAAATCTCTCCGTCCCGTCGATTTTCGGAACGGTACTCGGCCAACATAGCGTTCGTTCCCTAAACACGACATAAGAGAGAGGAGCTGACAAATAATTTGATCTAGATCTAACAATGCAGGGCACTACCATGACTACTGAAGATAAAAACAGGGAATCTACTAGTGATTCCAATGTCTGTTCAATAAGTAGCTTATTCTATACCCCAATCTACAATAAATTGATGGTTTGGCCGTTTAGGCCTACTTTGGGGGGCCTTTTTCATCGTTATGCATGACGTGCCTGCACGCTGTGCACTACAGCCCACCGCCGGGTCCATTGCCCCGGCGCTCCGGCCAAGCCTCAAGGCCCTAGAGCACTAGCACCAAAAGGCAGCAGGCGTGCAGTTCAGCGCGGGAATTGGATACGGCTTTGCGTCCCCGTCGCCTTTGGCAGACAGCGAAAGCGCTTAAATATCACGACGGTAACAAGAGTGCGAGACCCGTCACAGTTGGTTAAACACTCCGTCTCCTGTGCTTTCCGTCTCGTTGCTAAAGCGCCCTATTGACACCAACAGAATACGGCTCTTATGGAGATGACATGTTCTGAAATCCCGAACAATAGCGACTATTGCATACATGTACCGAACGAATACCAATCGCAGTTCGGCTGTAAACTAGACCGGGCGCGACATGTGATACGGCGGAAGCTGCACGCATGACATGTCTACCTGAGCTGTGTACGGCGCTGCATGGGTACGGCCGGCTGCGCTGGTGATTCGATCGAGCTCACTCAGCGCGAGCTGGCAAAAATGCAAGCCCGGTCGGCCGGACGCCCCCCCCCCCCCCATCCCCACCCCCTCCTCGAACTGTATGCTGTATACAAACTAGAAGTCGATCTTCGGAACCAAGATGGCGATGACTAGAGCAGCGATAACTACACTAACTACACTGGCGGGATTGTTCCTTTAAAGCAATCACATAATCACAGGAGACGATCCAAGGATTCTAAGGGGGGGTGGAATATTCCGATGAGCAATGCACTCACTAATCGGTCGGTTGGTTGGTTTTATTTTCTATATAACATGTATATATATATATATACCCACATTATGAAAAGATATTTATATATTCAGTGCTCTATTCCGGAGACAATGATCCTGATTGGTCATCATGTATTTAAAGAGAGTAAGTCTTTTGTTTTTTCCCCTACTTGTTTAGAGTAATAAAAATAATTTCAAGTATTCATCCTTCAACTTTGAAATCTGTGGAACTATAAAGAAAATACGGTGGACGCTAGCAAGTCGTGAAGCAGGGAATTTGAACAAAAGATAATGGAATTAACCCTTCAGTCCCTTAACTCTGCAGTGCAGCAGGGTGATAGGGATTTTTTCCCCTCAACCTGCCCCCCTCCCCCCTTGAGTAAACAAAAAACATCCAACAACATTCCCCCCTTTTGAGTAAGATTTTTTTTTTTTTTTTTTTTTTTTTTTTTTGGGGGGGGTAGTTATTAGGCCTGGTACAGCTCCCCCCCCCCCTGAAAATAAACAAACGAACACAAAAAACAAAGTAAAAAGAATAACACATCAACATGCCTGAGATATTTAAGGGTAATCCGGATTATCGTTTACACCATATACATTTTCTAATAGTTTATGATTTAGCAATTTATTACCTTCTGTTTGATTGTTTTGTTTCAACTGAGTGCTATGTGTTCAAGGACACGAATCCAAAGGATTATGGCGTTATCCTATCTTTTTCCACTTATATTTTGGTGGAGTAATAATAATAATTTCAAGTAGTCAAACTTCAACTTGTGAATCAGTAGAAATACAATCGAATACGGCATACGCGGCAAGTCACGAAGAAGGTAATTTTGATGACAGTTAGTGAAAACCTTCAGTCTCTAAACGGTTGGCACTTTGTACAGCCCTCTCAAATATATACAAAATAAGGTAAGAAAAATAACACGTAAATAGGCCTCAAGATACCAGTGGTAATTGTAGTAAAGACATTTTTTGAAATGTTATTCTCATGGAAAAGTATATTATATTTACTCCAATTTATTCTTATTCCTATCCCGCAACCTCAGGCTTTAACAAAGAAAAGTTTCCCATCTCTTTTTATCTGCCCCTTAATTTTTTATTTTTTTTTACAGAGATGAACCAGCTCGATCAGCAATCTCTTTGTAGAAATCATCATGAAAGGAACATGACTTAATCATCAGGTGTGCCAGATGAGGCAGGAAACTGAGAAACTTCCCCAGACAGTAGGATGCTGAATGGTTAGCATCTAATGACATCCCTCTGATACGTAACGTGTGTATCTGTGGAAATACAAATATACCATTCAATTCAATTAAATTCTAGTTTGTTTCTAAATCCTACGAATCATTTACAAATAGAAAATATATGTTATGCTCACCAGTCACCTTCAAAGGTAATGACAAAAGAAAGAGGCCAACAAAATACAAAGCTTCTAAAGGGTGCAGCCTTCTTAGACTGCATGTCACAGTCAGTTTACATGAGAAAATATAAGTAATGATAAAAGGAAATATATCAAAATATCACTGCAAATGCACAAGCACCAAACACACAGTTATAACTCACTTATACAATCATTCGGGAAAGAGGAGGAGCAAAGGTTGTTGATAATTTATGAAGCAGTAAATGAGGAAAATAGTGAAAACCCCTACAAAAATCATTATCAAAGCAATCACACATTCACAGGAGATGATCCGGGATTCTGAAGAGGGGGGGGGGGGATCTGATGAGCAAAGCGCTCACTAATCTGTAGGTTGGTAAATTTTATTTTCCATACAAAATTATATACCCATGATGAAAAAATATATAACTAGATGGAACTTCGACTGCGCGCAGTCGAAAATGATGCCTGCGTCATAAGGAAATTTTACAAACCAAAACAGAAGAAAAAAAAAATCAAATTCGAGTTCGATTGTAATCTATCATTAGGTTCTCAGAATATCGTGATTACAAGCTGTTTCTCATAATCATGTATGACCCTTTGATCTTTGACCTCATGATCCCCAAATCTACTCAGTTTATTGGCTCGATCTGCAAGATACATACATGTACATGTCTTGAGTTTGATGGTAATCCATCCATCGATTCTAATGATAATGTGATCACAAGCTATTTTTGTATACATAATGAGCCCTGTGACCTTTGACTTATGACCTCGTGACCCCCAAATCTAATCAATTAATTGGCTCTGCAAGTTACATACATGCCCAAAGTTTGGTAAGAATCCATCAGTCGGTTCTTGAGATAACGCGATCACGAGAACGGGACGTACGGACGGAACGTACGTACGTACGGACAGACAACCCGAAAACATAATGCCTCCGGCTACTTCATAACAGAGGCATACAAATCAGTGCTATATCCCAAGATGATTATTTCAAGTGTTCAACTTTCAATGTGTGAATCTGTGGAAATACAATCAAATATGGTGTACACCGGCAAGTCATGCAGACGGAAATGTGAATAAAAGAAAGTGGAAACCCTTCAGTCTGTAACTGAGTGGTACCTCGTACCAGGGGCGTAAATCCCGGGGGATGGGGGGGGCTGCATCCCCCCTGGCTTGAAGTAGGGGGGATGGCCTGTACAAACACCCCCCCCCCCCTGATATTACACAAAAAAAAAGAGAAAAAAAAAAAGAAGAAGAAAACTAGATGGAATTTTGACTGCGCGCAGTCGAAAATGATGCCTCCGCCATAGAGCAATTTAAACAAGTTTGGAGTTTAAATCTCCAGTGGTTCTTGAGATATCATGATAACAATGTCAATGTATGGAATTTCATAAGTTGACCTCTGTGACCCTTGACCTTTGACCTACGTGCTCCAAAATCTAATCAGATTGTCTTCCTATGGTGATACACACTATCATTAAGTTTGAAGTTTAAATCTCCAGTGGTTCTTGAGATATTATGATATGGTGATACATACTATCATTAAGTTTGAAGTGAAAATTCTCCAGTGGTTCTTGAGATATCGCGATAACGATCTCAATGTATGGAATTTCATAAGTTGACCTCTGTGACCCTTGACCGTTGACCTACGTGCTCCAAAATCTAATCAGATCGTCTTCCTATGGTGATACATACTATCCTTAAGTTTGAAGTTTTTACATCTCCAGTGGTTCTTGAGATATCATGATAACAATCTCAATGTATGGAATTTCATAAGTTGACCTCTATGACCCTTGACCTTTGACCTACGTGCTCCAAAATGTAATCAGATTGTTTTCCTATAGTGATACACACTATCACTAAGTTTAAAGTTTAAATCTCCAGTGGTTCTTGAGATATCATGATAACAATCTCAATGTATGGAATTTCTAAGTTGACCTCTGTGACCCTTGACCTTTGACATACGTGCTCCAAAATCTAATCAGATCGTATTCCTATGGTGATACATACTATCCTTAAGTTTGAAGTTTAAATCTCAAATGGTTCTTGAGATATCGCGCTAACAAACTCAATACAAGGAATTTCATAAGTTGACCTCTGTGACCTGTGACCTTTGACCTACGTACTCCAAAATCTAATCAGATCGTCTTCCTATGGTGATAAATACTATTCCGAGTCTTAAGTTTAAATCTTAAATGGTTCTTGAGATATTGTGATAACGGTCAAACGGGACGGACGTACGGACGGTACGGACGTACGGACGGACAAACCGAAAACATGATGCCTCCGGCACCACCTTCAGTGGCGGAGGCATAAAAATGTGATTGTTTCAAAAAACTTAAGGGACGAGGGGATGATATTTAAGGGCTGCAATGCATGTGATGTTTGTGTAGGTCTATGAATGAATTTATTTGTTGTTTATATTGAATTAATTGAATTAAATTCAGATAAATAGGGCTTAATGAGAGTCGAAAACGGTGCAACGAATGGTCTTCTTGCTATAATAATTAAATCAAACGTCTAAGCTTTTCGCGCTTCGCGCGGGAAGGGGGAAACTAAATTCAGACAAGGATTAAGAGTCGGGAACAGTACACCCAATCGTCTGCTTCCTCTAATAATTTAAGGAAACGTCAAGGCTTCCGCGCTTCGCGCGAGAGGGGGAAACTGAATTCAGATAAATAGCGCATATTAAAGGTACTATGTCTCTTTTGCAGCCAACCTCAAATTCTGTAGAACTTTGCAGGAATTATGAATATGTCATGTATGTCCTATCTGTGAAATTTAAACGTTAGCAGTGTCCTCATATTCAAGTTATGCAAGGAAACCCGTTTACTTGCTAGACTTCACTGTCAGACACTATTGAGTGACTGACTGGCCTGTTTTCTTCTTTGGTAATAACATACATGAAAAGAGTTGTAAAGGGTACATGAGCATTTGTCTACATCAATAACCCACTTCTTGAGATGGCCAAGATTAAACTGATTGAATCTTTGCGCAGCATAAAACGTATGACCATTCGGTACAATTGTCTGAAAATCAAGACTATTACTTTTGGGCTCTATAGCCCTAAAGTCGATTTGACAACTAATAGTCGTTATTTACCCACTTGAAGACATTTTCAAGCCCCACCTTTTTTAGGGAAGTTCTAAATTAGTATTATCTTTCAAATGCAGTTGGAATTTAACTTTTTCATTTTTTTGGCCCGCAAATGGGACATAGTACCTTTAAGAGTCGAAAACGGTACATCGAATCGTCTGCTTTCTCTAGTAATTTAAGGAAACGTCAAAGCTTCCGCGCTTCGCGCGAGAGGGGGAAACTGAATTCAGATAAATAGGGCTTATTAAGAGTTGAAAACGGTGCAACGAATCGTCTTCTTTCTATAATAATTAAATCAAACGTCTAAGCTTTTCGCGCTTCGCGCGGGAAGGGGAAACTGAATTCAGACGAGAATTAGGGGTCGAAAACAGTACACCCAATCGTCTGCTTTCTCTAATAATTTAAGGAAACGTCAAGGCTTCCGCGCTTCGCGCGAGAGGGGGAAACTGAATTCAGATAAATAGGGCTTATTAAGAGTCGAAAACGGTGCAACGAATCATCTTATTTCTATAATACTTACATCAAACGTCTAAGCTTTTCGCGCGGGAAGGGGAAACCTAATTCAGACGAGAATTAAGAGTCGAGAACAGTACACCTAATCATTTGCTTTCTCTAATAATTTTAGGAAACGTCAAGGATTGCGCGCTTTGCGCGAGAGGCGGAAACTGAATTAAAATTAAATAGGGCTTATTAAGAGTCGAAAACGGTGCAACGAATCATCTTCTTTCTATAATAATTAAATCAAACGTCTAAGCTTTTCGCGCGTGAAGGGGAAACTGAATTCAGACGAGAATTAAGAGTCGAGAACAGAAAACCCAATCGTCTGCCTTCTATAATAATTTAAGGAAACGACAAGGCTTCCGCGCTTCGCGCGAGAGGGGGAAACTGAATTCAGATAAATAGCGCTTATTAAGAGTTCCGCGCGGGAGGGGGGGGGGGAGTCCGGGGGAAACTGAATTCAGACAAGGATTAACTGTCGAGAACGGTACAGCAAATCGTCTTTTTTTTATAATGATTTAATGAAACGCCAAAGCTTTCGCGCTTCGCGCAGGAGGGGGGGGGGGAATTCATTCAGACAAGGGTTAACAGTCGAGAACGGTACAATAAATCGTCTTCTTTTCCTAATAATTTAAGGAAACGTCTAAGCTAATAGGCTCTTTGAGTGATTCGCCTGCTCACTATATACCGCCCCTCCCTAAAATGAGATCCTAGCTCCGCGCCTGCATTAAAATATATAGCTATGATGCTGACTAAGTACGAAATAATTCATATATTTATGTCGTCGAGGAAAATGACAATTTGCGCTTACGCAAGTACTATAGATAGTACGTAGACAAAAAAATTTAGCCTTAGGCCCCGGGTATTAAGGGTTAAATTTGTAAATATTGGGACATTTAATTTTGTCGGTAATTGGGGCTAGTTTTGTCGATAATCGTTGGCCTCTACACCCCCTCCCCCCCCCCCCCCTCAGACTAAAAAAGGTCTAGCGACGCCCCTGACCATTATATATCATTCAGCTGTCGAAATATGTCCAATTCTTTTACTTTATGGTTGTCAAATTTGGCATGTGCGTGCATGCAAGTACGCATGTGTAAATTTATGTACATGTGTTTGTTGTTCGTTCGTTTGCGTGTGTGTTTGCGTGTTTGTGTGTGTGTGTGTGTGTGTGTTGTGTGTGTGCGTGCGTGCGCGATCGCGCGCGCGCGTAAATTAGTGTGGGTGTGCTCGTGTTAGTATGTGATGGCTATCGCCGATCATCCCCCCCCCCCCCACTCCTCGGTACGGATTTACGCCCCTGCCTCGTACACTTCTCCAAACAGACGGAAAAAAAGTTTTACCGGTATGCATCTTGTGTTTTTCTTCAACTTAAACAAAAATACATTTTCACCTGAGATAAAGAAGCTCGATCAGCGATCTCTTTGTAGAAATCATCATGAAGGAAACATGAGACAATCTCCAGGTCTGTAAGATGAGGCAGGAGACTGACAAACTTCCACAGACAGTAGGATGCTGATTGGTCATCATGTAAATGCAAGCGTGTAATAGTTAACGTTTGAATCTGTGGAAATACAAATATCAAATTCATTTCAATTGTTTTCAAGCAAATTAAATTAAATTCAATTCAGTTAAAATTTATGTCTAAATCATTTAAATTAATTAACAAATATGTACAAAATATATGTTCAACAACAAAGGTAATGACAAAAAAGGAAGCCAACAAACAACAAAGCTTATAATGGGTGCAGCTCTGGAGCTCCCTTAAGGGGCTTCTACACCGGGCCTTATGTAGAGTTGCGTAGTGTTGCTTAACGACTACGTCGA
Organism: Strongylocentrotus droebachiensis; assembly: GCA_035222895.1. Taxonomy (NCBI): domain Eukaryota; kingdom Metazoa; phylum Echinodermata; class Echinoidea; order Camarodonta; family Strongylocentrotidae; genus Strongylocentrotus; species Strongylocentrotus droebachiensis. The sequence goes on along the minus strand of JAVYIG010001387.1, from coordinate 35,346 downwards.
GCGTGCGCATCCCTACGCCGGCCAACGCAACTGTACGCCGAGGGACGAAAATGGGTACGCGAGATGGACGCAAACAATTAAGCATGTTTAATTTGTTTGCGTACCTTCGGCGTAGACACTATACGCAGAAAGTACGCATAAAGTACGCAAGTCTACGCAACCCTACGCTACTGTACGCCATGCCTACGCATTAGTACGCTACCCTACGCCAGTCCGACCACAGCACACAAGACGATGCTGATGGTGAATGTTTATATGGGTTTATATGAACTGTGAATCATAATAACTTTTTATTCAGTGTTTGAGGGTGATGAAAGATTGTTATTGTTGCTGTGATTTTTAATTCATGATAACATGGATCTTGTGATTATGTCCATGTGTAATTACATGTCAAAGTCTTGTTAAATTACACACTTTAATGTTCAGAGTGTCAGCAGGAGTTTATTGACAGTTTTCAGGCTGTTTTTATCATTATGGTAATCATATACTTCGTGATTAGTAATGTAATTTGTGTTTATTTATGTTCATTTAAACTTAACGGTTGTATACATTTCACAGTGTAAGCAGGAGTTTAAATGTCAGAGTTTTTTTTCCACATTCATTATTACTGAAATTATAACTTCATGATAAAGTTATACAGTAGTTATGTTCATGTCTAATAACATGTAAACGTCTTTTAAATGTCACAATTTTCAAACTGATTTTATTAAAGTATTCATTAACTCTCGACAAAGTTATAGTTGTGTAACAACATGCAAACGTTTTTGTAAATCCAGAGTGTCAGCAGAAGTGTGCTTGTAACACTTCTTGTTATACAAAACTGTACATTAGTGCATTCAGGTTGTAGTATTTACAAGAATACCACATACCACTTCCACATCTAGGTGAAATTTCTTTGATCGACATTTCTTTTTCTGTTTATAAATAATCTCGCCCTTTTAGTATTTTGGTTTTTAAATCAGCATCAATGTTTTGTAATACTTGAATGTTTAACTTTGAACAAATTGATAGAAATGTAGAGGGCATTACAGTATTTTGTAAACTTGGCAGGTATTTATAATTATTTTGAAGGAAAATTATATGTTTGTTTATGTAACGAGCCAAGCAATAAGGACGCATGATTCAATTTCAAGGATTCCACTTGGTTCCATCTTTATCGGTTCAGACTTAAACAACTCTTTTCTGTCTCTCTCAATATCCATGAACTGTACAGTGTAGGTCGTGCAAGGGACACACCTTAAATCCAACATGGAGTCTTCTCTCTATCAGTAGGGACTTTTAGATTGAGTGGACGAGAACACGACGAACGCCGACTGATCATGTGTGTCAACGTACTCAACTGCCCATGTTGACTACAATTAACAATTTTTTGATTGCACTCGACGATATACATGCATGCAGGAAGTTATGATGATCAAAGAAAAAGGACAAAATATACAGTTCCTCATTCTACCCTCAACCAAAGAACATCCCTTCAATGCTATTATGTAAAAATGGGTAGAGCAGGTGAATATGCATGCGACACCTGTTCCACACATTTTTTACATAATAGCAGGGAAGGGATGTTCCTTTGCCTACCTGAGGAACTGTATATTTTATGCGCACGCGGCATACTAGTACCTTGTGCATGTTTATGTAAAGGCGCTATATAAATATAAATATGTATATGTAGATCTATGTACTAGATTTAGGAAAATCAAGGTTGACGCATTCTCGATCGCCGACTGAGACGACGTGACGCATGCGCAGTGCCTGAAAATGACGTCACACGTTGCAGTCAAAGCTGTCGACGTGCAAATCTAAAAGTCCCTCCCAGATAGCAAAATGTTGTGGGGCCCATCTGGGTTTTATCTGGTTACAACTGGGCTGGCCCACTTGGCCCAGATGGGCCAGCCCATATATGGCCCACTTGGCCCATTTGGCCCAGATGGGTCCCAGATAGGCCCCATGTGGGGCCCAGCAATCTGCACCCGGGTTATAGAAGGGCCCCAGATTGCAAATAACTAAATCATCAGTAATTAGGAAATATCCTGTAAATTTAGATTATTGTAAAAAAACATAGATGTGCACGCACCCCATACTCATTATGCAAATGATGGGATATATTTGTGGGTTTTGGGTGGGAAGGCCCATCTGGTATACATCTGGTTTTTAGCTGGGCCCGGCCGATGCTCGATGTGCAACTTTCACCACCAAAAGACCCACATGGAGCCCATATGGGGCCTATATGTGTTGGTACTTGTGGGTTCTGGATGGGAAGGCCCATCTGGTAAACATCTGGTTTTCAGCTGGGTGAAGACAATCTTCGACGTGCGATTATCACCACCAAAAACCCACATGGGGCCCATATGGGGCCTATAATGTGTTGGTACTTGTGGGTTCTGGATGGGAAGGCCCATCTGGTATACATCTGGTTTTTATATGGGCCACGTGGGTTCCGTATACCTGTGGGTTCTTGGTGGGAAGGCCCATCTGGTATACGTCTGGTTTTCAGCTGGGTGAAGACAATCTTCGACGTGCAATTATCACCACCAAAAACCCACATGGGGCCCATATGGGGCCCATATGTGTTGGTACTTGTGGGTTCTTGGTGGGAAGGCCCAACTGGTATACATCTGGTTTTTAGCTGGGCCCAGCCGATGTTCGACGTGTGATTTTCACCAACAAAAACCCACATGGGGCCCACATGGGGCCCATATGTGTGGGTTCTGGGTGGGAAGGCCCATCTGGTATTTGGTTTTTGTATGGGCCACGTGGGTTTTAGTAAGCCCATACAAAACCCAGATGGGCCCCAGATATTTTGCTATCTGGGCTAGTACCTCCTTTCTCAGAGCCCACACATGTGTCTCTTTATCAACATGACCAGCATAACTTATCTGCATACACTACATGTACATGTATTTATATGTTCATGCCCAATTGCCCATGCTTGCTCATTGAAGTGTTTACCATTGTTTAAGTCATGGTTTCCACAAGTTGCAGTGGATATGTGCATATTTGCATACACACACTTAAGAAATCGCTGGACACATGTACATGTATGTGCATATTTGCATATGTGTACAACACCTGTAGTCATATCACTACATTTACATGTGTGCGTTCTCATATGTATTCTTTTCATGAAGAAAAAGTGTTTCTTTGACTTTATTTTGTATTCCTAATATATTAAGATATTTCTGACTGACATGTTTTGTTTTGTAATGGTTTATTCAATGTGTGATTTTGACATCTCAGGCTGTTGAAATAACAAAAAAAGAGATAAGATTCACAAACTGATTCACAGGCTTTAGAATACATGTCAGTTTACATGAGAAAATACAATTAATGAAAAAGGAATTATATCAGAATACCACTGCAATTGCCCCCGCACAAACACACAGTAAGAAATCACATACATAATCATACGGGAAAGGAAGAGGAGCAAAGGACGTTCATAATTTAGGAAGCAGTATATGAGGAAAATAGTGAAAAACCCTTATTAATGCAATCACATAATCACAGGAGATGATCCAGGATTCTGAAGGGGGGGTGATGGGGTATAAATGAAGGAAAGCTGCTTCGCTGCTTCACTCACCTTTGAATCCACCTCTCGGCTATGAAGGTCTGGAAAACATTCGTCACCTACAATCCTTACGCCTTCCACAAACCCCCACAACCGAAGGACACACGTTCGATGGCAAAGTGCATCTATCATATCCATTGTTAATGGTCCATCACTGAGGTCAAAATATAATGTCCTTTGTGCCTGTTGAAAAGAAGAGATTCTAAAAACCTGAAGGGCATACCATGACATCGCCCGCATAGTGAACACAAAGAACTAGGTATTAGCAATATTTTGGAAATATGACCAAATACAACCGAGCATGTTGTATATGGAAACTGAAGTAGGGCAAGGTTTAATGGGATTTCTATGACACACTAATCATTAACTTCCAAATAATTCGGCTTATGACAATGAAAGGTTTCTGACCATTTTTTATATATGCTTTTAATTTTGTGTTTAGAATCGGACATGAATGATACTTGATATTTGATACGTGTAAACTTGATGTCCTTCCTTTTGCGATATACAAGAAATGTTCAATTTCAATTTCTTTTCATACAGGCATGTCTAGAAACATATATGTGCAATTAGTATAGGTAGGGGACATGTGTGGTATTGTTTTAAGTACAGAGCAAACTGGAGAGGACCTCGCAAGAACCTTCATAGCGTTGTCAATTTGTGTTTAATTGATTATACATCTCAAAATAACCAATAATTCTATTTTTGGTTATCAGATTTTGCATAAACATTCACTTACTTGTTTCTCTCCATTACCTGCTTTTATAAAAACCAGCTGAATATCAGGGTGAACTTCCTGTTTAGTATCATATTTGCAGTACAGAAAAATAAGACACCGGGATCAGACGGAATCTCTATTGAATTCTATCATGTGTTTTGGTCTCAGATAAAAAAACATTGGTTGTTGAAGCTTTGAATTAATGAGTGTAAAGCAGGGCTCCCACTTAGCCGAGTTGTATTGGCGATTTATGGCGAGTTGTGGTGAGTTGCCTCAAAGAGGCACTCGATCGCAATAACTTGCGAACAGCTCTTCTTGTAACTCGGGATAACTCGCAACAATTTGGTATGGCTTAGCGTAACTCTTTACAACATTCCACGACTCCCCTCGAAGTCGCGAGCAGTTCCAAAATGTTGAACATGTTCAAAATTTTCTAAGTGGGAGCCCTGCTTTATGTAACAGGAATGATGTCGACAAAACAACAGAAAGGTTTCATTACATTGTTGTTTAAGAAAGGTGATTCTCACGATTTAAAAAACTGGAGACCAATCACTTTGCTTAATTACGACTATAAAATGATGGCAGCGGTTCTAGCTGCAAGGGTACATAAAGTCATTAGAGAGATTGTACATGGAATTCAGACAGGTTATATAAAAGGTCGTCTGGCAGCCACTAATGCAAGATTGACAAAAGATATCATTGAATATTTTACTAAAAATGGTCAAACTGGAGCAATTATGCTAGCAGAGTATTCTAAAGCATTCGATGTCTTAGGTATACAATTTGTTAACTCATGTTTAGAAAAGTTTGATTTTGGTGAGTCATTTCGCAAATGGATCTCTGTCCTATATACAAATATTTCAAGTTCGGCATTGGTTAATGGTTGGAGTTCCAAAAGTTTTGATGTTGAAAGAGGCAAACAACAAGAATGTCCATTGTCAGCACTGCTGTTTATCTTAGCTGCCGATTCCATGGCAAAAAAAGTGAGAACTGAAAAATAATAATATTAAGCCAATAAAAATGGTCGGGTATGACTTTATCCTAAAGTTGTTGCAATATGCCGACGATACATTATTTTTGTTCCTGATGAAACTTCATTAAAGGGAATTTTATATGAACTGAATCAGTTTGGCGATGTAGCAGGTCCAAAAATAAAGAAAGAAAAGACAGTCATGATATGGTTAGGAGACACTGGTAGAAGTTGGAATTTAGAGAAACATGATCTGAAATGGATCCACAAGCCTACAAGTTATTTAAGTCATTATATATATTTTAATAATAATGAAGCTCTAAAGATGGACTGGGAGCAGAAGTTGATCAGATTGATGAAAATTCTTGATAGCTGGACAAAAAGAAGCTTAACTATTTTTGGAAGAGTCACGGTACTGAAAAGTCTAGCACTTAGCCAAGTTACTCACTTGATCATGGTTGATTCCATCCCTCCAAACTTTTTGAAGATGATAGAAGGCATTATATTCAAATTTATTTGGAGTGGGAAAACAGAAGAAAATCAAAAGGGTTTCTCGAATATGGAAGACTACAGTAAAGATGGTATAACATTTTTTTGACATACAAAGGCAATTGTTCAGCTTCCGACTGAAATGGTTGGGTAGATTTTACAAAGAGAGTAAAACATTGTTTTCTTATTGGTTCAACTTATTGGGAGGCATCAATTTACTGTTGAACTGCTCTTATAATATAACCACACTTAATGATATTCTAGTTCAAAAGAAAATTCCGTAATTTTTCGTAGAAATCTTAAAGACATGGGAAATGATTAGATACTGCACTACAGTGAAAGATGTTTGTATATCTATAAATGAACCGGTGAAGTTTCAGATCAGATTATTTGGCACAACAAACATGTGGTGTATGATAATCCATCGCTCTTTTATAAAGGCTGGTACGACAGTGGTCTAGTACTTTTAGGAGACCTTTTTAAGAGAGATGGCTTTCGGTCAACAGAATATATTAAATCGCAGGTGCATTCCAAACGAGAATGCAATGCAATGTTTGACTATGCAAGACTTAAAGGAGCGATACCACCTGTATGGGTCAATAGTTTAAAAGAAGAATGTATGCATGGTTATACTAGACAAGAAAATGAAAACAAAGTTCCTTATCTGTTGGTTGCAAATAAAGTAAAATAATGATATAAGTAGCAATCGTTTCTATAAACTCATTCTTTCGAGAACTGTATTAACTAACACATGTTGCCTATATTGGGGAAAAAAACTTAATGTAGATATTGATTGGTCTACGGTATTCAAGCGTAATCTTGAACAAATTAGAGAAAGCAAATTACGAGAGTTTAACTTAAAATTACTGTATAATCTATTGCCATTAAGAATTTCAAATGGGGAATATCCAATGACGATGTATGTCAAAAATGTAATATAAAAGAGGATATAAATCACGCAATTATGGAATGCAAACTAATTGAGCCCTTCATTAAACATTTGAAAGAAATATTACGAGGCATATATATACAATGTAAAGATACTGACGTTCAGTATCCAACACCTGCTTAAAAAAGATTGTGAAAGTCATTGTACTTTATTCGTTACAATAGCATTTTGGACCATTCATGAATTGATTGTTAATCGAAATATAACTGGGATAGACAAAAGAAAAGTTGCTTCTAAACAAATTTTCCACAGAGAAATTATAACAAGATTGGAAAGTAAATCAAACATAAATATGACCAGAAAGCTTTTACCAAAAGAACTGTTAGGTGTTATTTAATAAAAGAAAAAAAGAGAGGGAAACAAAAGCATCAGTATAATTTGTATGTTAATTATGATTCAATTGCTTTGCAAAGCAGAACTTAATTTCAATTCTTTGTTATGATAATAATGATGTTTTTGTGATTATGTAAATTTGATGTGTAGTATTGTATCTTTGAATGTAACCATGTATATAATATCATTACATCCTCTGATGAGGCAAAGAAAAAAAAGTCATACTTTTCACTTTTAAAACTTCTTGAGGACCAACGTAGTCGATATGACAAAGACGTTTACAGTGTGAAGTGTTATTTTCATTCTGTTCTCAGTAGTTATTTGTTCAGCAAGGGGGTCAAATTGATCATCCGTATAACAACTGATGATACTATACAAAATATGTGTCCATGGAAGGTACATATTTAGACATTTTGAATCACTGACTTTTTATAGGAATTAAAGGAACTTTACCGTGTCATGTTGAAGTGTTATTATCATTCTGTTCTCAGTATTTATTTGTTCAGCCAGGGGGTCCAATTCGTCATCCGTAAAACAGCTGATGATACTAAACAAAACATGTTTCCATGGAGGTACATATTTAAACATTTTGAATCACTGACTTTTTATAGGAATTAAAGGAACTATGTCCCATTTGCAGGCATTAAAAAAAAGGTTAAATTCCAAAGCCATTTGAAAGATTATACTAGTTTAGAACTTCCCTCAAAACAAGAGGGCTTGAAAATAACGACCGTTGGTTGTCAAATCTAATTTAGCGATCGCGGTCGTTCAATTAAATAGTCTGATTTTCAAACCCTTGTACCGAATGGTTGTACGTTTGGTGCTGCGCAAAGATTCACTCAATTTAATTTTGGCCATCACAAGAAGTGGGTTATTGATGTAGACACATGCTCATGTACCCTTTACAGCTCATTTTATGTATGTTATTACCACAGAACAAAAGAAGTCAGTCAGTCATTGTCATACCGATAATTTGTATTGCTGTTGGAAATTGAAACCATTCAATTACTATTTTTGAAAATTGTCAATACATATATTTTTGTTATTATTACCATTAATGTTATTATTATAATTATCATCACTATTATTATTATTATTATTATTACTATCATCATCATTACTATCATTGGAAACAATTTCTGCAAACATGGCCCTGATAAACGTACCTTATTGATTTCAAATGCAGGTGGTTCTTTAGATTATGTAGTATTGCTTCACTGCGTATGTTGCCCATTACTAGCTCTCGGAAGGTCAGACAGGTGAGTTGTGGGAATGAACTAGAGAAGAGTTGTCCCAGTGAAGCAGGATCTCCAATGAGAGGAACTAATTGTCTTCCTTCTATTACTTCTCCTACTTCTTCTTCTTCTTCTTCCTCAGGAGGGAGATGCTCAATAGACAACACTGCTAGGCTGGAATGTGCCAACCATTCAACAACCCCCGGGGAGACAGTTTGAAGAGTGGTAAAAGTCAGTTGTTTCAGCCTGGGGAATAGGACTTTGACGGTTGTATCAAATTTACGTAGGCCATCGATGAACCTATCATCTATATGGAGCTCCTGGACTGCATTGATAGATTCTCCTATCTTTGTAAGAAAAATATTAACATTATAAATATACACAATAAACACAAATATGGATTTAATCTGTTCATTTCCATTGTAATGATTAATGTGAGGGAAAACGTGAATAAATTAATGACTCTTACTTCAAAAAAGAAAATGGAGATGACCTTTTCAAAGAATGAAATTTACTATAAAAGAACTGATTTCTTTGTCTTGATAATAAACACAATATGAATGAAATTGAAGTGTCAGTTATTAACAAGTTTTAAATAAAAATAGTTCCTACATTCTTCCCTTCATTCCAAGCTAAAAAAACACAGGTGTCTAATGTCTTTAATTGAAAACTGTTATAGTACTGTTGTGGTAGGAATACATGAATATTGAAGAGTAAAGCAAATACCCAGTTTGCGTATCGGAGGATTTTAAATAATTTCCAAATCACCAAATAGAATGGGTTAATTATCCCCACCAATCCATTTTATATCTATATCATCTTACTAAATATCTTTTAGATTGAATTGGGTGTAGTCTTTATACAGAGTTGTTTTTCCAACATTTCTGTTAATAGCGCTTTGGAAATATTTTCTCTCTATAATTCATTATGCGCGTGTAAGCCTATATTCTTCACACCATTACCTTTGATGTAGAAACATGGTCTAACAGGGTCCTATAAAAGTCGTCATGTAATGTTCCTGAAAGTGTTAATGATGTTAATGAAGTTGGTGAAGAAAGAGCGTCTGCTAGGTCACCAGATACAGTCGGGCCACATTTTCTTCCACTTAGTATCAAAGTTTTCTGAAAAAGGAAAATGGATGGAATTAGAATGTAGAAACATAATGATAATAATATACCTTTGACAAAGATATCAATGTGCTCAGGGAAAGCTTTAGGGAAATGGCTGAGGTGATTATGTACAAATATTAATTGATCTATCGACTAGATAAAGTTAAGAAAAGTTTTGAATATGGAGAGATAACAAATTACTGGAATGTAACAAAAATTATCTCATTGATAAACAAGTTACTCAAACTAATTGAAGTGAATGAGTGATTCCCAAATTTGTGTATTCTTAGATATTCCTTTCATGTGTTTTCTGCAATTGATTTATTTTGAATGTACATAAATGAAGTGTATAACAAATACATCATTACGCAAAGTTGCCGATGAGTGGTACAAATCTGTAAATGAAAAATAAATTTATGTGCGTGCTTTCTTGACATTTTCAATTTGTTTGCTTGTAATGAGTTGTTCTTAAGTAGAAACTAAGGAAATACCAAATTTTGAAGAATGACTACTTTTTTTGTCAAAAATAAGCATATGGTTAAATTCCTGAAACAACACTTTAATTTAGCTTGCATTATTACTAGTGGAACTATATATTCAAGGAAATGCTCCATGACGACTGTGCAACAAAGGGAAATGCTTTTTGAAAGACATGTTTTTTTTAGAAGGCCTGCATATATGTTGAATGAAATGTTTACAGAAATCGGTTCTCTGATGTTTTTATAAATATTTTAGATATACCGGCAGAAAATATCAGAAATTTTCTTTGAAAGGCTATAAAGCCATGGATACCTTTAAACAAATGTAAAAACTTGTATACGGAAAGGTTGTTTTAAACCCTGTATGAAATAATTGTTTGTGTTTCATGTTTATATTGTATTAAGTATAATGCATTACATTTTCCATTTGTTTTTCTAGTGTCCATATAAAACTTAATTGAAGTATTCATTTTTTGATGATCTCGTTACTTTGTTTAATATATATTATACACAATCGATATTGCTAACTGGCCTAATTTCACCTCATTTTGTTCCTTGCAATTTTAGTCCCCCCCCCTCCCCTCTCCCCCCTTCTCTCTCATCCTTCTACACATTCCACTTCTCTTTTTATATCATTACATCTATTTTACCCATTTCTATTACATTTTCCAACTAATATTTTCCCCAAAAATGTAATAGTTATGGATCCTACTCAAATAATAGATGTCATGTTAAGTTTTTGTTTGGGGGGCTTTAGCTTTAATAGATAAATGCCTCTGATGACACCAAAATCATATCATTATGTGTACTGCACCGCATATTTCTAGAAAATAAATAAATAAAATATAGATAATTTTAAAAAAGCACAGACCAAAGAATGTTGCTCCATGATGAAGAGATATCCAGACACTGTGGCCCGAATTCACAAAGCAAGGTTTGAGCTCAGACCAAGGTTTGAGCTCAAACCTCCTTTTGTTTCGCCAAACCTCCTTTTGTTCTTTACAAACCAGGTTTGTAAAAAACGCGTAAAACGCGTCGTATGACGCACATAAACCTCGGTTTGTCGACAAACCTCCTTTGTGAATTCGGGCCTGTGTGTGCAGACATTCCATGGTCGATTGTCAATAGGTTCTGTTCTCTAAAAATTCTCTCTCCAACAATCTTTCCACAGTCTGCGTCATAGGCTTCAAATGCGACATCCACAAGAAAATCATCTTTACAATCCAGATTGTTTATGATATCTAATCCTACACGTTTTCCTTGAGATGAAGTGAAATATAGAAGGTACTTAAATTCATACATATTGGCCTTCAATATTTTGTTAATTGAAGTGGTGTATTCTACGTAGTTAGATTCATAAAGTGAGGCCAGGTATAAAGCAGCAACGTATTCTTGAAATAGTTTGTGAGGAAAGGACACATCAAATGTTACAGGTTGAATCTTAGTGCCTGCTCTTTCGACTCTTCGAGCAAATCGCTTCTCTCGACTAAGGGCGCCTATTTTACTACATACGTCCATAGCCTCTTTGCATAAGCTGAAATCATTCTCATTGAATGTTAATCGCTTGTCCAAAAGTCCCGAAAAAGCAATTTTACCAATTTCTTTCAGGAATTTGTCGACGCTTTCGGTTTCCATGCTATGAATATCTGTAAGGGTGTTGCAACTCTTTGATATATAATGCTCTTTCAGAAATGCAAAAATCTGATGGAACAACTGTGAAAATGTCTTTAATTTACGAATCACTTCCCGCCTCTCTTTTGTAGATTCCCGCCACAAGATACAGAGCATTGCTACGTAGAGAAGGAAAAGGGGCCATGTTCTCTTTAATCACGTCGTTATCTTCCATAAACTTGATTAAATCTGCTCCTGCCATATTGTCATCCACAAAGTATTTATTAATGTAAGACGAGACATTTTCTAAACTAAACCCTTCTACACCGATGAAGGTGTATATTTTACAAAGTCTTTGATGCGATTTGATCTGGTTCGCTCTCCAGGGTCGTGATGTGATGAGAATAATACATTCTTTGAATTTCTCTGATCTTATAATTTTTCCGAAGTCAGATTCATCCATGAAGATTTCCCTGCTGTACTCATCTAACCCATCAAGTATTATCAATACTTTTGACGGTTCGGATAATATGTAGTCATCGATCTGATGTGGTTGAACCATATTACCATCTGAAAGGTATGTCTTTGCGATGTCACCAACAGTTTTGCAATTTTGAATTTCTCGCATTGGGATGACTATAACCCAGTCAAAATGTTTGTATGCCTCATAGTTATTTGCCCAGTCCCAAGCAATCTTTGAACAAAACGTTGTTTTACCCGCGCCTCCTTCACCTTCTACCAAAATACGTTTTGGGAATCCACCATTTATTTGCTTTGTAAGAAGGTCATCATACACAAGGGGTGTTCTATCTTTGGTTCCCATTTTGTTTCGAAGCAGTACTAAGTTTGTGTAAATGTCTTCAAACTCCTTCAAAGAATCAAAGTCAAGTGGATCAGTCTTGATTTTACACATCTCCATGCGATATAATGTCTTGAAATCTTTACCGCACCGAACAATCTCTTCTTGTGTGAGCTTGTTTACATCTGTAACTAAAGCTGTATAATGTAAAAAATAAAAGGGTATGGTTTAAGGTTGATCCAATAAAACAGTCAAAATACAAAAGCATATCATGACATAAAACATCATTAAGAGAGTCCTTTAATTTGCATTGCCCCTATATTTCATCTTTACAATAGCAGATTTATTGCGGCACCTATGAATGGTGCATATGCACAAGCACTCATGCACAAACTCAAAATATTATGACCTTTTCAACCATGTCTCTATCCTAACTGTAGTTATCAAGCTATTCACACCTCTACCCCCCCCCCCCACCCCCATAGGAATTTGAATAAAGTTTTAAACAGGTTCATGAACAAATTTGGAAACGTTAGATATGTTAATTGTCAACGTAGGGTTTTAGCAATACACATGTATACTTTGATGTTTAGTAAATTTAAGCCTCACTCCTGGACCTTTAATATTCGACCCGACGTATACAACTATACAAGTATAATTGCTATTTGATTTCTGATTTCCATAACGCTTCCAAAATATAACAACATTTCACACTGTAACTATTTGCAGGACTTCATCATGTATACTCACACTGAGGTGGGGTGTCTTGTGTCGAGTATCCACCTATAAAGTTAAAATGAGACAACTGTATCTAAATTGAATGCTCTATAAAATAAAAATAAAGCTCAACATTGTCAAGTTGATCGATATTTACAGGAAATATGATCAAATGGTCAATTTGACGAAGAGGGAGTACGTTTTTTCACAACATTCTTTAGGGCATGTGCAAACAAAAAAATCTACTACTAAACGTGACAGGCCTTGAACAAATTTGTCAGACGAGTGAATTCTACCCCTTCCCATGGTCCCACCATTAGACAGAATGATGCCTGTTTATACAGTTATTTTTTAAAAAATGTCTTGCTTTTATGGCCCACATAATGTTTAGGCAAAATCGTAAATGCAACTTTTCGTAGAATTCTCATATTAGAATTTATGCTTTTCCATTTCTAACCAGTAACCTGTTCTGGCGGACCATGATAAGCATATTCCAGAAGAGACATGCAGTAGTACGTTAATTTGTTGTCATTTATGGTTATTGTTATGTTTACTTTAACACTCAAATAAATTTGTTATCGCCCCCAAAAATTGAGAATGATCCGATTTGTTTAGATTTTAAATCAATAAAGTTTGAATTGAACAAGTGATATTCTTGTTCAAATACAAGGATGACTATTGACTCAGAGAGCACCGCCCCCCCCCCTCCCGCGTCACTTAGGTCTACACACTAGGGCAGATAGTCGCGTGAAAGTACAGAAATACACTGCACAGCCCACTCACCTTCTTCTAGTTTTGTTCCCAATGCATCTAAATGTATACTCCTGAGTTTTTCAGCTAGAAGTATCTTGTAATTAGTGCCATCCCTCTGCTTGACTCCCCAGCTGCAGACGACTTCAAACAGTGAATTAGACACATCTAAGAGGTTTTTAGTTAAAATCACTTGACTTTGTGCGTAGGAGACATCTAGAGCATTGCACAAGCGGGTGTAGTGTGTCGGAGAAACGTCTTGTACCAATGACAGCAACTCCCTCTCTAAATCCAAGCTCCACCCAGCTCTAACAAAAAAAAATGAGAAAGAAAGGATAGGTATTAAAAACTTCCTACTGAACAGAATAAGAATAATTGGTGCTGTATGCCTATAATTGTATTAGGTACCATTTCTTTTGTCAGAAGAATATTAATGAACTAAATCATACATCAAATAAAGAACAGATGTGCTATAAACGTCCTATTGCTTGTCGTTCACGTTACTGGTTGTAACCAACATAGCCTGTGCATGAGGTTCACCGTAAAATCATTCAAGCAATGGGCTGGAGCAGGACAAATTCAGTGTTTGGGGCTGGTGTGATCGCCACACCATTGTTTAATACAAAATTGTTTGGAACCAGTAACCTTGACAACTTGGCCAGTACATGACATCACACTTGGTACGTATACTCTATAAAGGAGTTCATATTAAAGGCACACTGTCCTACTTGTAGCTACTTGCTCCCTCTATATAGAAAACTTCCCCAATCGGTGCCTGTTGGTCCCCCATGATCCTCTTTTTCTTATGTTAAATGAGAGCTGAGTTAATGAGATAGCCACCTGTCACAGTGACCTCGCTGGCTCGCTGGGCGGTCTAATCCCTTCTTGCTGAAGTAGTAAAGCCTACCTTTAAATAAATCAATTGCGTCCTATTTTCTTATGATTTTTTTTATTTCTAATGTATTCTTTTGTTCTGGAATACATCAAGTTACTTTGAGAAACATATCAAAGCAATTTGATATCAATTCATATCTCCCACTTTATATGAAGAAATACATGGGTCAGGCATTCCATCGGGTTGGGTCTTTTCAACATTTTCATGTGTTTGAATGTTTAGAAGCTATTTTCTCAAATTTAAATGTATTTTTAGAAACTTAAAAGTATGTTTTATTTAAGAGTAATGTATGACATAATAAATAAACATGAAAATAGAAACTTGTTCATTATATTTTTTTTTTGGTGAGATTTTGACAACCGATGTCTAAACAATTTTAAGGATGAAAGTTGTCATTTTCATGAACTCATTTCTGGAAAAAAAATACATCATATTGCAAGGTTTCCTATTTAAAATATGTCACCTTTAATACCCCTAGCTCAAGTGAAATGTGCAACAAATTGACAAGCTAGCCCATATTGAAAAAAAAAACATAATACCGACGTTACACACAATGTCCCAGGCTCTTTTTTTCCTAACGGCGGTAATTCTAACATTTTACACAAATTTAGCAGCATATTTTCTCAGAAAGTTTCATGTTATTAGAAAGGTACAACCCCTCATGAACATATGTAGAAAGAATGACAATTAAATCGGTCTGTAAAAGGGCAGGTCCAAGCTATTTGGATTGTGACGTACGGGATATTCAGAGACTTTAAACAAGAAATAACATCATTTGAAATTATTTATATGGCTATCTTTTGGTATAAGTCTGTGGCTATCAGGCGCGGATCCAGGGGGGGGCCGAGCGGGCCTTGCCCCCCCCCCCCCCCATCTGCAAAAAAAAAGAAAAAAGAAGAGAGATAGAGAGAGAAGGAAAAAGTGGAAAGGGAAAGAGGAGAGAAAGGGAAAGAAAAAATAAGAAAGAAGAAAAGCAAAAAGGAAGAAGGATATCGGGGGGGGGGGCAAAAGGACTTGCCTCCCAGTCTTGCCCCCCCCCCCCCCCATCAAAAAAATAAAAGAGAAGGAAGGAAAGGGAAAGAAAAAAGGAAAAGAGATAAAGGGAAGGAAAAAAGAGGAAGAAAAAAAGAAAAGAAGGGGGAAATCAGTTGCAATTTTCCCCCCAACAAATTGTGGATTGGGGGGAGGCCCTTGCCTTCCCCCCCCCCCCCCCATGTCCCCGCTAAAAAAAGAGAGAAGGAAAGAAAAGAGGAGAGCCTAAAAAGGAAGAAAAATGAGGAAGAAGAAAATAAAAGGGTGAAAAGAAGGGAAAATCAGTTGCGGTTAATCCGGCCAACAACGTGTGGAGCGGGGTGGGGGCCGAAAGGACCTTGCCCCCCCCCCCCCCCCCCCCTCAACAAACCTAAAAGAGAGAGAAGGAAGGGAAGGCAAAGGGGAAGAGGAGAGAAAGGGAAAAAAAAAGAAGAGAATGAAGAAAGGTAAGGGATATCAGTTGCAATCGTACTAAAAGGGGAGGGGGAGGGGCTTGGGGAAAATAAAATTCAAACGTTGTTTATTTCTAATACCATAAAGGTGGTTTACAAATAATGCTGAAATGACATAATTTCCCGAGATTTTCACACTTTTTAGTAAATTATACTTTTTCATGTGTTTGTTGGAAAATGAAAAATTCCTAAATTTACAGCCAGGCCAGAAAATGCTTCTTGAGATGCCTACATGTCAGGGCCCACGGAACGGCGGGGATCGGGAGCCTCAAGCTCCCCCCCCCCCCCCCCCCCCCACACACACACTTTTTGAAGAAGTATATTAAAGTGAAACAGAAAGAAAGAAAAAATAGTTAACTGCCAGTGTCACAAAATAATGAGGTATCAAAATATGCTCATCTGACCGTGATTAAATGCCTAAAACCCCGAGGGCTCTGCCCCCTGGATTCCACCTAGGGCCCTAAGGTGGGGCCTTAGATGCTCATATGACGGTAATTTAATGCCTAAAACCCCTGATTTCTTGGGGCTCTGCCCCCTGGACCCCACGCCAAATAGTGTCCTGCCAGCTAGTGTCACAAAATAATAAGGTATCAAAAAATGCTCATCTGACTGTAATTAAACGCTTAAAACCCCTGAGCTTTCGGGGGTTCTGCCCTCTGGACCCAACCAAGGGCCCTAAGGCGAGCCCCTTGATACTCATCTGACCGTAATTGAGTGCCTAAACCCTTGAGCTTCCGGGGGCTCCGCCCCCTGAACCCCTCGTCAATTAGTGACCTGCCAGTGTCACAATTAGGTATCAAAATAATGCTCATCTGATGGTAATTGAATGCCTAAAACCCCTGATTTCTGTGGGGTCTGCTCCCTGGACCCCACGCCAAAAGTGTTCTGCCAGTGTCACAAATAATAAGGTAACAAAAAATGCTCATCTGACCGTAATTAAACGCCTACAACCCCTGAACTTCCGGGGGCTCTGCCCCCTGGACCCAACCAAGGGCCCTTGATACTCATCTGAACGTAATTGAGTGCCTACAACCCTTGAGCTTCCGGGGGCTCCGCCCCCTGAACTAGTGCTGTAGCCGAACCGCCGAACCGAACGGAAGTTCGCCGAACATGGCACTTCCGAACCGAACCGAACCGAACGCAAAGGCCTGGTTCGGATGTTCGGCAAAAAAAATGTAAACGTTTTGGCAAGCTAATAAACTTTACATTTTGTACCTAATTTTCATGTTATGATTGCTCATATTATATTTACTTTTACTGTAATTACTTGACTACTTTTAAAAATACTGGAACCAAACTAGAGTGGATGTAGCATGTTTTGGAACTTAACTTAACTTTAGTATATAAAGATTAAACTTTTGGACTGTATATGCTGTCTACTGAAAAGAATAGTACATTCATGATGCAAAAATAATTCATCTTGATTAAAGTGAATGTGGTACTTTTTAGAAGAAAACTCTTATATGTCATTTTAGCGGAAGAAATATTAGAGACTTACGCTTCACGAGGGCCTGGGTGGAGCTCTACATCACCAGATTTCAAGAGAAGTAGTTCGGAGAGAGGAGGAATTTGTCCAGTCGAGATCGAATCTGTCTTTGACTTCAAGGACGGTCCATGCCAAGATGATGCGGATTCTCCCATCTGTTTCTATTACAAAACAGAGAAAATACAGTGAAATAATTAATGATTGAGCATATTTCACTTCACCAGCACCTCATTATCAAATGGAGAAATGTTTGTTATTGTTGTTTAATTGACTTATTATGAGAATATATTAATTTGTTTGTGTACAATTTTCCCATTTTATTCATCAATAATTGAATTCACTCTAGGACAATGGTCTTTAACCCTTTCGAGACAGCCATTCCACGTGACTTGTTGTGGTTAATAACTCAATATCCTTTGACCCAGAACCTAAAAATTATACCACACGCATGTATAAAAAAGCAACAAATTATGAACACACGTACTGTGTCCATTTTCTTTTTCTTCTTTTGATAAGAATTTTTTTAAAGGAAAATAATCATTTAAATCCTCAAAATGGCAACATGTTAAGAGGTTCAAAATCATTGCTTTCCTATCAAATGTTGCCAGTTTCTAACTTCCAGACAAAGTGCCTTTAAATGTATATCCAACTATTTTGAGAAACATTGAATTATATCAGAACAATGTAGCAATGAAAGAATAATATTTTTCTTGCCAATTTGCAGAATAACATGCATGCTTCTCAGTGGAGTGCTCAATTTCCACAGTTTTTACTTTAAATAAAGAAGCATAGCTTGCAACAAACGTATATATTCTCTTTTGTAATTTGACCAATGATTTTCAAAATGCATTATATTATTGTTTATTGATTTCTGTGATTGACTTCTTGTTATAATTGTTTATATATATTGATTGTTCTGTTTGAAATGAAAATAAAACTGAAACTGGAACTGATTGAGCCCTTGAAAAATTCTTGTCCTGCAAGGGTTGAAACAATGGTTTGTTGATGGCATCAACTTGATGCTCCTCTCTTTCTTGCTTACATTTGTTTCTATATATTATTTGCAATTTTACAATTACTTATTAAAAGGGATGATTGAAATAGTACGTGTACCCACCTCCCCATGTCTGTCGCTGAAGCAGTATTTCCTTGAGACGATTGGAACCACCGGACTGCTTCTGACTGCAGTGCGAATACTGGGTTCAGTCTGTGACTTCTTGCAGCTCCCCAATGATGTACGATGCTCCTTGAGGAGTTCATCATCAGTTGCTTCCTTGGTGATAGTATCAGGTTGAGGATGTTGCTCTTGGCCCACAAAATGAGGTAGTTTGCCACTCTCTTCAGAAAGTGGCTCATTTCGTCTGTCAGGTTCATGCCAACAAAGGTCAATTGAAGGAAGATCTATGCTTGCAGACACAGTTGGTTTTAGGAGCTCCACCAGGAAATCATCACATGGTGCGAATGGTTGGCATACTGTGGTTCCTGAACCAGGTGATGAAAGCTCTTTCACGGAGTCATCTGACTGGGTGGCATGGTCTTTGATGTAATACGTCTGTATGAGATCAGCATTCAAATCATCAGTTGGAGTCTGAAGGTCTTTCGTGCATGGATAGGAGGATGTGAGTAGCTCCCTCAAGGAAGCGTCTGACAGACTACGACGCGGTGAAATTGAAAAATCTGAAATACATGTGTGTCGTTCTTCCGAATCACCAATTTGGGTATCTTGCTCTATTCTTTCATCATCAATTTTACGTACTGTTTTGTCATAAGCCTGTGCAAGCTTCTCTTCAATGTAGTCATCGTCCGGCTTTATTAGCTGTTTAATGTTGGTCTCATTTGGACGTAGTAGACTATCGACTTTTGAATTATTTGATGTGATTAGATCCTTGACATTAGAATATTCTGACGTGATTAGATCTATGATGCTAAAATCATTTGGTGAAATGAGATCTTTGATACTGGAAGCATTTAATGAATCATTTGGCGTATCAAGTGGATTAGTGCCAGCCTTCTTGGATACGATCACATCTTGTATACGACAATATTTTGATGTAATTGGATCCCTGATACTAGAATAGTTTGTCGTGAGTAGATCTTGGATTCTTGAATCATCATTTGCCTTGAATAGATCTTGAATTCTAGAGTCGTCATTTGACTTGACCAGATTTGTTGTGACTAACTCTTTGATACCAGAATCATTTGGTGTGATTATATCTTTGATAGTCGAATCATTCAACGTGTTTGGACTTTTGATGCTACAGTCATTTGGAGTAATGAGTTCTTTGATGCTACAACCGGAAGGAGTGAGTATCTCCTTGATATGAGAATCACTTGTTGTTAATAAATCTTGTATGCACTGATCACATGAAGTTAGTAAATCCTTGATATATGATGATTTTCCTGACGACCGAATGTTTGCAGTTTTATGAGGACATCCCTTGGGATCAGGGCCATCTTGTTTGCTTTTTTCATCTTCGAACTCGTCTCCAGAATCACCCCTTTTCGCTTCAAGTCTCTCGCAAAGAACCTTCAGTCTCCGAATCCTTTGCAATCTTTCTCTCCTTGGTGTCAGCAATTGTTTAATACATGTATCAGAAGGGGTGAGTAACTCTTTGATATGAGAATCATTTGCTGTTAATAAATCTTGTATGCACTGATCACATGAAGTTAGTAAATCCTTGATATCTGATGAGTTTCCTGATGACCGAATGTTCAAAGTTTTATGAGGACATCCCTTGGGATCAGGGCCATCTTGTCTGCTTTTGTCATCTTCGGACTCCTCACCAGAATCACCCATTTGCGCTTCAAGTCTCTCGCAAAGAACCTTCAGTCTCCGAATCCTTTCTTTCAGCAATCTTTCTCTCCTCTCCTGAACCTCATACTCCCTAATCCAATGAACGAATGTTCCGATTCGGACCCTCCACTGACTTAGTGATACAGGCATCTTGGCAAATCAGTTGACTCAGTCACAAGAACAAGCCACGATCTGGACGAAAATAATGGCAGGGGGCCTACATTAAGTAATGAAACATAGCATTGGTAATGTCCACACTTTACAGTACCACATTTTATGGAAATTGAAAATCGTCAACTGAAAGTGCAATTAAATAACAAGAAAAAGAGAATAGTCGGTTTGAATAGTCCACATGCATGTACATGTAGTATGTTTTGTTTCGCATAAGTAATGACTGGGAAAAAGTATAGTAGTAGTAGTATGAGAAGTAGTTATAGTAAAAGTAATAGTAAGAGTAACTAGTAAGTGGTTGTAGTAGTAGTAGTAAGTAGTAGTTATTTTTGCCGTGCTCGAAGTGCTGTTTGGATGGTGGATATCGAAGTCTACCCCCAAGCCCCCTGGAGGGCATATAATCATAGACCCAATTTGAACAACTTGATTTCTCCCTTTCCTGTAGGTGATTCCTACTAATTTTGGCTATAATCCAGCCGTGGGTTTTCAAGAGGTAAACATGGAATGTTTGCCACTGAGAAACTTTTGGAGGGGGTACGTAGTATACATACCCCATTTGAACAACCTTTGATCTCCCTTGCCTAAGGATGATTCCTACCAAGTTTGGCAAAAATCTGGCCAACAAGAGAGGATTGTTTTGTGGGGTGGGGGTGGGAGAGGGTGCTACTCCCAGTAGGGGGCTCGCAATAAGGGACCTAACTCCCATTCACTTTGCACCAGGGACATAGCATCTATTGAGAAACAGTAGGGCAATTTAAGAGTGCTGCTCCCAAGTACCCTTGAGGGTCAGATATATATAAACTTGAAGTTGGGTCTTCTTCACATAAAAATGATCCCTAATTTTCCCTACAATCTGATCAAAATCCATACCAACACTTTGGTATTAAATCATATCTACATGCATGTTCTATCAGCATATGAAATTTAAAAAAATGAGTTTAACCAGGCCATTTGAAGAGATATCCTTCATTTAACTGGAACTATTTTTTGACAAGATTCGTGCATGCACATATTTTAAAGCTTGCCATGCTTGCATTGCTGTTAGCATGGTGGATATTTAAGGCTGCCTCCAAGCCCCCTTGTAGAAAATGTGCAATTACTGCCAATGAGGAACTTTGAGGAGGGGGTGCACTTTTTTTTTTTTGGGGGGGGGGTGCTACTCCTAAACCTCCTTGGGGGAATACACCCCATTTGAACAACTTCAAATCTCCCATGCCTGAATGTGATTCCTACCAAGTTCAATTAAAATCCAGCAATGCATTTGTTTAGAAAAAATTGTAATTGTAAAAAGTTTATTGACGCCAGACAAAAAGCGATCGCAACAGTTTACTTGAGACTTTTGCTCAGCTAGGTGAGCTGAAAATTGAAGTGTCTACCACCTTGTTTGAAGCTCAAACCTCAAGAAGTCCTTGACATATTATTGTGATAACAAGGCTAATACCTTAATTTTCAAGATGAACCTCTATGACTCCTGACATTAATACTTCATACCCCTAAATCTAATCAGTTCGGCTTTAATTAGGTGATACAAACTATAATCATGTTTGAAGCTAATATCTCGAGTTGTTCTTGATGTACCGTGGTAACAAGTATAATACCTGTAATTACAGAGATTGGCCAGGGCGATGATTTGTGACCTTTGACTTGCCCCAGAATCTATAACCAGATTGTTTTCCTATCATAATACACGCCGCCACCATGTTTGAAATTCAAACCTCAAGTGGTTTTTGAGATATCGGGATTAGATGGCTATATATACACATTTCTGCTCTTATATATGAGAGCACAAAATCGCTATTTTTGCGAGATTATTGTTTCCCGTATTCCTTATTAAGCTAAGCTTTGTCATTGAGGCATTCAGAATGGAAAACTTTATTTGGAATGCTATCTTTTTTCACCAAAGTCTACTGTAAGTATCTCTGAGTTTAGTAAACCTCTGATTTGGTAGTGCTATCAAAACAACCGTATGCACCTTACACATCTTATGCATGTAAAATGTTGAAATGGACAAGTGAGCAGAGATATCTTCGATATCAAGAGATAAGAAGTTAGAAGGCTGTTAAGTAATGAAAAATACTATAGCATTGGTAATGTCCACACTTGTTCGGTAACACATTTATGAGAAGCAGTAGCAGTAGCAGTACGCAGTCGTAGTAGTTTGTGTAACAATCGTAGTAGTTGTTAGAAGTAGCAAAAATAGATAGTTGTAGTTGTAGAAATAGGAGCATTAGTTAGAAATAGAAACAGTGACATAAATAGTAGTAGTAGTAGTAGTAGTATAAGTAGGAGTATTGGTTTAATATAAGTAGTAGAAGTAAAATTATTATTAGTAGTAGTATAGTAGTCGTAGCAGAAATAATTAATATCAGTAGTAGAAGTAGAGGAAGTAGTAGCCTTATTAGAAGTAGTAGAACATACTTCTTGTAGCTGTATTAGTAGAAGCTGTAGAACTAGAATTAGTAGTAGTAGTAGCCTACATAATTGTATTAGTAGTAATCTTACTACTAGCTTTAGTAGTATTGTAATATAGGTAAACTTAGAAAACAAGAAGGAGAGAGTAGTGATATGCCCACTGTGTTTTATTTCGTAAACTACTAGTTTTGTTTGGCAAAATGAATGAATGGGTATTATGAACATGTAGTAGTAGTATTACATGTAAATTAGTAGTAGTAGTAGAAGAAGTAGCGGAAGTATTACTTAGCCGTAGTATCAGTAGTTTTTGTTGTAGTAGTAGTAGAAGTAGTAGCAGCAGTATAGTAGTAGTTAGCAATTAGTTATAGTAGTAGTAGGACTAGTAGGAGCAGCAGAAATAGTAGTAGTAGTAGTAGAAGTAGTAGTAGTAGAAGAAGTAGTAGAAGTAGGAGTAGCTAATAAGTAGTTGTAGTAGTAGTAGTAGTAGTAGTAGTAGTAGAAGTCGTAGAAGTAGTAGTAGTAGTAGTAGTAGTAGTAGTAGAAGAAGAAGGAGGAGGATAAGTAATACATTAGAAGTAGTATTAGATGTTGTAGAAGTAGTATTAATACTACTAGTAGTATTTTCTGTTCAAATTCTGTACCTGTAATATAGTTATAGTAGTAATAGTAATAGTACTATTAGTAGTAACAGTATATAGTAGTAGTAGTAGTAGTAGTAGTAGTATTAGTAGTAGTTGTACTATTATTAGTGGTAGTATAATTATTATTATTAGTAGTAGTAGTATGAGAAGGAAGTGGAGAAGTAGAAGTAGTAGTAGTAGTACTAGTAGTAGTACATTAGAAGTAGTCTACTAGTAGTACTTTTTGTTCAAACGTGTACCTGTAATATAGTTATAGTAGTAATAGTAATAGTACTAGTAGTAGTAGCAGTATATAGTAGTAGTAGTAGTAGTAGTAGTAGTAGTAGTAGTAATAGTAGTAGTAGTAGTAGTAGTAGTAGTAGTATTATTATTATTAGTAGTAGTAGTAGTAGTAGTAGTAGTAGTAGTAGTAGTTGGTGTAGTAGTTATATATGTATAGTTGTAGTAGTAGTAGTAGTAGCAGCAGTAGTAGGAATAGCAGTTGTACAAGTAGTAGTATTAGTGATATTTAATACTGAATATATAAGTACTTAATATTCAATTCCGATTTACACAAATACAACACCCGTCAAAGGAATAATCTTTATATTAGTTTTTTTTCAAACTACAGTTGGTCTTCAATCTTATCAATAAGGGATCGAAGGGATGGAATGAACTCCAACAAGACATAAAATCAAGTAGATCACTTAAGACATGTAAAGTATTGTCCAAGTCAATATTATTAGGCTCCCTCCAATGAAATGTTATGGAAATATGCATGTATATGACAAATAATGTATATGTGACCCCCCCCCCCCCCCCCCCTTATTCATATTTTAAAATTGGTGTTTGCGTTTGTGTGTCTGTGTGTGATAATGTATGTAGCCTTGTTTGTTTATTTTCAATCTTTCACTGTGTTTCACTGTTTCTTCTTTCGGGATACCAATTACAAGCATTTTGCTTTTCGATGTTCCTAACCATAATGTTATTACTGTTTTAAATTGATATACGGTTGATATGGTTGAATTAATAAATATGAATAAGGTAGACACCTAGTCGACATTGTTATTGTCATCATTACTCACAAGATCAACAAGTTTCAGTACATTCTGCATTTTCCTATTCTTGACATTAAAGTTACAGCCAACCTTACTATGTTTTACATATACTCTTTTGTCATGTATATAGTGTTGAATGATTTGTTTGTTATATCTTTGAAAAACTGCAAAAGAAAAAGAAAATCAAACATAAGTAGATAAATCAAATCAAATCAAATGACTTTAAGCTTGTTGAAGATTATTTTGAAAAACAACAGTGAATTAATTGATTATTCAAGTAAATATATTTAGTTGCACTGGCATAGATCTATTCCTGAGGCAATATGAATTTGACATGAGTTAAAGAGTGTGTTGGCAATGACATGATCTCTATTTGTATCACTCGAAATGTTATAAACCAGATTATGCAATGACTTCCAGATAATTAACTTACATCCATTGCACTAGGCCTTTTTCTTCACCTGCGTTTGAGCTAATCCGAACATGATTTGTATTAGCTCTGCAGTATTGAAATCGCTCTTGAACCCATATGTATTTCTCAAAAGTGTTTTGTTATCATGTTGGGGTATTTCATTCATTATTTTTCGACCCTTAATCTCTTGGCAGAAAGTAGTTTAAAATGCACATACATGTACATGATGGTTTAACAAATGATATTATAATGAAAAACATAGCATATGAAAATTGAATACGATCAATGTCTTGTTGTATAATTGTATCTACTATATATATATATATATATGGGTATATATATATATATATAAAATATGAATAGTAGGCCAGCATGCTCAAATCAAGCACCTTGATGAAGAGAGTGAGAATTCAAACAGTTGAAGTAAATCTATACGAGTTTCACTCTAAAACTCTGAAATGGACGGATCCATATTCGGATACCCTTCCCTCTCCCCCTCTTCTCGAACAAAATCAACAAAGAAACAGAAAAAGAGACTTTCCTTTGCATCAAATCTTTATAAAAGCGAAAAATCAAACAAACATTAAATCGAGATGTCTAAGTTTGAACACCCCCCCCCCCCCCCCCCAGTACGGTACTAAGGTTATTGGTATAGGAATACTGTTCGATACGCTTACCTTATATTCTGATGTGCGTGTACACCGTTACACCAAATCAAACTAAGAAGGGAAGTCAATTCTGTTTATCATTCTCCTACTTGCTTGAATACACGGAAGACGAAACACTCATCGTCAACGCCAATGTCAAATGTTCGCATGTATCATTGTCAATGGTACATGTATAAACTGATATTACAATACCGAAAACCAGCCAATTTAGTGTAATATACAAAGATTGCTACATTCAAGTCAACGTGGTCTTCCCCGCATACAATATATAAAATAGGCGTCACGCCCTACCAAACTTAACCCTTTCCGGGTTGTGTGTATGCGTGCACACCAAACACGATGTGAATATAAAATTATTACTATTATTATCCCCCGCGTCGCATATTAAATTTGCATAACGGCTCCGTTCAAAGATCACGTGTAAAAGGCAAACAAGTTAATTTTTCTTTTTTTCTTTTTGTTGGCCCATATACATACCACAGAGACAGTGCACGGGAGATCCATACATATACCATTGCTACTGGACTTTAATTTTGTTATTATTATTATAATTATTATTATTATTGTTATTATTGGTATTTGTATTATTATTATTATTATTATTATTATTATTATTATTATTGTCATCGTTATCTTTATTGCCCTGTTGCCTATAAAGTTAGAACAATAACCCCATTTTCATGAAAATTAATGAATGTCGCAATATGATTTATTCTTGATCTAGATGAAGTTTATATTTCCCCAGAGGTTTCTAGGTCAATCTTTATGTCCAATAAAGTCTTAGGACTCTTACATTGATCTGATGGCGGGTGTGGGCTGGGGTGTGAATAAGAAAAAGAGAGAGGGGGGAATATAAATATAGCCAGTATAGTGTGCATGAACTGGACCGTGCATGCTATTTAGAAAACGGTAGAGATTGTTGTAATGTATGGATTTAGGAAAGCAATGCGTGTGGGAAGCATGATTGTGGCTTTGAAATAAAATTAGTGCGCATGCATTTCGATCTCCGTACGTATAGGTTACAAGAGTGTGTTTGTGGGTGTGGAAGGCACTTGAGTAGCCTTAAATCAAAGCAGCCTGGTCAACATAGAGAGAGAGAGGGAGAGAGGGAGAGAGGGGGGGAGCAAAATGAGGGATAAAGGAGGGAAGATGTAGACTTAAGATTGTTTGGAAGTTATCATTTACGCATACCGCTTGTATGAGCGTGAGGTATACCCAATTAAGATTGATTCCCATTTACAGATACAAACCTGTATGGCATCCAATTATAATTCATATTAAACAATAACTCATATTCCGTGTAATGAAACCGTACTCATAACGCTACTGCCATGGATGACTTGGCAGCAGCCTTTACAAAAGGTATTGTCAACATCCCCTTGTACCAACACTCCCTGGTAACAATACGTTTGGGCTGCAGCATTCATTGTGGGTGAAAAGCCTTTGTAGTGAACCCAGAAAATAAGAATGCAGGCTCAAGTGCATATACAGTACAAAGTCATTCAGCTTTATTTAAGTTCAGGCAAAATATCAAATAAAAAAAAACAGGCGGTCTATTAAAGACAGTTCGTAAATACTATCTGAGCATGGGCAGATACAAGTAATTAGTTCCCAAATAGTAAAACCCATCGAGACGAATAATGTTAAATCTAATTCACGCTGTTACAGGATCAGGTACAGGTTTGTACTAATACAACTACATGTACTACTTCTACTACTACTACTATACTACTCCTACTATATAGATGCTGCTTGTAAGTGTCGGCTTGCATGGTGATGTAGATATACAGTAGGTTAGCGGGTGCACCATGTGGGGGAGAGAGAGACAGGGCTGAGGAGTCCTGAAAAGGACTCTGACTCGGTAATCTTTCTTGGAGGTGTGTAATCCTGAAAAGGACCGTTGTTATCTTTCTTAGCATATAGTTCTAAGGAGAACTATTACTACTATATACTATATACTTCTTCTACTTCTCATAAATGTGTTACTTTAAAAGTGTGGACGTTACCAATGCTATTTTTCATTACTGTCTTAATAGCCTTCTAACTTCTTATTTCATGATATCGAAGATCTCTCTGCTCATTACTTGTCCATTTTGCCATTTTACATGCATATTAAAGATAGGTGCATACGGTTGCTCGAGTCTCTCGACAGCATATACAAATCAGAGGAGTAGACCTTTGCGGGAAAAGAAAGCATTAATTCCTAGTAAACTGTGTCCATTCTAAATGACTCAATGACAAGGATTAGCTTAAAGGGATAGTTCAATTCTTGATTTAAGACCGCAAATGCCTTCAACATGCATGGTTATTGCTCTTATTCTTATTTATTAGATTTCTAGTGTCCTTTTAGAACCTAAAATTGCTATGAAGTTAATTTTAGACCCACAAATGTGTGGATTCAGATTGAATACGATCATACCAATTCAGCTCCACTTTAGAAATGTACAGTGACCATTAATTAAAAATTAATTAATTGATTAATAATAACAATACACGGGCCGGCTGGTTGTGCGTATTATAACCAACACGAAAAGCCACCAAAAAGCCAATATTGGCATTGCTGGAATAAAACGTATAAGGTGCTATCTCGTTTTTCAACGTATGGGTGTTGTAGGCCTACTTGACTCTTCTTTGACCATGTCTCAACAGGTTACCTCATTTCGTAAGTCATTACATTTTCATTTGTATAACTAGGGTCAGAAGGATGTTAACAAATGAGGCATGTCATCATGCTATTCGCTCTCTCGTTTTAAGCCGTCTTGATAATGCCAATAATTATTCTCTCTTGATTAATATTAATGTTTCAGATAACGATAGGCTTCAACGAATCCAGAATCGTGCAGCCCGTATACGTCTCAAATGCATTGTGTCTCCTTTGTTTAAACAACTGTTTACCTGTTCCCAAGAGAATAATGTATAAAGTTGCACTATTTCTTCATAAATCCATGAATAACCTTATCCCATCGTATTTTCTAGTTTTTGTTTTGTCCCATCCAGCAATCAAGATATGCATTACGCTCAAGGTCAGATCCTCTTCTTCTGAACAATTCTGAAGGGTCAACAAAATACAACTTTTTCTGGTCCAACCTCTCGGAAAAGTCTCCCATTAAAGGTGAAATTCAAAGAATATCACAAATATATTTCAACTAATGTATCACTAGAAACTTGAAAGCTAACAGATGGCCATCGTACAAGTTTTAGGTCAACTACATATCAGGTGATACAACCACCTCCATAGCAGCTGGGATATACGAGAGATTCGCCGGAAAAAATAAATCAGCTCTCAATTAACATAAGAAAAAGGGGACCATGGGGACCAATGGCCACCGATTAGGCATTGTTTGCTGTATAGAGGGCGCAAGTAGCTATAAGTAGTGCAGTGGGGCTTTAAATAACATTGCGTAAATGCTTTTCACCCACATTTAAATGATGCAGCCTAAACGTATTGTTACAAGGGGGTACTGACAATACTTTTTGAAAAGCTGCTCCAAGTCACCCATGGCAGCAGCGTTAATAGTAAGGTTACATTACACGGAATATGAATTATAATGTAATGCCATACAGGTTTTTATCTGTACAATGGAATCAATCTAATTTGGGTATACTTTTTTCATGCGAACTGTACGCGTAAATGATAAGTTCCAAACACTCTTTAGTTCCTGTCGAATACAATATTCCTCGGTGGTAAACGTAGGCCAACTTCAGTTTATGTTCAGACAGGTAACACAAACATGGTCATAATCAATTAAAAATGACCTCCGTCCTATTTTTGGACTTTCAAAAACATTTACCATACATGTATATTATAATCCCCTTTCGCACCAAAAATGGTTACAAACTGTTCTTAAAATTACACCATTGTTTTACTTATCAAGTACAAATCCACGGTACAAAATGTGATATATTTTTGCAAAATTTTTCTGACAATTTATACGAATCGCGGGTTCCGTTTTGAAATATTTGACATTTTTTCGTGACATTTTTTGATATTTGAAACAATACTTATAATAATACTAATAAAAAACGTTACTTATTAAGCGCTTACCACCGAAGTCTCTAAGCGCTATGACAAACAAGATATCCTGATAAGCAATTACATATTAAACAAAACAAACAAGTGCAAATAAACCTACACATTACAACACATATGGAATACACATCAAAGTGAACAGAGTTAATTAATCATCGGAAGCAATCTTGAATAAATCTGGCTTAAGACTAGATTTGAATGGGTTAACAATTTGACAGTTTTTGACATTTAAAGGTAGTTTGTTCAAAGAGAAGTTTTGCAAGAGTTTAAACACAGAAGTAGACGCGAGGTTTAATTTTGAAGATGACCGTAAATTGCGCTAGGGTTTGTATTCCTGGATTAGTTCTTGCAGATAAATTGGTGCCAATTTATGAATGCATGTATAATGAAACAATGAACAATCCTTTTGTTTTTCATATCCATTAACTTCGGTAACTAAAAATCACCCCTTTTCCGCAAAATATCTAACTTTCCTGCTTACACAAGTTCGATATGAAGTTAGCGCTAAAAAGAACATAGCGTACCATAGCGCTTCGTAGTAAGTTGTGAAGAAAACCATACAATTCATGAAAAATGTAGGTAGTAATACCCGTTTCTCATGTACTATAATCATTTTGCTTTCTTCTTTTAAAATGTTACAGATTTGGGGGAAGTACAACCTCTTCAAATTTAATTTGTTAGTAGAAAGTTTACCTTTTAGAGGATCGAGACGCGATACTTTTCATTGGATTTTTCAAAAAGGAGGAAAGAGACATAATATACTGATAAGACACTTCATATGAGTCGAGGGGGGGGGGCAGTCGGGCCCCCATTGTTGATCCGCGCCTGGTTCACAATACAGAAAGTAAAGTATGCCTTCATGGAGGCGGGGAGAAACTGAGGTTGAAAAGAAAAGAGGCAAAACGTAATTCCAACGCAAGAGGGCGTAAATTGTTTTTATGTCGTTGACACATTGGCTGCGTTCGGAGATATGTAGACAACTCTTATCGGCATCAGTCCCTTATCAAACCAAACATGAAATGAATGTATATATCAATTCAATCAATGTCACATTGCTCGGTAGTGTACGTCACTTTATATTCAGACGGGTAACGCATGCTCGTTAGCATTTAAAAATTACCTCCTGTTTTCGGACTTTCGTTTTCAGTTTCAATACATTACGATCCCTTTTTGAATAAAATATGGGAACAAAAAATTGTTCTTAAAATGACACCCTATAAGTTTGACTTATCAAGTACAAATTCAGGGAACTAAAATATGTTATATTTTCGCAACATTATCCTGACAATGTATACGAATCGCGGGTTTCGTTCTGAAATACTTGACACTTTTTCGTAAAATGTCTTGATCTTTGAAGTTGACACAATTAATAACTCTTTCGTTTTTCAAATCAATTACCTTCCGTAACTGAAAATCACCTCTTTTTCGCAAAATGTCCAACTATCCTGCGTACACAAGTTTGATATGAAGTATAGTGCTAACGAACATTATAGCGTAGGTCTACCATAGCGCTTAGAAGATAAACGATTTTAAAGAGAACCATTAAATTAACTCATAACAAAATATTAATGTTACCCACATTGTATTGCTGTAGGCCTACGTGAGAAGAATATGTGATCTGTTTAAAGTGGTAAGACAGGTCATTAGACGATAGTTTAAAGAACAAATATATATGATGGTTAGTGCTATTGCGTGCATTATTTTCTTTAAATCCAAAGACCAAAGACACAGCTTTATTCTGACTTGTAAAACGCCCAGACCCCCCCCCCCTCCTTTTCCCTCATACATATTTTTGTTTAAACATCAGATAAACATCAGCTGTGATACCTCGGCAAGCTGAACAATCATAAACAAAGAGATTCAACCACACGTAGTGCCTCAGTAACCTGTCGATCAGCCAATGTCGAATTAAGATCTTTTTATTTGATTTGATTTGATTTGCCAAGCCTATATATTCGTAGAGTCAAAATTGAGTGGTGTAAAAGACATTACATTATATATAGGACATGAGAAATAATAGTAGATAACAATCAACTTGTCAGGATGGCCCAAGAAAGCTCGAGAGCTGTATGCAATGAGGTCTTATTTAGATAATTACAATGATATTAAATGTTTGCATTATTTATCGATGAAGAATACTTGTATTGACAACAATGTCTAATAACATTGAGGATATCTTTATAATAAAGACATTCTCAAGATTATTACATTTCAAAAATAGTACAATAATTGAATTGATTGAATTGAATTGAATTGAATTTCTTTATTGTCATGCACAAAATAAAATGAAAGCATAAAAATCGTCTTACAGCTCACATTTGGAAAAAATATAACAATACATTAACATAATCATACTCATAGATAGTAACTACAAATAACATAAATAACATAATCATGTAATATAATTTAACCTCTCTGTAGAGAGCCAGGGGAAGTATTAGAATATTTGTACTCCCCTGGCTCCCAACAGACAATACTAACTTAAATAAATAGCAGAAAATGTACATGACAACAATCAATGTTATATAACCTATAATAGAACAAGTCACAGCAAAGATCTAAAATCAATTATTCATCAATTGTTAAAAATTCCAGATAAAAACTGTTTATTTTGGGTAGCAGACATAAACTAAATGTACATCATACTGGATGGCAACGAGGAAAGACAAGAGAGAGAACGAGAGAGAGAGAAAGGTAGATAGAAAGGGAGAAGGGGAAAGGGAAAGAGAGAGAGAGAGAGAGAGAGAGAGAGAGTGGAAGAGAGGAACAGTTCAAATCTTCATGACTTAGAATGGAAATTTGACCTATAACAACTGATCAGCAACGGACAATGCAGCTCTCTTCTCCACATACCCAGAGCATCCACAGTGACAGAAGACAATGCTTTTCAATCCTATGCACCCCGCCTATGGAATCAATCAGAAGCACTTAAAGACGTATACTTATTTAACTGATTTCCTCAATTTCATACCATGTAAAGCGCTGTGAAGCCAATTGTGTGAGAACGCTAAATGAACAGAGAGAAGGTAAGCGAAATGTAAATTGAGTAGAGGAGAGGAAAGAGAAAGATAGGGAGGGAGTGAGAGAGAGAGAGAGAGAGAGCAGAGAGAACTTGACAGAGAGAAAGAAGGATAGGGGAAAGAGAGAGAAATAGTGTGTGAGAGAGTGTGTTTGTGCGCGCGCGCGCGCGAAAGAGAGAGAGAGCAAGAAAGGGGAGAGAGAAGACGGTTACCATGTCGACAGCCATATTTACAACTACACGTTGCATAGGAGAAATTTGAAAAGTCAGGGAAAACAGACAGGTATGGAAAGATATAGGCAATAGCAGGAGCCTAGCTTAGAAGAGAGAGAGAGGCAGGGGTTAGAGAAAGAAAGACGGGAAGAGCGAGGCATGCAGAGAAAGAGAGAGAAAGAGAGAGAGGCAGGGTTAGAGAAAGAAAGACGGGAAGAGCGAGGCGTGCAGAGAGAAAGAGAGAGAGAGAGAGAGGCAGGGGCATGCAGAGAGAAAGAGAGAGGCAGGGTTAGAGAAAGAAAGACGGGAAGAGCGAGGCGTGCAGAGAGAAAGAGAGAGAGAGGCAGGGTTAGAGAAAGAAAGACGGGAAGAGCGAGGCATGCAGAGAGAAAGAGAGAGGCAGGGTTAGAGAAAGAAAGACGGGAAGAGCGAGGCGTGCAGAGAGAGAGAGAGAGAGAGGCAGGGTTAGAGAAAGAAAGACGGGAAGAGCGAGGCATGCAGAGAGAAAGAGAGAGGCAGGAGCAGTATATAGAGGCCCCTTGGGAAGTGTTAATTGGTTAATTAATTAATCCTTCCGGTGACTTCCGGTAAACAAAGGTAGCGGAAATGAATCCTTCCGGTGACTTCTGGTAAACAAAGGAAGCGGAAATTAATCCTTCCGGTGACTTCCAGTAAACAAAAGGAAGCGGAAATGAATCCTTCCGGTGAAACAATAGGGAGTGGGAATGAATCCTTCCGGTGAAACAATAAGGAACGGAAATGAATCCATCCGGGTGACTTCTTTGTTATAGAATGATTCATGGTGGACACCATAGACCTTCTGTTGAGGTACAATCATGTTGTGTGTGTGTGTGTGTGTATGATCGACCAATGAGAAGACGAGGATGTTAGAAAAGGACGTGATGTCATCCTGGTCCTTGCCTGTGATAAGAGAAGAGAAATATTTGAACTTTGTATTTCAAAGTGATCTTTGTTACATATGAACTTTGTCTTTCAAGGTAAGGACAGTCATTTGAACTTTGCTACATTTGAACTTTGTCTTTCGAAGTGAGCACAGGCAATTTGAACTTTTTTCTTTTAAAGTGAGCACAGCCATTTTTTACCATGATTACTACAGTAGAATTAATGAGGCGGCTACAGGCCTGTACCATCCTGGAAGAACGAACTGAAAAAAAGTACGTTTTGTCAATCACCATGAGCAAACTAAAGGACCTTTAGCGGCGGAATAGCTTTAACCGGAAATTTTAAAAAGCGGATTTCGTTTACCCTTTTGAAGTATGTATCCACGTTGTTTGTTTGTTTGTTTTTTAAACAAACATTCTTTATAATGTATAGTTTAAATAAAAGTAGCAATGACATTTGCGAATGAAAAAAAATATAGAACATTACTTTTGTTGCATTCTCATATTTTCGTGCAAATAGTTTTCCCGCTTGCAACCAGAATGAAGTGTATGCTTAATGTCATTAGTGATGTTCACGTGGACGTGACGATTGGGTATTGGAAGAATACGTGGGAAAGATATACTCTGATCCGAAGCATGAAACTGGTTTTAGTGGTGGTGAGAAACTATTTCGATTTTTCAAGAAAGATGGTGTGATTGAGTTGTCGAGAAAACAAATAAAGCAATGACTGGAAGGTGATGTTACCTCGGTGTGACCTATACTATTCATATAGTCCGTTGTGAGACGGAAATTTACGAGAAGTAGAGTCATAGCGTATGGGATGGTTGATGCATAGCAGATGGACTTGGCGGAATTTGCAGGGGCGGATCTAGCTTTTTGCTAAGGGGGGGGTTTGACCAAAATAATGACGATGCGGAGCATCGTCCACGAGCCGCGAAGCGGCGAGCCGATTTTTTTTTGGGTGTTTATTTGAACCCCGTAAGTGATGTTTTCCTGGCATCTATTAACACAATTTTTTTTCTTTCTTTTTTTCTTTTTTTTTCTTTCCTTTTTTTTTTTTTTTTTTTTTTTGGGCCGCCCAAGGGGGGGGTTTAAACCCCCTAAACCCCCCCCGTAGATCCGCGCCTGATTTGCCATTTGAAATGACATATGTAAAGGTAGCAATAGGAAAACGATTAGACGTTATAATTTCGACAAGACACTGTGATTCGTGTCTTCTCGTAACATCTCTTTCAATATGCGATTATTTTACCTACTTGAGACTATGATCAGCAGTCTGATCTTTTTTTTTAATGAGCAGTTGACACAAATTAGTTCTCTCTTTTATTAGAAATGTAAACAAATAATGATTAACCTATCTGCTCTTTTATTTATGCTACGGCGTCATTGGTTTTCTTAAGACACGTAGATGTATTTGTCTCTTGAAATGTCTAATCAGTGTAGACACAAAGCGCGTC